>CM071873.1:19025666-19080654 GCA_036759665.1 Gynandropsis gynandra
CACGAGATCGTGGTATTTTCTTCTCCACGGGTAATACTTCATCTCTCCATGCCTTCAGTGATGCAGATTGGGCGGGGGATCATGATGAGTATATCTCTACAGGGGTATACATCGTCTACCTTGGTAGCCATCCGATTTCATGGTCTTCGAAGAAGCAGAAATTCACCGCTCGCTCATCCACGGAAGCGGAGTAACGCTCTATAGTGGATACAACAGCCGAACTTCGGTGGATCACGTCTCTCCTGATGGAACTTGGTATGTCTATGTCTGAGCCACCGGTAATATACTGTGACAATATTGGTGCAACATACTTGAGTGCCAATCCCGTATTCCACTCTCGCATGAAGCATCTTGCCTTGGATTACCACTTTGTTCGCCAACAAGTGCAAGGCGGCATCCTACGAGTGTCTCACGTCAACTCGTCTGATCAACTAGCGGATTTGCTCACGAAACCGCTCTCTCGTCAACCGTTCCTTGCACTTTGTCACAAGATTGGCATACCGATGGTGCTCCATCTTGAGGGGGCATATAAGAGAAAGGGATAATTATGTAATTTAACGTTCATTAGGGTTTTGTAACTCTTGTACCTATATATACATCTTGTACGTTATTCATTTGAATAATAAGACAAACACAAGTTCATAATATGATACTATTGATACCTTATCTCTTTAATTTTTTAGATTAAATGTGAGAATATTTATTAATATTATATAATATTGACTTATACAATCTAATGTACATGACATTTTTTAAAATTTCAAACTATATTTATTATGGAATAAAATAGGTAATATTTCGTTTTAATATTTATCTCGTATAAATTTCACATTTACTTTCTCTGCCGAAATTGATCCGGTTCGAGAGAGTTAGGTTTTTCCATAGAAAAACAAAAAACAAAACTTACAATTCATTGAATATAATGTTTGAGAAAATGTTACACGTATGGATGCATTTTATGGATATCACTATAATTTGGATAATCGCAAAACAATACAACAACATGTTTCTTTTACCGTTTTTAGAAACAATTTTCATTTGTTTATCATGCCTTATTTTTTATTGGATTTTTTTTCTCTTCTTTAATCGTCATACCTTATATGTTAAATATATTTCTTTAAGCCTACACTTAAAATTTTTTTTACATATTGCTCGAACCTTTGTAAAAATTAAAATATTACACCATACCGTCTGTTTTTTTAATTTATGATTCTAATAATACAGTACAAAATCATAACCCCCGTATCGCGCGAGAACTTTTTAGTAATAACAATAGATTCATATAAGAACGTTTAATATTGTAGACATAGAAATTTAAGTGTGCGCGAACACAATAATATATCGGAAGTGAATCTAGTGGTCATCTACTGCGATCATTGAAACGATAATTACATAGTTTCAAAATTCGTAACATAAATTGGGTGTCATGGATTTAAGTAAGGGTATTAAACTAATAATGTAAAATTCGAAAATATAAGCGAAAAAGATATTTACCGAGCTTTATAGATTGGTAACGTAAAAGTCGATAAAAAAATAAAATAAATGTGTTGTTTACTTAGTTTTATAGACTAGTAATGTAAAAGTCGAATGAGAAAAAACAAAGAGTAAAATGAAAAATGGAAATTGTTTGGATTGAGATCTTGAGAAATCATCTAAGTGTCGACCTAAAACGTCCTAACTAATTGGGGAGATAGAATGTTTGCGTAAAAAGTTTATTAGGTTACATTTATCATCCTCACTTCATTTTCGGGATTATCTTTGATGGCATGTCGACAGGATTATGATGATTAATGAGAGGAACAACACATAAAAAAACCGCAAAAATAAACATGAACAGTTTGACTCGACGATTTTAATATATTTTTCTTTTAAAATTTTATTTTTTCAAACTTTTCAGACTAATAAACACGCATTTTTTAAGAAACTGTATAGACGATATTTTTGGTTGTTTGAAAAAAATCACAAATATTTCTAAAAAAAACTGTTATCTCCATCTAGGTTACGGTGTGTTGGATGAATCTTTGTGTGTAAATTTGTGTCCACTTTAATGTGGTCAATACATGCACTTTGGTCATGTAGTCAATACATGTACCTTGGTCATTGTTTTGTATTTAGTGTCTTTGTAGAATTCTAGGAGTTTGTAACATTTAATTATTGTTAACTCTTATGTAAATATGAGTCTAGAGGATGAAAAACCAAAAAGCTACAACAATTAGTAGCACCAATCATCTCTTCTTTTCCGAGTCTTTAATTCTCTCTAAAGGGCAAAGTCTAACATTTGGTATCAGAGCTTCTTGGTTCGAGAGTTTGAGAGATGTTGGGTTCTACTCAAGGTCAGTCCCGCAGTCCGTGATGTGAAGGAGTGAGGCGTCGCTCCCAACCACCACGTGAGAGACCGCGACACCGTGATGATCGTGATAACGGTGGGCACGAGGTGGTGGTGTTTCCGCGGAGGGAGATCAAGGAGGTGGGTAGTGCGGTGTTTGTCATGCTCACGAAGACGAACTATGGAGAGTGGTCGGAGTGGCCGCTGCACATGAAGGTGTTGTTTCGTGCACGCTTGTTGTGGGAAGCCGTCGAGGACGACACAACCGACGAGCAGGAGGATCACATGGCGTTAGAAGCAATCTTGCGAGGTGTGCCGCCTGAGATGATCTCCACACTCGCGGTGAAGGAGAGTGCAAAGGCCGCTTGGGACGCTATTGCGGAGATGCGTGTCGGCTCGGACCGGGCGCGTCAGGCCAGCGCTTAGAAGGTGAGGAAGCAATACGAGAATATTACGTTTCTCGATGGTGAGTTGGTAGACGATTTTGCCATGCAGCTAAATGGGTTAGTAAATCAACTTGCTACCCTTGGTGATCATGAACCTTCGCACAAAGTCGTGGCGAAGTACCTGCGTGCAGTTCCTCTCCGGTTTTCTCAGATCGCTCTTTCAATAGAAACGCTGCTTGATTTATCGCTTTCTATGGATGTTAAAGGTGGCGGAAGAGCGGTATGAGCAAGAGGCCACCATGCAGGGCGTGGAGGGCAAGCTCTATCTCACTGAGGAGCAGTGGACTGCACGTTGCAAGGAGCGGGGCTCCAAGTCGATACGTGTAGGGGACGTGAACAACCACCAGCTTTGTAGGTCGCGCAAGAAAGGCGACGACAGTAGCACCAATTCGGGGAATGACAAGTGCTACAATTGCGGGCGCCGTGGACATTGGGCAAGGAATTGTCGCAAGCCCAAGAAGGAGCAGGTGAATCTGGTTCAGGTAGAGGAGATAGTGGACCAACCAGCGCTTTTCATGGCGCAAATCTCCGAAGTCACCAACTTGGAGGCACCGGCACCACTCCGTATCGAGGAACCGTGTGCTCAAGCATTCCTTGGTACCAGTGTCGACGAAGATAGTCTGGAGGGTTGGTACCTAGACACAGGGGCCATAAATCACATGACGGGTCGCAGCGATATCTTCGTTGAATTGGATCGAACGATGGTAGGCACGGTGAAGTTTGGTGATGGCTCTATTGTTGATATCAAAGGTTGTGGTACAATCTTTTTTGCAGGTAGACATGGGGAGCACAAGGTGCTCACAGGGGTCTACTATATCCCGCGCCTGAGGAATTCTATCATCAGCATTGGCCAACTTGATGAGAACGGGTTGCACGTGGAGATTGAGGATGGTGTATTGCGTATCTGGGATCAGCAACAACGTCTCTTGGCGAAAGTCTCACGTGGCCGCAATCGCGTGTACGTCCTTTCTTTGAAGATTGCTACCCCGATTAGCCTTGCAGTGCGTCATGGCGATGATGCTTGGCGTTGGCATGGCCGGTTTGGACACATCAGCTTTGATGCCTTGGAGAAGATAGGGTGACATGGCCTAGTCAAGGGCCTTCTGAAGTTGGAGCGCGTGGAGCAGTTGTTTGACACTTGCGTCATCACGAAGCATCAACGAGGTTCTTTTCCAAAGGAGGCCAAGTACCACGCTGTGGCACCATCGATCTCGTCCATGGAGATTTATGTGGTCCTATCACGCCGGTAACACCAGGAGGCAAACGTTACTTCTTGTTATTGGTGGACGATGCCACCTGTTTCATGGGGGTTGTCCTCCTAGCTGATAAGGGAGTGCACCAGAGGCTATCAAGCGTTGGCAGGCGGTTGTGGAAGGTAAAAGAGGACGGAAACAGAGAGTTTTTCTTACAGACAACGGCGACGAGTTCACTTCCTCTGAATTCGCCTCCTACTGTGCGGAGAAAGGCGTGACTCGTCATTTTTCTGCGCCTTACACTCCTTAGCAGAACAGTGTAGTGGAGTGGCGGAACCAGACCGTGGTAGCCATGGCGCGTGCCTTGTTGAAGCAGAGGGGCATGCTGGCGAAATTTTGGGGAGAAGCAGTCACCACATCGGTGTTTCTCTTGAATCGATCCCCCACGAAGAGTCTTCCGGGCAAGACTCTGTACGAGGCATGGCAGAGGCGTAAGCTTGCTGTGCATTTCTTGCGTGTCTTTGGTTGCAGGGCATACACAAAAGACATGCGACAACTCCAGAAGCTGGATGATCGCAACCTCCCTGTTGTGTTCATTGGATATGCGGAAGGAGTGAAGGGATACCGCGTCTTGGATCCAGTAACGCGGCATGTGCATATCTCTCGAGACGTCATCTTTGATGAGGATCATGGCTGGGAATGGGCAACTGCGAACGACGACCAAAGGTCTTCCAGTATCTTCACCATTGTGTACCCAACCCTTGGTCACGTGGTTAATGCTGTGACTCCAGGTGAGTAGAGCTCCGGGGGAGCAAGGAGGCCAGACCAGAGCTCGGGGAGAGCAGAGGTCTAGAGAGCAAGGGACTTGGGAGTTGAGAACCCTGGAGCAGAGGGCTCTGGAGCAGAGGTGCAGGGCGCTCTGGTTCCTGAATCTGTGACGCCCCTGCAAGAAGACTCTGCGAGGCGTGATGCGGCGTATTCCCCTGATGCCCCGCTACGGTATCGTACTTTGGCTAACCTTAGGAATGGGGATGAGGTCCTAGCTCCCGGACACTTTTTGTAGGAGTTAGAGGATGCAGAGTTGCACTTGCTAACAACAGGGGAGCCTTGCTCGTTTGCTGAAGCAGAGAGCGACGAGGCATGGCGAACCGCGATGCAGGAGGAGATTGATGCCATGGTGCGAAATCAGACATGGGAGATTGTAGACCTTCCTCGAGGCCATCATCCAATTGGTCTCAAGTGGGTCTACAAGGTGAAGAGGAACGAGGCCAAGGCGGTGGTCAAGCACAAGGTACGCCTTGTCGCTCGTGGCTTTGTTCAGCACGCAAGTGTGGATTTTGACGAAGTCTTTGCACCTGTTGCTCGGATGGAGTCCGTTCGTCTGCTACTTGCTCTTGCTGCCCAGGAGGGGTGGTCCGTTCACCACATGGATGTCAAATCCGCCTTCTTAAATGGCGATTTGAAGGAGGAGGTGTATGTGAAGCAACCGCCGGGATTTGTTGTTCCCGGGGAAGAAGGCAAAGTTCTCCGCTTGCGTAAGGCGCTCTATGGCCTTCGTCAAGCACCAAGGGCATGGAACGCAAAGCTCGATAGCACCCTGAAGAAGCTTGGTTTCATGGAGAGTGAGCATGAGCATGCGGTGTATCGACGAGCCCAAGGCGGAGCGGCTCTGCTTGTTGGGGTCTACGTGGATGATCTCATCATCACTAGATCGTCCGATGTGGCCATCAAGCGGTTCAAGTAAGAGATGATGACCCAATTCCAGATGAGTGATCTTGGATTGCTTTCGTTTTATCTTGGAATTGACGTTTTGTAGGAACAAGGCGGAATCAGCTTGTGCCAGGGGCATTACGCGACACAAATTTTGTGCCTTGGTGGCTTGGAGGGTTGCAATCCCTCCGATACCCCCATGGAGGAGCGGCTTAAGCTTAGCCGCAACAACACAACACTAGAGGTGGATGTCACGAGGTATAGGCGTCTTGTTGGGAGCCTGAGGTACCTCGTCCACGCACGACCTGACTTGGCTTTTGCAGTTGGGATCGTGAGTCGTTTCATGGAGAGACCTACGGAGGAGCACATGGTGGCGGTGAAACGCATTGTCCGTTACATTGCTGGCACAATCCACTTCGGGTTGCATTTTCAGAGACGTGCTGGAGGCGCTCGGCTGATCGGCTATTGCGATAGCGATCTTGCTGGTGACTTTGATACAAGGAAGATCACTAGTGGTACGTTATTCTTCCTTGGTGATTGCTTGGTGAGTTGGCAGTCTCTCAAGTAAAGGGTGTTGGCTTTGTCCTCATGCGAAGCGGAGTACGTTGTTGCTACCACAACTGCTACACAAGGACTCTGGTTGGCTCGACTACTTAGCGAACTTCAAGGAAGGGATGCCGAGGTCGTTGAGCTGAAGATGGACAGCAAGTCCGCCCTTGCGCTGAGCAAGAATCCTGTTTTCACGATCGCAGTAACCATATCGATCTTCGATACCATTTCATTAGAGATTGCATTGAGAACATGAGCATCATCGCCGATTTCGTCAACACCAAAGATCAGCTCGCGGACATCTTAACAAAGGCACTTGGGCGAGTGAAGTTTCAGGAACCACGCTCTCGGATTTGCATGATCTTGGTCAACCCGGTTTCTGCACGCAAAGATTCGGGTGAGATTGTTGGATGAATCTTTGTGTGTGAATTTGTGTCCACTTTAATGTGGTCAATACATGCACCTTGGTCATGTGGTCAATACATGTACCTTGATCATTGTTTTGTATTTAGTGTCTTTGTAAAATTCTAGGAGTTTGTAGCATTTAATTATCGTTAACTCTTATGTAAATATGAGTCTATAAATAGAGGATGAAAAACCAAAAAGCTACAACAATTAGTAGCACCAATAATCTCTTCTTTTCCGAGTCTTTCATTCTCTCTAAAGGGCAAAGTCTAACACGGTAGACACTCCCAAACATTTGTTAAATGGATAAGGTGTGTTACACCAGACAACAAACAAGTCGAGCTTGAGACAATTAACTATCTAGCTATTATGTGATTAATTGCCTGGAAGGTTCAATAGTTTAAAAACAGACAAACATAAAACTGAAATTGAGCAATACACTAAAAGGCAACTTCAACCCGAGAATTGTGGCTACATTAGACTAGCGTAGTTCTACACACGTGTCGGAATTTAAACTCAAGTGATCTAATATTATAACCAAAAGAGTTCAAACTTGTTCCCTATTAAACTGGGATTTTCAGACATATACCACATGAAATATAAATATAATATATTTCACACCTTTGTGTGAAGTTCGCATGGAGATTCGATAGATCCAAACTGAATTAATAAATAATAAAGGCAGGTTTATTTCATCTTACCATTCGCCTAACTCAACATCTATACAAATGATTAAGTATAGGCACGATTAAAACCGTCTTTTTCCCGTAGTATTGTTATCATTTTTACAATTTTCGATTCTGTGCTTCCCAGGGCTTGCACAAATACAACCATGCACGAAACGCCACGTGTGAATTTCGTCAACCAAAGATACTTGCGTTATGGTCGTTAATTTTCCCTACTCTTATACGTTTCACTTATTTATTCGATGTTCGTCTTGTTTTGGATGAACCTTACGCTTGTCACACATCACAGGTCACAGGCGCCGTAACAATAGTTCAACGAGCAAACGCGCTGGAAGAGCGCGCGTGGGTGTGTACGAACTTCCAAGCAATGGCTCTTCGGTTAATTGAGATGGTAAATGAGGATATTAATGGAATTTTGTCATAACGCATGTAAATTATTTATTTATTTAATTATTTTCCAGTGCTTTTCTTTTGTTGTCTCCTCTCCTCTTCCGCGTTTCGAAGGTCGGGGAAGGCTTGCGCAGAAAATAATAGTTGGGGGCAAAAGGAAAACACGTACAAGTGAGGAGAGAGAAACTACAGAGAAAGAAAGAGAGACTGCAAATGCCAAGCTTTATGCTGCTACGTTAATGGCGGTTAGGGTTTTCTGTTGATTCAGCCCCCGGAAAACTTTATCTCCCGCCTGTATTCGAGGCTTTGGGTTCCGTGTCTCTCCTTTTTGCTCCAAACCCTAATTTCGCTTCTGTGTCAACCTCGGTTTCACTTACTTACTTTCCTGGATCGATTTTGGATCGGACTGGGAGAATCAAAAGATGGGCGCTCCGGACAAATCGCAATCCAACTCCAATTCGATGCAGGTGCGTCACTCCGTTTTTGTTTTTTTAGATGGTCTTTAGGTTTGGTGGTCTGTTTGAGGAATTTCCTGGATTCGAATGGGCTGCTCATGATTAGTAGATTTTGCAGTAGCGAACTTACACACCTGTGCCTCCTTGGTTGCTTTATGTTTCGACGGTCTACGCTGCTCAGCTGTGTCATTGCTGAAAACGTTCATACTTAGCCCTGTAAATTTTCACCCAAACTCGACAGGATTCTGGAGGATTTTGTACATTATAAATTTTAAATTCATTGTTCCTAGTTATTTTACTGGTGGTAATAAGGTTTGCTCCCTGTTGAGCATTTTTTTGGAATCCATAATTTGGCTGATGTTAATGATTAGCTACTTTTAGATATGTTTGCCTCCTGTTCGGTAATGTATTAGGCCTGATACTGTTGTTTTCTCTGCAAGTGATCCATGCTATGTGATTTAACCGGGTTACTTTTTATATCTCATGTAACCTATTATTGGTATATCATCAACCATGATTCATGAGCAAGATGACACGTAATATTCTTCACCTTTGTCGATGAATGATGTTTAAGGTCCAAACTTGGTAGGATCTATAGTTAAAGTGGTTATTTTATTTCCTCTATATGTTATGGCACCTAATTTGTTGGGCTAAAAGTACAGTTTGTGGGATAGAATAGGCATCTCTTGCTTATTTCTTTTATTGTTCAGAGAGTGAAGGTCTATCGACTAAATGAAGATGGTAAATGGGATGATCGGGGAACTGGACACGTCACTATTGATTATATGGAGGTTTGTAGTAATTCTGATCTGGTTTCTTGAGTTTTCTTGATGCATAAATTTTCAGAATTCATTATGAAAGTACTTCTCAAGTCCTTGATAGCTAAAGAAATATATGGAAATGCTATCGATGCAGCGAACAGAAGAATTAGGTCTATATGTGATTGATGAAGAAGACAATGAAACACTACTTGTGCACCACATCTGCCCAGAGGACATCTACAGGAAGCAAGAAGGTAACCTTTGTGCATTGTGGTTAGATCAGCTATGATATCTTCACAAGTCTGCTGTTTCATTTTGTTCTGGATAAATGGTCATCTGTTTCAATGTCCAGACACAATTATCTCATGGAGAGACCCAGAGCGGTCAACAGAATTGGCTTTAAGCTTTCAAGAAACCGCAGGATGCTCTTATATTTGGTGAATGATGGGAAAATTCATGTCTTTCTTCTTTGTTAACTCTCAACTTCGCTACTGCTAAACTGGTGCTTGTCTGCATATCCAGGGATCAAATATGTACTATGCAACGAAATATGCATTTCAACTCTCTTAACAGTAAGTTTTCTCCCTGGAAGATTATATATATCAATAATTTATTTACTGCTCCAATCTGGTTTTTATATCTAGTGTAAGTTTTTCTACCTGGAAGATTATAAATCGCTGAATAATTTACTTTCCTCTTCGATCCGCTTTTTATATTTAGTAGCTTGTTATTGTATTCTGCCGTCGATATGGGGATGTGATTAGAACTTGGCATTTTAATTGTGCTGTAATAAAAAAACATCTATTTTGCTAAAGAAGAACGTAGTTGAGGATGAGTCAATTGCAGTGTGTTATCTATGGTCATATGAGCTTCAGAATGAATAGAAACTTTTGCAGCACTTGCATAGTTATTATAACTTTTTTGACGTTTTTTAGGCACTTGGTTTATTTCTTGTATATTTTACTTGACCACATTACAATTTGTGATTAAACAGGTGAAACATTTCAGAGCTTGAATAGTGACTTGAGGGAGCTTCCTGCTGTAGAGCTTTCCACTCTCCCTGTAATACTCAAGGTTCAAGATCTACTGCCTTATGCTTTCATTGTGTAGTTTATTTTGATGATTTACTGCCTTATGCTTTCATTGTGTAGTTTATTTTGATGATTTCCCCTTGTTGAAATTTTATCTCATATTGGTGAACATTGCATTGTAGCAGTCTCAATAGTAATATTTTATGGACAGATTGCATAACATTGCATATAAATTCTCTCCTCGTGGCTTTTTTTCATTGCATTTCCAGCCTATTCTTCTCCACTGTCCGAACTCTTTCTATGTCCACTTGTATCTCAGAGATCTTCAATCTCTTTTTTCTCGCCATATGTTTATCCTTTTAGAGTGCATAGTTTAAGAGCATCAGTGGGTGGAAGGAAATCATTATGCCAATTCTTTTTTCTTAAATCTTTTTGTTTCTTTTCCCATTTTTCTGTTTTACAAGCATTTATATTTGCAATTTCTCTTGCAGATTGTGACCGAGAGTGGTATTACAGATCAAATGCGGTTAACTGAACTCATTTTGAAGGACGTAAGTGTGCAATATTTTTCAGCATTCTGCTAATTTTGTATTTAAAAGAAAAAGGCGTTGTTCTCCTTTTTCAATTTTGTTTCAGTTTGATATCTGTAGTTGTTCTCTTTGGGGAAAGTCTTGTTACAGCTCCCAGTTTTTCTTTGATGCAGAAATTTCTTGTTTATTCTCATCTGATTTAAATGTTGTACATTTTCATAATGCACTTTGAATAGAGTGGATTCAGCTAATTTATGAGCATAGTTAATGGAAAAGTTTTGAATTTATTTTTTGGCTGGAATAATATTTTTGTCATGTTTTCATAGAAACACTTTCTTTTCTAGTCCATCATCAGTCATTATTCTTAACTTTCATGTCGTGAGGAGGAGATCGTGTAAACCTCTTCCATTTACATTCTTGCTTTGATGCAGAATGATTTCTTCCGGAAACTGATGGATATATTCAGAATATGTGAGGACTTGGAAAATGTTGATGGCCTTCACATGATATTCAATATAGTCAAAGGCATCAGTTAGTATTCTCATTCCTGTTAGTGTCACTTTTTTTAAACATTTCAGATCTTTATGTAACATTAACATTTCTTGTTTTTTTTATATGCAGTTTTGCTCAATAGTCCTCAGATCCTTGAGAAAATCTTTGGGGCTGAATTAATCTTTGAAATCATCGGGTGTCTTGAGTGTAAGTATCTTGTCACTGGTAAACTGTAATGATTTTCTATATTAAAAGACTGAGAAGATTGAACTTCGGAACATAGGTATTGTTGTTTAGTGCATTTTCCTCTGGAAACTCTTTTAGCTATTGGTAAATATTGTGGCAGTTGGGTACCCTCAAAGTCTAAATTCTGTCCTTTTTCACTTTCTTGGCAATGAGTTGCAGATAAAGTAGCAAAGAATCTACTTATTCTTCGTTGTATATCATGAAACTCGAATACATGTTGGTTAAACCGATGGGTGCTGTTCACTGAAAACATGTTGGTATTTACTTGTTGTTCATTAGTTATTTAACCTATACTTGTCTGTTTTCACATTCTCTAGTGTGTGCATGTACAATTCCTGATATTTGATACTTAGGTTGCTTGTTTTTATTTTCTGCTTGCAGATGATCCTGATGTTCCTCAGTCCCAACATCACCGAAAGTTTTTGAAAGAGCACGTTGTTTTTAAGGAGGTAACACTATGCTCCCTTTTCCTATATTCCATGTGGCATAGCTCCAGTTAGGAATCAGAAATTATGAAATGTAAGAGACACGTTGTTCTGATAAGAAAATAGGATGCTACCTCAGATGCTTGGTGGTTGCAATCCCTTTTATAAATGAGATTTATCTAGGTTGTATGGAGAGAGAAATTTCAGATTCGAGTCCACCTATATTACTTCCTTTTCTGTATGCAGGTTATCCCGATTAAAGATCATCTAGTCATTTCAAAGATACATCAGACGTACAGAATTGGTTATTTGAAGGTCTGATCTCATGACCAACCTCTCTAACTTCCCAATTTTCGTCTGTAAGAGTCTCACAAGTTTTTACTTCTTGCAGGATGTTGTTTTGGCTAGAGTACTAGATGATTCTACAGTTGCAAACCTGAATTCAATAATCCATGCAAACAATTGCTTGGTAAGTTGTGCACAGCAGATTTACCATATATGACATTTTAATGAATGCATCCCCTTTGTTCTCTCACTATTTGGTCTTTATCGTCTGTAGGTTGTTTCTTTGCTGAAGGATGATAACACCTTTATCCAAGAATTATTTGCAAGGTTGAAGTCACCTTCTACATCTGCAGCATCTAAGAAAAATTTGGTATTTCCTGGCATCAAAACATCCTCATTTTGTTTAAGACTTGTTTTGGAGTTTTATAGGAAAGAAGAGATTCTAAAGGGGATCCTAGAGCACTAAAGTTATCTGGGAAAATTGTATTGTCTCTCTGTGTGATGAAACTAGAATTGCCATTTTCTCTAGCTTGATATTTAGAATAAGTAGAATACAAATGTAGATGAAAATTATAAGTTCAAAGAACCATCTTAGGCGAGTTAGCCTGACTGATGTGTTTTCATTCTCTATGAAATAGGTGTATTTTTTGCATGAGTTTTGTAGTTTAAGCAAGAGCATCCCGGTGGTGCAGCAGCTTCGACTCTTTAGGTATGCAATTCACAGAAACTAAATGTACTGGCGTTGAGAAATATTCTATGGAAGAGTGGCCTTTCCATGTGCAGCAGCAGTTGTTAAATGGTCATACCTGGTTTATTTTGTACAGTGCTTCTTGCTTCTTGAGAAGTCATTGAATCTCAAGCGCACAGCTTGTCTGGTAAATATTTTTGTAGGGACCTCTTAAATGAAGGGATTTTTGACATCATAGCAGATGTCCTGCAGAGTCCAGACAAGAAACTTGTATTAACCGGGTAATATGATTTATCTTTGACTGATTAGACAAGAGCAGATTGTTGCTTCCCATCCTTTAGTCTGTACAACAAATATTGTTTTTTAATTTCTACACTATTCACCCTAGATTTTTGTTGAAATGGATGCAGGACAGACATCCTCATTCTTTTCATGAATCAGGATTCCAACCTTTTACGTTCTTACATCGTTCAGCCAGAAGGAACTCCCATCCTCAATTTCCTGGTAATTGTTTAATTATTTGCATTGGATTATTTCGTTACCTGTGAGCTTGTTTTGTTCCCCCTCTTAAAACTTCAAACCTTAACGACCCAACCCCCTAGGAGTTGTAACTCGTTCCGTTGTTTGTTTAACAGGTGAAGGGACTAATGGAAGATTTTGGTGATAAGATGCACTGCCAGTTTTTAGAAATTATACGAAGCCTACTGGATTCAAATGCATTGTCTAGTGGAACTCAGGTGCTAAAATGTTGTGTTTTCATTGCCCCATTTTTTTTGAATAGCAGATGGGGGATAAAATTCTCTTCATTTTATGTCTATGACGCATTTGGAAGTCAAAGTTATCAAGAAAGATAATTTCCATTGTTTCTGCTTTGATTGGTTATTTTGCATGTAGTTGGATTAGATACTCTGTTCTAAGGATTGTCTTTGGGCCACAAGTTGGAGTCAGTTTTCTTTTCTCATTGTACCCGTTGTTCGTAGGCATTTCCGTCTGACGTTGTGGAAAAAGGCCCTGCCATTATGTGAACTGTATTCATTTTTCTCTTTTATGATCTCTATTAAACAAAGCTTGTAAATGAATGTCATTTTAGCAGAGAGCGAATATCATGGATATTTTCTATGAGAAGCATCTACCTGAGTTAGTTGATGTTATAACTGCATCATGTCCTGAGAGGCCTGACAATAAATCTGAAGGTGTGGCCAGAATAGTTGGAAGCGGCAATGGTACAAAGCCTGAAGTCTTGTCAAACATTTGTGACTTGTTGTGCTTCTGCGTTCTCCAAGATTCATCGAGGACAAAGTAATCGTTGTTATGCTCACCACGACAACTTTTTTGCTCTAATCTCATGGTACCAGCTGTTTAATAAGGTGAATTGTCTTCTGTCTTCAGGTGCAACCTTCTTCACAATAATGTGACGGAAAAGGTTTTGTATCTTACACGGAGAAAAGAAAAATACCTAGTGGTTGCTGCTATTCGCTTTGTCCGAACTCTTCTTGTTGTGCTTGTAAGTAAATTTGGATAACAATTTTTAATACGTTTACACGATTCTTTGGAAATGATAATCAGATACTTGGTGTCCCAGTTTTGCTGAGTACAGAATAGGAATGAACCTGAGAAGATGAAGATTTGTTATGCGGAATAGATCATTATTTCCCCTTTATGATTAAGTTTGTGGCGTATTAGTATCATGAACATCTTGACTAGATCAACATTATTGCATAAGTGAGTTACTGAATGCTTTTTTCTCACTGGTAAATGAGAGCTTTAATGTCATGTCAGGAGCTTTGTATAGTGGGTAAAGTTTTTCAGGACTAGTAAGGCATTATTTCTCGCACTTGGCATCACATGTCGATTGCTTTTGGGTTTACCAAAGTTCCTCTGTATCAAAAAGTTTAAAGGATATGGAATTGCTAATATGTAATTTTTTTTCAGGATGATTATGTGCAGAATTATATTGTTAAGAACAACCTGCTGAAACCAATTATTGATGTGTTTGTTGCAAATGGCAATCGATACAATCTGCTAAACTCTGCTGTGCTGGATCTTCTTGAGCACATACGCAAGGTTCCATTTCTTCTTGTATTCGCCTTTTTGCATCTTAGGTCCTTATTGATGTTTCTCTGTCTATAATATTATTGACCACTTTGTGTGCAGGGAAATGCAACATTGTTGGTCAAATATGTAGTTGATACCTTCTGGGAGCAGTTGGCTCCGTTTGAGTATTTGACCTCCATCCAGGCTTTCAAGGTGAAATACGAGCAGGTATTGTTTTCTCGTCTTCATTTCGGCTCTTAGCAATTCAGGTTGGCATCTTTTGGGTAACGATGCATCTACAGTGCTTAGAAAGTGCTGGACCGAAGATCAATGCTGATTCAGTCGATCCTAGAAAAAGAATTGATGAGCGTGCTTTGGATAAAGAGGAGCAAGATTACTTCAATGAGGACAGGTCTGAATCAGGCTGTTAAGACATCCGTAACCATTTGTTCCTCTTCGTCTTTTCTCATGCTTTCTGTCCAAAATGGATACTGACAGCGATGAAGAAAATTCAGCATCTGCTTGTAATACACAAAAAGAACAACCGAAGCCCTGTCTCTCTAATGGAATGGCGACAAGCTATGCATCTTTAAGGTACGTTAATATTTTCATATAGAAGTTCATGTAAGTTGCCTCATTAGCAAATATTTTTGTTAATGGATGTGTTCACTGTTTTCACTAATGCATAGCCCAAGGTCTGGTGGATTGGTAGACTATGATGACGATGATGATGATGATGACTATAAACCACCCTCACGGGAACAACCGGAAGCTTCCAAGGAGGAAGAAGTCCAGTTCCTTAAGTTGAAACGCAAATCCCCGTCTGGAGAAAGAGAACAGGAGCCTTCAAAGAAACAACGGTTGGTTACAAGCTCCAAAAAGGATAAGGTGTTTTCTGCCCTCTGTTCGACACTTAGCCAGGTGGCACATCCTGGTAAGATTACTGGAGGAACCACCACATCCACAGCAACTCGTTCAACAGAAGGAAACAAGAATGGAACAAAGGAATCTGAGAACCCCAGAAGTTGTAACGACAACAGCACCAGTTCAGATGATGAAAACCATAAGGACAATGAAGAATCTATTTCACGGAATTTCTCTCACCGCAAGCACGAAGCATCAGACAACGGAAGGCTAACTGGGGATGAATCTCCATTAGTACCTCCAAAGTCATCACCCGAAATGACAGTAAATGGTTCCTGAGCTTAGGATTTTGAAAGAATCGTTTGGTACCTTTGATTATCTCTCTTTCTGTGTTCTTGCGGACTGTGACAGAAAGCAGTTTCATGGCAACTGAAAGGCGCGGAAAAACATCGGACGGGCCAGAACAAGAGGTTTTCTGATGATATTATGGAAGTGGAAGAAGAAATTGTGTAAAGGTGACAGATGGATCGGGACATGAGGTAACGTTCTTGTTCAGTCTTTTGCAGCACTTTTCTATATGTAGCATACAAAAACCATTCTGGCGATAGTTTCTCTGGTGGTCTGAGCTGATGAGTAGTCTGCAATTGGCATTTGTAAAACACAATCTATCATCATCACCATCACTAACTTGCTTCATTCAAATCCTAATGGTTCTTTAGATGTTGTTTTCACGATAGTTGGGATTTGTTGTCTTTAGTTGTAATGTGTTGATTGAGGATGACTAATGGATTTGGTTTTGGAGAAGAAGCTTTAAAATGTGAACTACGTATCGATTTTCTTAGTGTTGACTTGAGAGGGTAAAAGCCAAATGTTACTACTCTTTTGACTGTAGAACTTTTTCCTCTCCTACAAATCTGATTACTATGTCAAAAGCAATTTCTATAACCATCATCTTCCTTTTCGTTTGTCTACAAATAAAAAATCTAAATTTCCAGTTGTATGTACTAATAAAATTTTTCTGTGTACATTAAATTAATAGAATCAATTTTTGTTAACAAGTAAAGTTGTAATTATTAGAAAATAAAAAACAAAGAGAATGGGTGAATAAAGAAAGAGAAAATAGGTTGAAAATTTTAGCAAATATTTATATTGTACTCCATTGAACATCATTTGATTAAAGAAATATGTTTCAGTAGGTAAATCCAAACATAGATCATATAAATATTATTATAAAATAATAAAGAGAAGATCATTATTTTATATTTTTTCAAATGATGTATTAATAATTATATAAACCATATTTTAAAATGTTTTTGTAAGTAGAGTTGTAGTGAATAAATTTGTAGATTTTTATTTGATTTTATTTCTTAAATTTTTATTCATCATTTTGTTGAGGGTTTCTAGATAAAAACGAAATTTAAATGAAATATGTTTTGTTTTGTAATATATCTAAGTTGAGTTTTATGAGCGATATTTTCTTTAATTCATATTATATGTATATGTTTATTGACTGAAAAATCACACGCCTCTCAGATATTGAGATATATAACTCAATTACATAAATTCACGATTTGTCTAGTGAATTATTGGTTTTTTGCATGGTTTGGTGCAATGTTTGTTTTGTAAAACGACACCAAATAGCAGTTTTACCACATGTAAAATATACTATGATTGAGAATGAGCTTTTAAGTAGATCAAATAAATGTCCATCATCTGCATAGTCAAGAACAACCACCATTTATGAAATACAATGAGTTTATTTAAACCTCTAGTCTAAGCACAGATAAGTGTAGTAAAATTGAGTTCGGTCGGCAAGCACACCCGAAGCTCGTCCAAAAATCAACGGACTCGGGTTTTAAAATAAAAGGTTCAAATGCAAGCGAACTTTCAGGCTCGGGCTTTATTAATAGCCCGAAAAATTATGGCCCGCCCTGACGGGCTTCGAGCTGATCCGTTAGACCTTGAAAAAAACCCTAATTAATCAAAGACATCATTCTAATCCTAGCCACCCTTCCTCTTCTCTTCCATCTTGTTCTCTTCTCCCTCAAACCCTAGCCACCGTCGCCGCCCTTCTTCTCTTCTCCCTCTCCCACCACCGCCACTCCCACCACTGTCGCCCTTCTTCTCTTCTCCCTCTCCCACCCTCGCCACTTCCACCGCCGTCGCTCTTCTTCTTCTCTACTCCCACGACGCACGGTTCTACTTCTCTTCATGGTTTTCTCCACTGTTCTTCGTCTCCTCGCTCGTCTCCTTGTTCGACTCTTCGGTCGTCTCTTCTTGTTCGACTTCTCTTGACTCCTCTTGTCCATGTCTTCTTGTTCAACTTCTCTTGACTCCTCTTGTCCATCTCAGCATGAAATCTGGTCTGAAATTTTGTTGTTGATCGTAGGAGTAACTCTAAGATAATTTGGTAGGAAAAATCTATTTATGGTAGGAGTAGGGTTTTTAGACATTATGAGAAAGATAATAGCATCGGTCTATGGGCTGCCTGTCGGGCCGGGTCGTAGGCCTAAAATTCGAGGCCCGTTTGATTTCGGGTCGGACAGGCTCAAACCCGA
This sequence comes from Gynandropsis gynandra, assembly GCA_036759665.1. Lineage (NCBI taxonomy): Eukaryota > Viridiplantae > Streptophyta > Magnoliopsida > Brassicales > Cleomaceae > Gynandropsis > Gynandropsis gynandra. Next base: position 19,043,741 of record CM071873.1, read on the forward strand.
TTTCATCGGGCCACTATCGGGTTCAGACCGGATTCGGGTCGGCCCGACACGTTTGACACTCCTAAGCACAGATCAAATCTAAGGATCTATCTCTTGGGAAAACAATTAAAGAGAAATGTTAAGAGAATCTCAATCGATCTCTCGATGAGTCAAGCGAGAGAAATGATTTGAGAACTTTTACCTTCTTGACTACTCGATCAAGAATTTCAATTTTTGGATTTTGTTCAAGGAGATCAGTCTCCTTGCTTGCTTGTGAATGCTTCTTGTAGTCTTTTCAATTTTTGGGTTGAGTGCTATGAGTCTAGATCTTGCAACACTTCTAATCATAAACTAAATTCTTGAAAATGTAATAAAGAAAACAAGACGAGAAAATATGTCATTACCGAACTATAAAAATTAAAATAATGACCTAGATTCGTAAAATCGGATAGTTAAAAATGTCTAGTCTCATATAAAGTTTTATACTTATATGAGACTAGACATTCGTCAAGTATACAAATGGTGTAGTATCAGGGTCAAATTGAAGGAATAAAAGGAATTTAGACTAACGAATTTCCGATAACTATTGTCATGCACAATAAAAAAGGTATGTATATATCTATTAACAAGTAAATAAATTACAGTTATAATTTTATACAAGTGAGACGATGTTTCTAGGTTCGAGAATTTTTTTCACGTACATGAACTCAATAAAGATTTTGGAAAGTATAACTTTGTTCTTATCGGGTAATTAATCATCTTAAATGTATGTATTTGCTCTCGTAGTCTAGATCCTATTATAACATATAAATCATTGACGTCTTCATCTAATGATCTACAAATCGAATATGTTATCAATAAATCTGCATGCTCTCATAGTCTAGATTTCTATCCAACATCTAAATAATTCACATATATGACCTACATGTAAATGCATTATCGTACAATATCATTATTCCTAAACCAACTAACCTACCTCTAGATATGATAATTCATGTTGATATAATGGATGCGATCTAATATAATCTGACATCTCTATCTGAATTATACTATGTGGCACTCAATTTTAGTTGCCACTAAAAAAATGAAAGAATATAGACATGCATTAAACCATAACAAAAAAACAAAAAATCCCATCATGAAGTACAATGAGCTCAAATACACAAAACTCTAGCATAAGCATAGAAAAAAAATCAATGGATCTGAATTTTCGGAAAGAACTACACCAAAAAAAATAAAAATAGAAAGTTTAACAGAAGCTTAGTCGAGTTCTCGTTAGTTACAACCATGACCTTGCCTTTGACTCGTCTTTGCCAGTAATGTGATCCTTCGATGAAGTCCGGTTTCTTTTTCACTCTTTGCATGACCCAAAAATCTATCCCTCTATTAGTTACTATGTATTTGCTGTCTCCCTTTGTGAAGTGTTCACTCCTATTTATAGAAAAACTCGTCTACCTTCAAATAGTTTAAAATTTTCATTATTAAGTGAAATTGGCAAAACACTCATCCGAGTTTGTAGTAGTTTAGACCGAATGTAGTTTAGACCGAATTAGACCAAATTCAAGAGCCGTTACACTGAACCAACTCTTTGGTGCTTATAAATGTGACGATCACCTCTTCTCTTGGCATCTCATCCTCGCGGACACTTGTTTTCTTGAACGTGGCACAAATCATGGTTGAAAAGTTATTCTTCAATCTCTTAGCTCCAGTTCTAGTGATCGGTCCTCTTATTTGAAGATCTTCACACCCTTCACTCAGATCTTTGCATGCTCGTGGCGCGTCGATGTCCTCATCATTTCCCCTTTCTTCAAAAAGATTTGTCCTCAAATCTGCATCTTCATCTGGGACAAAAGGTGAAAGATCAACGCAATTAAAAGTAGAGTTAATATTAGTCTCACATGGTAGCTCAATCTTGTACGCATTGTTATTGATCCGTTCAAGTACACGAAATGACCCATCCCCTCGAGGCTTAAGTTTAGACTTTTGCTCTTTTGAGAATCGTTGTTTTCGGATATGTACCCATACCAAATCCCCTTGTTTGAAGATAATCTCTTTGTGCTCCTTATTAGATTGTCATGCATATTGCTCCATCTTTTCTCGATGTTCTGCCTGACCTTCTCGTCAATCTGTTTCACAAACTTTGCCTTTTTCTTTCCATCAAGATTAGTAAGTTTAGTTTGTCGATCAATCAATGGATGACAAGTCGTTGAGAACAACAACTTTGTTTCAATTTTTGACCAGAGTGTTGTCCAAAAATAGCTAAGGAACTTAGCATCCCTATCAAACACAATAGTTCTAGGCATTCCATGCAACCGAACAAACTCTCTAAAGAATAAAGAAGCTATTGTGATGCATCGTCAATTTTATGGCAAGAAATGAAGTGTGTCATCTTGGAGAATCTATCAACAAACACAAATACATAATCTTTACTTGTTTTGGTCCTAGGTAAACCAACGACGAAGTCCATGGAAATATTTGTCCATGGCTCACTAGGGATTGGCAAATGAGAGTACTTATCGTGCAGTTGTAGCCTAGATTTTGCCTTCTTAGAAGTCACGCACCTACCACAAGTTCTTTCAACTTGTCTCCGCATATGTGGACAACAAAAATGTTCCTGAAACATTGACAAAATTTTAGCGACACCAAAGTAATCCATCAATCCATCCCCATGTGCTTCTTTCACTAGAAAATCTCTCGCAGAACAATTCAGAATGCACAACTTATTCTCATGAAACAGAAATCCTTCGAAGCAGTAATACTTACCTCGAGAAACCTTTGCCATGACTCAAATATTTCACTAATGTCATTGTCAGTTACATATAGCTCTTTCAAATGCTCAAAACCAAGTACATGTGCATCTATAGAAGAAATTAGTGCATAACGTCAGAAAGAGCATCAACACAAACATGCTCCTTACCTTGCTTATACTTAATCACATATGGAAAGATTTCGATATACTCTACCCACTTCACATGGTGACGGTTCAGCTTATGTTGTTCTTTCAAATGTTTGAGAGATTCATTATTCGTGTGGATGATAAATTTTTTAGGCCAAAGATAGTGCTGCCAAGTTGGCAATGCTCTTATCCATGTGTACAACTTCTTTTCGTATGTAGGATAACTTGACTGAGCCCCATTTAGATTCTCACTAAAGTACGAAATTGGACTTCCTTCTTGCATCAATACGACTCCTATGCCCACTCTTCAAGCATCACATTCGATTTCAAAGGTTTTAAAAAGTTAGGCAAAGACAAAAGAGGAGCTTTGTTAGTTTTTCCTTAAAGCTGGAAAGACTTCTCTTGATATTCTCCCCATTGAAACCCAATATTCTTCTTGATTACTTCGGTCAAAGTAGCGACAATCGTGCTGAAGTCCATCACAAAACGTCGATAGAAACATGTCAATCCATTAAAATTTCTCACCTCCGTAACCATTTTTGGAGTAGGCAAATTTCTAATAGCTTCAATCTTTTCTTCGTTGTCGTGTGCTCCCTGTTCACTTACCATAAATCCTTTGAAAACAAGCTTGTTAGTGCAAAAGACACATTTCTTAAAATTAGCAAACAACCTTTCAACCCTTAACAAGTCAATAACATTTTCAGATGTTGAGCATGTTCTCCAAGACACATGCTATACACTAAGATATCATAAAAGTATACTACCACAAATTTTCCAATAAACTTCCTAAGAACACGATTCATGAGCCTCATAAACGTACTAGGTGCATTTGTCAATCCAAATGGCATAACCAACATTCATACAAAAGTCGTTTTCCACTCATCACCCTCTCTCATTCGAATTTGATGGTATCCACTTTTCGATTCAATCTTAAAAAATACAGAGGAACCATGCAATTCATCAAGTATATCATCAAGACGAGGTATATGATGACGATATTTTACCGTGATGTTGTTGATTGCTCGACAATCAACACACATGCGCCATGTATTATCTTCTTATGTATCAAGATCACTATCACATCACACGGTGACATGCTTTCTCGAATATACCCCTTTTGCATGAGCTCGATCACTTACTTTTGCAATTCTTTTTTTTTGGGTTGGTACGGTAGGCAAACTTGTTTGGAATGCTAGTACTTGGAACAAAGTCAATTTGGTGCTCGATACCTCTCATGGGAGGTAATCTATCGGGAATCTCCTCTAGAAACACATTTTCAAAGTCTTGCAACAAATCACGAACAACACTAGGCAACGAAGATATTAGTTCGTTAGAAATTAAGGCCTCTTTGTACAAAAGTAAAATCATCGACTGATTAGAAAGCAAAGCTTTCTTGATCACTCTTGTTCTCATAAAAAATAGTGTTAGTCCTCTAGGTTTTGCTCTCACTTACCAATTTTTAAGTGATCTAACTCATGGTCACTTATCTTGGTTTGCTTCCCTTGCTTAAGTAATTGCACTTGGTCTTCGTAAACCTCTCTTAGTGTGAGAGGCCTCAAACAAATCTGCTTTCTCTTGTGGTCAAAAGAATACTTATTGTTGTACCCGTGTATGGTGCGCATATCAAATTGCCATGGGCGTCCAAGCACAAATGTACTTCCTCCATAGATGCCACGTCACACAAGACTTTATCTTCATAATTGCCTATCTAAAATGGCATGACAACCTGTTTTGTCACCCGCGTTGTTCCGCTGGTGTCAACCATTAAAGCTTATACGTTTTCTGATACCTTCTAACCATGAATCCAAACTTCTCCACCAAAGTTGAACTCGACACGTTTGTGCAACTACCTCCATAAATAATCACACTGAAACCTTTCCTTTGATGATCCCCCGTGTGTGAAATATATTTTCACGTTGTTCAATGGCCTCTTTTTTCGTGTGAAGGTTCAACGCTCTCCTTGTAACCAAGAGATCACCTTTTGCAGGTTGTTGCTCTTTGGATTAAACCTTCGAATCTCTCTCTTCATAATCGACATCGTCTTCCTCCCGTTCAGACACCCTTTCGAATTCCCCGTGCGTTTAATGACCATAACCCACTTGTTCACACAATCATGAGCATAATGGCTCTTCCCCAGACTATGAAAATATTTGATATCACTTATACGGGTTTGAGGTTTGTCATTATTACCTTGAGTTCTAGGCCTCGAGGACTCGACTTTGAGATTGGGCTTGTAGGCAATTGTCAACTTATCACGTCTTTGGTAATTGGATCGTAGATAGGACAAAGAAGATTCGTGTCTTTGTGGTCTCTTGTCCTCATACTTGAGTTGAAGCTCGAACCTGATGGCAAGATGTAACAAATCCTCCACTGTCTCATATGGATGGTTCTCCACTAGATTTTGTATCTCTCGGTTCAAATTTCTAAGGAACCTATCATTTTCAGCCACCCTGCGTTCTTCGATTCCAGCTCGAATCTTGAGCATCTCGAACTCCTTAAAATACTTATCCACACTACAATTTTCCTGTACCAATGTTCTCAACTGTTCACAAAGATCTCGTTCATAATGGTTAGAAACAAACCGTCATCTCAAAGCATTGGTCATACCTCCCCAAGTTGTGATTGAAAGCTCCCATATTTATCTTCTTTCAGAGACCACTTGATCCCACCATATCAAGGGATAACCTTGGAATTTCACCACTTTCAGTTGCACCTTTTTATGTTATGAGTATTGGTGGCACTCAATAACCATTTTGGTGCACCATTCCCATTCCAAATAAACATCAGCCGTTCCAAATCCATCAAATTGAGGAATATCCAAGCAGACGTTGTTAGATCATCATCAACTTGTTTTCTCTTGACGTCTCCGTCCGGAAGCTCGAAAAGCAACAAACATATCCTCATCAAAATCTTCAGCCATCTCAATTTCATATTTGTCTTCATAAGCACCGTAACTTCGACTGCCACCTCTACGATGATTTCGTGGCCGTTCATCGACTTGGCCAACTTCGCGAGGTGTTTGTCGTCTATCTCTTGGTGGCATTGGTATATTTGGGGCTGGTTGTTCTATGTCATTCGATCAAGCCTCTAAGTGATGGCTTCGAACATCTCCATCTACTCTTCGTGTTGTTGAGGCAACATTGTTCGAGCCTTTGGTTTAGGGTCGCAGTTTAGGTCTGTCAAGGTCTCTCAACTTAGCTTCATTACGTGAACATTGCGTGAACCTTCACTACCATCGATAGATCGGTTTTCCTGTAAAACATAATAAACAACAAGCTTAAAACAGAACAGAAAAATAAAAAAAATTTGGGAGGTTCTAAAAAACTCTCAGAAAGGTGTTTCGCTCGATTTGCTTTCAACTCCCCGGTTTTCTTTTGTTGAGTCTGATTTACTGTAGTAGTCTTCTCAAGAACTCAATGCAATATGATCCAACCGATTAGTAATAAAAAAATTCCAGATCCCACGTGATTGAAATGTCACAAGGAATAATGATCTCAACCGAGCTTTGTCCAAACAAACAAGGAAACGTCAAATATGTTCACCTAGTTGAACTATAACTTATCACACAACAGTTGTATCCAAATTCAATTTTGACAAAATAATCAAAACAATGATCAGTTTTTTTAATCCTTTTCAAACTTTTCTTTTTGCTTTCAGACCCACAAACACAAACACAACGAAAAACAATGAAAATAAGACAAAGATAACAGACGATAAACCCTAAAAACAACAAAAAGTTACTCTGATACCAAATGATATGAATCTGGATCTTCTTTCATTTATTAGAAAATGATAGAAATAGATGGAAATCGTTCCACAATCCTCTCACCTTGGGAAGAATGTGTACCCCATGAGACGGTGGACCCAGAGTTCGTATCTCTCGGTGCACATCATTAGCCCTGATTTTCTACAAGATCATAAAATGAACAAACGAAGGCGTAAAAAAGAACTAAAAAGACTATAAAATCCAAAATGTGATATAAACATGCAAGTAATCATAAAGTTAAAATAGTGTGATCAATGTTAAAGAATAATGCATTTGAATTACTATACAACTCTTCTAGTAGAGGTGGTGTGCTCTTGAATGCAGGAAATGCTGAAGAGATAATTCTATGTGTTCCTAATGGGTTGTCTAGGTGTGATCTAATCCAAATAAAGTTTTAATATTTATACCTCGACTAGACAATCCGCATGGATACAAATCGTGTAGTATTAGGGTCGAGCGCAAGGACTAAGTAGGATTAGAATTAATGATTTCACGAAAAATATGGTCATGAAAAATAAGGAGTATAGATATCTTGGGAATACTTGGGGCTATAGTTCCCCTGCTTTAGACTGCGCATGCTGGCGGTGTTCTTGTAGGAGAAATTTAGGTGATTTCTCAGACCTAGATTATCTGTGTTCGAATATGGGTTATTTGTCACGTAATTTGCTTTTTTCTCGTCTGATCTGCCATATATGCTTCCAAAATCATTGTTCTAATACCACTGAAGATCCGTTGATGGTGATGCTTTGCATTTCATGCTGGTCATCTAGAGCTTCATCACAGCTAGCTCGACTCATAGGGTTGACACCTCATTCGCCGATTCCCTCTGGGGAACTCATGTCACATTGTCCCTCATAGCATTCATCTCATTAGTCACTTTCTCGATGCGCTCCTCCATTTGAGTGAAATGGAGTTTCTGAAGTGATCCTCCACATGGCACGTTGATCCTTATGAGGATGTCTTATCGGATTTTGTCAATAAAGGTGGAAATGAGGTACTTCTTATCCATCCCATGTTGCAAACACGCATGCTGATAAACCTTGAACCTCTTTCACACATCATACAACGCGAAGGAATTTATCTTTTTCTTTGACATATACATCTTGTGAGGTGGGAAGAATATCATGAAGTGCTCCTCTAGCTGGTTCCATGTATAGATGGAGTTTGGTGCTAGAGTATACAACCACTCTTGTGCCCTACGTATAAGAGAGAACGAGAAAACCAATAGCATGACTACCCCATCCGTCACACCTTGGACATACTTGAGTGAGTCACACAACATCTTGATCGTTGTAAGGTGAAGGTTCGGGTCTTCTTTTAGGCATCCTCGAAATGTGATTTTGTTCCGCATCTGCAAAAATGATGACTGAAGCTCAAAATTGCTATGATCGATGTTCGGACGTCAAATTCATGATAAAAGTTAGGCGTGCTTAGGAACAATATATGCTCCATAAGTTTCCTCATACGGAACCACATGTTCGACATTGCCTACCATAGAAATACAAAAAAACATGCGTTTCCCAACGGATGGCAATGGATCCGAGATCGTTGGGAATCGCTCGTTATAAATCGTGATCCGTTGCAATTCCCAATGGAGTTGCAATGGATAATATCCGTTGCAAATTTGTAACGGGACGACCAACAGATGACGCCCTTGAAATTTTGTAACGGATGTCCGTTGTGTAACGGATGTCCATTAAAAAGTTGTAACAGACTCCGTTGCCATCCAGGCGGAAAAAAAGAGCGGGATTTAAAATTTTTAACAGGCATCCGTTGGAAACTGGCAGGAAAGGGCAACGGGCGTCCATTACAAATTTGCGGAAAAATGAAAACATGCGTCCGTTACCATTTGACGGGAAAATCGTGCCAACAGATGCTCGTTAGAAATTGCAACGGGCATCCGTTGGAAATTTGTCAAAAAAATAAAAAATAAAAATAATTTACAAAAATAAAAAGTTTTAATTAAAATAATAAAATTGTTTACGAAAACATTAAACCTAATTCTATTACATTTCATTTAAATCGATTATGCCGATATCATCTCCTCGGTCACCAGCACCTCTAGACGGCGTTGCATCCGAATCGATACCCGCTTCTTGCCGCAACGTTGATTCTCTCACCTGGTCGGATAACAACTCTATGACGCTCTCCAACTGCTGTATTTGGGAGTTTTTTTGTTCCACTCAGGCTCGAGTTTCTCGAATTTGTGCTTCGAGATCTTCGATACGCCGTGGTTGCGTGTAGCTCTCTTGGACCACGGGAGGTACCGTCGTGGCGTCCTCGATGATATCTTTTTGAAGTGCCCTGAGACCGTATTGATGCCCCTTATACATTCTAACCGAATAAAAGATAAAAAAAATTAGAGTTAGATTTTTACTAAATATTTTATTAATAATCGAAAGATAAAAAATAAATTTTTACCTCTAAATAAATTTTGTCCTTTTGTAAAGGACTGAGCTTGTCGGGAGTTGAACCGCAAGCTTGTGATTGTTATGTGATCTTCTCCATCACAGCTTTCACGGTTCTTTCCACTCGAGGATCAATGAGTTCGGGTTTGTCGATCTCTTCGCCGACGACCGGCTTCTTCTTGGCGTGGGTTTCCAATACCAGCTCAAGAAGAGTCGGTTCTCTTCCTGTTCATTGCATCTGTGATATAAAATAAATTTAATTAGATAAATTTTATGAAAAACAAAAAATTTAATATAAATAAATGTACCAATTCTTATTTCCTCTTCGGGAATGTTTTTTATCCCGAAGTATGGCGATGCAGACCATCTCTGGGAACCTTCTCGTCGTACCGAAATTTTTTAGCCTTCTCGCTCTTGGCCTTGAAGTTTTCAGACTCCCAATGCTGAATCAGTTGATTGAAGACCTCATCCGTTGCCCATGTCGGTTTGCGATTTTTGGTGTAGTAGTTGCGCTTAGCGTTGTTCATCATCAAGCGCATCTGAGCCTGCATGTCGCACATCCATGCCGTGTAGATGAGCGTCGTATCCTTCTTCCGCCATCTGTATGTGCACTGAAAAATAATTTATATTGAGTTAGTTTATAACATATATAACTAATCATTTTAAATAAAATATAATTTGAAATACACTTACGATAAAAGTGCACCACCATCGGCGACGTATGACTTCTGGCGTAACTTGGCAGGAATAATATAGTTGTTCCTGTAAGGATCCTTGGATGATGCTGTTGTTCGTATGTTTTAGAACATCATCCACGTTAAACCTGCACATTAAAATTAGAAAGTTAGATAATATTTATAAATTACAACAATATAAATGCAAATAATAAAATTTTTACCATAGCATTCCGACAGAACACTCGGAATCGGTAATTTGAAGGGCGGGATGCCCATAAAAATTATCGATTAAAGAATCGATATCCACTATATCTTCATCTTCTTCAAATATCGGCAGTGCCAATATTGGTGAAGGAGGGCGATATGGTGATGGTGGAGGCGGGGGAGGAGCTCTCGCTGAACCAACCAACATACCTCCCTAACCTATGAATCGTCTAGCCCTCATTTTTGTGTTTTGTGTTTGTAAATGTGATTTTATGTGTGAAAGGGAGTGTTTGAGAGGATTTTGAAGTTTTGATTTGTGTTGAAAATGAAACTGTTCAACGGTTTATTGGAAGAAATTTCCAACGGGTATCTGTTTGAATTTCAAACGGATGCCCGTTGGAAATACCGTCAATCAACGGATGCAATTATGTGACACATTGTTTTTTATACTAATTCAAATTGCCTTGCTGTGTTAGAAGAAGGATAGCTATACTGCGTGTTCTTGAGGCAACACGACAAAATAGCGGCTCGTCTCCCGTTGCAACGGGCATTCATTACAATTTCCAACGGATGCCCATTGGAAATTCTTGCAGACTAGGGTAGGCATCATTACACTTTGCAAGGGACATCCGTTGTAAAGTGTAACGGACGTCCGTTAGAATTATGGAAAACTTAGAAATATTTCTAAGTGTCGGAGGCGATTTTGTGTTCCAACGGGCATCCGTTAATATTTCCAACGGATGCCCGTTGGTATTAGATCATATGAAGTTCTAAAAACATTAAACATCGTTTATATATTCTTCGATTGTATTAACATTTCGAATGTTCGATTACACATCATCTACATTATTACACATCATTTACATTACACATCATCTACATTATTACACATCATACACATTATTGTAGTTACATTTCTTCTTCAGTAGATTCATCGATTGGCGAGTCTACCTTTGATTGTTCATTAAATTCATCGATGTTTTCATCTTCAGCATCTTCCGGTTCAACGTCTTCATAATCGTGTATGAATTCTCCGTCTATGTCAGTTCTTACGAGAATCTCCTCGCGATCTGTATCAATTAAACGAACCGGCTGCAGATGATCGGATTGAAACAGATCTTCTTTATGATCTAAGCTTATGATTCCTCGTGGCTTGATCTTTACTACGACCCACCACTCTTCTCTTTGATGTTTCAATGTTGTTGGATATTGCACGTAACATACTTGATCTGCTTGATCTATTATGATGAATGGATCATACTTACCATATTGTCTTACCGGATTGATGTCAATTCCTCCCCATCGGTTTTTTCGTATTTCACGTCCTACGGTTGGGTCAAACCACTGACATTTAAAAAACATTACATTCAACCCAAAAAAACCGAGATATTCCACTTGTAGGATTTGGTGCAAAATGTCGTAGAAGTTATCACCCTCTATTTCACTATTAAAGCAAAAACCATAATTGTATGTGCTTCTATGTTTTCCGTGTTCGTACGTGTGGAACGTGTAGCCACGAGTAAACAAGATTGGCCAACACATAACATTTCACGCAAGACCATTAGCCAAATCTTTTAACCACGTAGGAAGTCTTTCATCATAACATTTCATATATACGTCATACAAACTAATGAATACTTTATAATAAATGCAATTAATTTTAATAGATGTGTACACGAGTACTTATCTAGTCTCTCAACCACGAGCCATAATGTTGAACTTTCATGTCCGTGATGCCATTCATTTTGGCCTTTTGGTTTAGGATGCCCACGATCTCCACCGCATTCTACCGATTCTTGTAAATCACCCATTGTGTTCAATCTTTCGTAAAGGATTTGTGTTCCGATTTGCATGCACAGTGCCTCTTCTTTTTGTACCACATTCTTTCAAAAGTGTTTTTTTATCTTTCCGGAAAGCATGTCCATGAGGAATAAATCTTCTATGACAATCAAACCAACATGGTTTCTTACCATGTACTAGTCGAAATAAATCTGTATCCTCCATACAATATGGACATGCCAATCTTTCGTGCGTGCTCCATCGAGATAACATTCCTAGGCAAGAAAATCGCTATTTGTCCACAATAAGATCGCTTTTAATGTGAAATTTTGCTTCGCACTGACGTCATAAAATTTTGCTTAGTACTGACGTCATAAGCAATGATTCCTTCATTCCATAACTGTCGTAATTCATGAATTAAGGGCTGCAAAAATACATCGAAACTTTTCTTCGGATGTTCTGATCCTATAATCAACAACGTCAGAAACATTACCTCTTTTTTTAAACACATCTCGGAAGGCAAATTATACGAAGACAAAATCACCGGTCACAGAGAATATTGACTTCCAGATTGTCCATATGGATGAAAACCATCCGTGCACAGGCAAAGATAAACATTTCTCGTTTCATACGTGAACTCGAGAAATATTTCCAAGCCTTACCATCCAATGCATGTTGCATTATACCTTCGGCCGTCGAGTGTTCTGCGTGCAATCTCATTATCACAACGGTTTTTTTAGATTCAAATAACCTTCTCAACCTATTTGCTACAGTCATATAGAATATTTTTTTTGTATGGTACATATTTACGTGAAGATGGTCTTTTTGGCTGAAATCTGCTTGCACCGCAAAACTTGCATTCCAACAGGTCTTTATCATTTCCCCAAAACAACATGCAACTGTTTCTACAAACATCAATTTTCTCATGTGACATTCCCAAATCCATTAACACATTCTTTGTTTCGTAGTATGTCTCGGGAGCTTGATTATTTTCCTATAAATATTCACGCATGATTTTGCAAAATGAATCCATGCAATTTTCAGCAACATTATAGTCTGTATTTATACTCATCAATCTTGAAGATAAAGATAAGCAAGTCTGACCTTCACGACAACCTTCATATATAGACTGTTTCCCCGAATCCAATAGGTTGAGGAATCGACGTGCATCGGTGTTCGGCATCTCTTCATGTGTTTGTTCATTAACAACTCCATGAAAAACATTTGACACCATTTCTACATATGGATTGGTCGTTGATGCTTCATAAATAACTTCTTCATTTCTTTCTACTTGTGCATCTTGCACAATATCTCTAACGCCACAATTTTCACCGTGAAAAAACCAAATTTCGTAATTCTCAACGAAACCCACCTTGTAAAGATGTTTGCAAACAATTTCTTGACTTCGATACTTTTTATTTTTGCATATTTTGCATGGACATAACATTGTTCCGCATTCTTGACACAATGGTTGCATTGATGCAAAAATCATGAATTGCTCCAATCCGTGTAAGAATTCTTGTGTAATCTCTTCGGTTATAGGATCTTTTCTTCTATACATCCACTCTCTTGATCTATATATATCTCTATTAGAAGAAGATTACATTTTGTTGAAAATATGTTTGTTATTGATTGTTTGATGCAATCTTTGGTTTTGATCTTAATAGTGTAATTTTCAATGGACATCCATTAAAAACCCCAACGGATGGCCGTTGCAAGTTCACGTGAATTTATTTCCACCGGCAAACCTCGAAATTAACAATTTCGGGCATCCGTTGCAATTTCTAATAGGCATCCGTTATAATTAGCAACAGATACCCGTTGAAATATTTTTCCTGGTGTTCTAACGGGCTTCCAAAGGACGGTGCCAACGGAAGATATCCGTTAACAATACGTTAAAAATTGTGAGGGATTGCAACGGATGGCGTAACGGATGACATTCGTTAAACGTCCGTTGAAAATTGTGACGGATTGCAACAGATATATGCCCGTTGAAAGTTCTCGTAAATCCATTACAATCTGTTGCCATTTCTCATCAACGGATGAATCTATTGCCCCGTCCGTTGGAAATGGCGTATTTTTTTGTAGTGTAGGTATGCTTTTTTTCTTTTGGATTTTATTTGTGGTCCTCTTCATTTCATGATCGAACGCTATGATAGTCTAGAACTTCAAACACTTCGGATCACAAACCAAGTACCTACTAGTGAAAAAAAGAAAAACAAAACAGAAAAAGAGATATCAGTAGAAAACTAAAGAAAAAAATATGACAGAGTTTCGAAAAATCAAATTTTAAATCACTCTTACTCCCCGGTAACAACACCAAATTAATGCGTTGTCTAGGTGCGATCTAATCCAAATCAAGTTTTATATTTATGCCTACTCTTGGAATTCCACAAGGATATAAATTGTATAGTACCAAGGCCAAACAAATAGACTGAGTAGGATTAAAACTAATGATTTCATGAAAACTTAGATCATGAAAAATAAGGAGTATAGATATATCTAATATGAACAAGTAAAATAAACTATAAATACAATTATATATAAATGAGATAATGCTTCTAAGCTCGAGAATTGTTCTCATGTATATTAACTCACTAAATGTTTCACAATTTTGTTTTTTGTTTCTATCGTTGAATTCAATAATTTAAATGGGTATACCTACTCTTGTAGTCTAGATCATATTCTAGCATATAAATCATTTATGTCTCCATCTAATGATCTACATACCGAATGTGATATCAATAAATCTATCTGCTCTCTATTCTAGATTCCTATTCAACATCTAAAATATCGACATCTCCATATAACGACCTACATATTGTATGCATTATTGCTCGATATCCTCATCCCTAAATTGATTGATCTACCTCTCGTTATGATCATCCATATCTATCTAATGCATATGATCTAGCCTAATTTGACGTCTCACCCTGAATTAATCCATTTGACAATCAATTCATGGGACCCATTAAAGAATCAAAAGAATAAAACATGCATCAAACCATGAAAGCAAAGACATCAATTCTAATAATTATTTACAATGAATTCAAAGACGCAAAATTTGGCCTAAGCACGGATCACACTTATGGATCTATATCTTAGAAAAGAACTATAATGACAAATAAGTAAAGAGGGAGAGTTTAAAGAAGCTTAATCGATCTCTCGATTAGTTTCTACCATGACCTTACCTTTGTCTCATCCTTACTAGTACTTCGATCCTTCGATGAAGTCTGAATAGTTTATTCACTCATCCGCAAGACATTTGAGTCTCTTCTCTTGGTTTTCCTAAGTATTACCGTATGTTTTCTGTCCTTTTTGTCTCTCCGCATTTATTTTTTATGTCTACAGTTGTCCCCAATCTATAAAAAAGGCTTTCCATCATTTAAAGTCGGTTGTATTTCTCTGTAATGTGCTCCTTAATCCTTATTGTCTACAAGATTATAAAATGAAAAAAAAAACGTAAAAAGAAACTAAAATAATCCAATGTAATAGAAACATACAACTAATTATAGAATGAAAAGAATATGATCAATTCTTATTTGTCTCAACCCTTTCACTGCGGCAGATTGATGCATCACAAAACTAAAACTGATAATGAAGGATCTCTTATTCACTGTCATTATTTTCGTCCGGTGAACCTATCTATTCAATTCAAGTTTTTGAGTTCATTTCAACTTTTTATTAATTTATGGAATTAGATTGTAGGTATGATGAACAATCTAACTTATAATTAGTTTTTTAAAAGTGTGAGCTAAGTATCGCACAATTACAAATTTCTAAATAATAATCAATATATTTTCAATGACATGACCAACAATTTAAATTAAAAAATTAAAATTAATCAAATATTAATTCATACTACGTGTCGACGCATGGCTCTCTATGAGAAGCCCCCGAAACGAGTTTAGATTGTGCCATAAATACGATAAATAAAATAAATAATTGATAACCAATATGTGAACTAATTTTATAAAATTAAGTTTGAATATAAAAGTAGGAAATGTTATAAAAAAATCAAACATGTTAACTAATTCTCATTACGAATAATAATTAAACATTGTGTATATGCGTGAAAATTTAATATTTATATAAACAAGTTAATTAGTTGAATAATATTATAAATAATATATTACTAAAATTTAATTGGTTTAGTATTCTGGCCATTAAAATGATATTAACTTGTGTTTTTTTAACGTACGTAATGTATGACACTATACAAATAAATAAAATACAACTAACATATTATAACACAATATAGTTTATAAAGTTTTTAGGCCATGTAATGGTAGTACTATGTATGTGTCTAACACCATTATTAATATATGAAATATTATATTTTCACTTTTCTATCAGATTATTTTTATAAAATAAATCTTGATATAAGTTTGGTTGATAAATAGTTTTTATATCATCTACAAATCTGATAAATATGTATTATGTTATTTATATTATATTAAATAATTAAAAGATATTGTTGTTAAAAGCTTAATGATTTAAGTTAAAAAAATATACCAGATTTTCCAAAAATCCTATTTGGTTTACAAGAAACACCTTTTTGTCTCCTCATTCCATGAATATACAAAACTAACTGATATAATTTTTAGCCTAAAAATTTAATATAAAACAATTTAGCAATATAAATCATAATAATGATAATTACACATAATATAATAATTTAAACAAATAATTTGTAAATAGGTTGGATATAACGGATATCCGTAAATATCCAACTATTTGTATTTGTATTCGACTAATATCCAAATTTATTATTTGTAAACTCCGATATTTGTAAATACAAATATCAATCAGATAATCGTATCTATATCCGAACCTAAACTTTTTTATTGTAAAAAATATAAAAATAAATTAATAAAAAACTAACAATTATCAAAATATAATCTAAAACTAAAATTCAAATCACACACAAATATAAATATACATAATATAAATAAGACAAAACATCAAATCTTCACATATTCATCTTCACATCAATCATTTAAATTTAGTTCCATCGACAACTCTACTAATATCGCCAATTCATTTAAAACAATGAAACATATTGTTAGAATATTAAATTAATATATTAAAATAAAATTCACATAAAAGTTATATATTTTAGTGAGTTTTTTTCGGTATCTTGTAATGTCTCTATAAAATTATCCAAATCGTTTGGATTAGAATCTAATCTTGAGTGCGAATTAAAGCTTCAACAATATTATTTATTTTAATATATTTGATATTTTAATCATAAAATATATTACATATTTGTCTATATATTTATATAATGAGTAATAAAATAAGATAAATAATATTTTTTATTTACAATTTGATCATTAAAATCAATTTTGTTATATATATATATTTATATATTATATACATTGTCTATTTAGTACTTACAAATTCGAATAATTCAGATAATTGAGTCTACTATTTATATTTGTATTTATATTTATCGAATATGTGATTTCTAATATTTGTATTTGTATTTATACCAACGAATATTCAAATTTTTGATTCAAATACGAATAGATACGAATCAGATACAAAAATAAAATACATAATAAATTTTAAATTTTTAATTTTAATCGAAACTCATATATCAAAAGTCTTAAGGAAAAACACATTAAAAAAAAAGGAAATTGAACCCTCTCGAAGAGAAAGTCGGTCGGGATCGCCTCCGACGACATACCAATCAAAGAGTGGTTATATCTGACGTTTTGTACCAGAGAATCCTCTACAATCGCCCGCCAGAAACAATGTAGGCACATATTTAGTTATATCGTTTGATTTGTGGGCACTTTAAGTTCTTAGGGATTCTAGCTTTCTTACATTTAACAAATCAACGTACGTGGTTTCATTTGTTCCTTAAACAATAGTCGAGATTTCTCTTCACGGTCGGGTACCTATTTGAGTTAGGGTTTTTCGTGGATTTTGCAAAGATTTGGTTTTAGGGTTTATGATGATTGCTTTGTGAAGGAGTTGATCAAGTTGTCCATGACAAACTGATGACTAAGGACGCGGCGATCCGAGACGCAAGAGATTGGGACGCGGCGATCCAGGAAGGAATCATGCGGGACGCGGCCAAGAGGGACACTGAGAAGCGGGATGCGGCCAGACGGGACGCTGAGAAGCGACACGCGGCCAGACAGGACGCTGAGGAGCGAGACGCGGCTAGGCGAGACGCAGAGAAGGAGGACACGACCATGTGCGACGCTGAGGAGTGGGACGTGGGCAGGCATAATGTGAAGAAGTGGGACGCGACCAAGCAAGACGTGGAGACCCGAGACGCAGGAAAATGCAGAGCAACGAATGATCGAGTTGCAGACTTCAGCGGACAAGAAAACATCGAGGAGCTGATCATGCAGGCTGAAGCAGGCGACAAGATAGCAGCCTAAGGATGGAAGAAGATGCTCAGGACAAGGACGGGGTGTGAAAAGACGTGAAGGCCTCGAAATCAACGTGAAGAACCTGCACTAATATCGCAGGTGCAGGTTGCTATTTTTGCCGGGAGCAAGGGGTTCTTGGCTAAGTCAAATTTATCCATATTTAGTAATGAATGGACAAAAGCTTTAATTATGTCTCTGAGCATGTTTTGGATAATGTTTTGTAATGCATTTAGGCATACATGTATTGAAGGATTGAAATGAAGAAGTAGTGTATTATTCAGAAAATTTTCCGTGTTCATCCTCTTCACTTCTCTCTCTCATTTCTCTCAAAACTTTACCATTATGAGCGTGATTTTTATTTCGTTCGATTGTTTATGTTTCTGTTTGCACAATCTACGTAATGCATGGAAAAAGTGAACTCAAATTAAGCAACGTTTATGTTGCTGAAGTTCACTGAAAAACAACGGTGGTATCAGTGCCTCCTAGATCTCAAGGCCAAGAGGTGCACAAAGCCACTAGCTTGAAGCACAATCCATGGCACTATTGAAGCACAAAAAGAAGGAAGAAAACATCCAGCAGTAGAACATATCAGAAATTGATGCAGACCCCAGACAAGATGTAGAACACAATACCTGTTCCGGTGTTTGATGGGAAGAATTACAACCTATGGGTGATAAAAATCAAAGCCACCCTAAGGTCTAAGTGTTTGTGGAAGGTGGTCACTGAGGGAATCCCGGAGTTTCCTGCATTAGGTGTGGAGACCTCAGAGGAGCAGAGACAAAAGAAGATTGCAGAGTGGGAGGCGTTGGAGGCAAAAGACCAGCAAAGCCGTGGAACTCATCTACCAGACTGTCTCTGAGGAGATTTTCATAGCACATCTATCCACATGTGAGACGTCAAAGGCTGCATGGGATCTTCTTAAGGAAAGGTTTCAAGGGGATCCCAAGACGACCATGATTAAACTTCAAAGACTCAGGGCAACCTACTATACTTTGAAGCAAGGTGAGAAAGAGTCTATCAAGGACTTTGCTAATAAGGTGATAGAGCTGAGGAACGAGATGAGGGCATATGGAGATGGCATCAAAGTGGATGCACTGGTGTCCAAGATCCTATGTTCGTTGCAAGAGAGGTTTGACCCCTATGTGGGGGTCATAGAACAAACCAAGGACTTGACAGTCGTGACGATGGCTGAGTTAGTAATAGCTTTGCAAACTCAGGAGTATAGGCTGGATGATAGGAGTGGCGGAGGGCCAGAGGGAGCTTTCCAAGCCAAACACAAAGGGATCAAATCAGGATCCAAGTCAGATGCAAGTAAGAGATTTTCTGGAAAATCAGACCAGAAGTCCAAGGGAAAGAAATGGTATGGTGTTTGCAGAAAAGACAACCACACTGAAACTCAATATTATTTTAAAGGGAAACAAGACAAAGGTGAAGGATCTAAGTCCTACAAAACTAAGAAGGAGTGTTTTACATGCGGCAGAGTAGGACATTTTTCAAGAGACTGTAAAGTCAAGAAGGGTCCTCCGAACCAAGCTCAAGCAAACTAGGAGCAAGGTGAGGAGGATTTCCTTTTCACTGTGCCCATGTGGTTAGGGAAGGACGTCAAGAGGAGGTTTGGCTCATAGACAGTGGAGCAACAAACCACATGACCCGAGATGAGAGATACTTCATCTATTTGGACATCACAGTGAAGGTGCCCATAAGGGTTGGAAATGGAGCCACCCTACAGACTACTGGGAAGGGTGATATTGAAGTAATGACCCTGAAGGGTAGGAGAAAAGTCAAAGAAGTTTTTCTAGTCCCTGGACTAAACAAAAATCTAATGAGCGTTCCACAGATGGTAAGGAATGGTTACCATGTGGAGTTCATGGAGGATGTATGCTTGATCAGAGACAAGAAAGGAGCCAAGGTTGCAGAAGTGGCTATGGTAAAGAAGGCCTATCCATTGAAATGGAAGGTGCCTCAAGAAGCAACTCTCTTAGCCAAGGAGAGTGATCTGTCAAACCTTTGGCACAGGAGGTTTGGACAAGCAGGGCTACACAACTTAGTGAAGCTGCAGAGGCATGAAATGGTGAAGGGTCTACCTAAATTCAAGGTGGAGAAGGAGCTCTGTGAGGCATGTTTACAAGGAAAGCAAACCAGACTGAAGTGTCCAAAGGAAGCAGAAGGGAAGTCCAAGAAAATTCTAGAACTGGTGCACACAGACTTGTGTGGCCCCATGCAGACCCCATCTTTGGATGGTAGTGTATGTGCTGACACTCACGGATGATCACTCAATATATTGTGGGTGTACTTCTTAAGGCTGAAGTCAGACACACTTTCTATGATCAAGAAGTTCAAGAACCTGGTAGAAAATCAGACCGGCAAGAAACTGAAGAAGCTGAGATAAGACAGGGGAGGGGAGTTTAACTCCAAACCCTTTGATGATTTTTTGGAGGAGCATGGAGTTCAGAGGCAGCTGAGTGTTGCCTATTCCCCTCAACAAAATGGTGTGGCAGAGAGGAGGAATAGGGCGCTCATGGAAATGACCAGAAGCATGCTCAAGGACAAGGGTTTCCCAAACAAGTTCTGGGCTAAAGGCATGTTCACGCGGCCTACCTTCAGAACAAACTCCCTACAAGAGTCCTGGACAATAAGACCCCATTGGAAGTGTGGAGTGGTCACAAGCCCAGTGTTAACCACCTGAGGGTGTTTGGGAGCCTCTGTCATGTCCTGATTCCAACACAGTAGAGGCATAAGCTGGATGACCGGTCTGAGAAGGCTATATTCGTGGGATATAACAGCATGAGCAAAGGATACCATGCGTACAAGATAAACACAAGAAGGGTAGACGTTGCAAGAGACATTGTCTTTGAAGAAGACAAGGCCTGGGACTGGGAGACACAGTCTGAAAATAGGACACAGACTGGTGTTCCCAGTTTCAACCCATTTACACTAAGGCAAGAACAAAGGGAACAACAAAGGATGCCTCAAGGCATAGCTGAAGAAGGACAAGGGTCTGGAGGGAGTAGGGGTGCACAACCACAGTTTACCCCAACACCTTTTAGACTAAGTCAGTCTGACTCTAGAGGGAGCAGAGAGGGGAATAACAGCTCTTCAAGACTGGTTCACCGGATGAGGAGACTCTCTGACATATATGAAGAAGCTGAACCTGTTGAAGGGGAGTCAAACCAAGTCTATGAATGCTGCTACTCAGCTGTGGAAGAGCCAGTGACCTTTGAGGAAGCTGTAACAGACAGTGAGTGGAGGAAGGCCATGGACGCTGAACCTGACATGATCAACAAGAATGGAACGTGGGAACTTCTGAGCTACCACAAGGTCATAAGGTCATCAGTGTGAAATGGATATATAAAGTGAAAACTGACGAGTTAGGCAATGTACAGAAGTTGAAGGCCAGACTAGTAGCCAGGGGGTTCACACAGACTCATGGCCTGGACTATGGAGAAACATTTGCTCCTTTGTCCAGGCATGACACTATCCCAACCCTGATAGCTGTGACAGCACAGGAGGGGTGGAGCCTCCACCAAATGGATGTCAAGTCTGCATTTCTTAATGGGGAAATTGTAGAGGAGGTTTACATACAACAACCTCCGGGTTATGTAATAGAAGGTGTTGAAGACAAGGTCTTGAAGTTGAAGAAGGCCTTGTATGGTCTGAGACAAGCTCCCATAGCTTGGTACATCATGATAGATTCATTCTTCACCGAAGAAGGATGCAAGAGGAGTGGGTGTGACGCTGCAATGTATGTGCAGGAAAAATACCAGAAGATTGTTGTCATCTGCTTGTACGTGGATGATCTGATCATCTTAGGGAATGATGAGGGATTGATCAAGGAGTTCAAGGAGAAACTGAACAGGGAGTTTGAGATTAAAAATCTTGGAAAGTTAAGGTACTTTCTTGAGTTTGAAATCAGTTACATGGCTAATGGTATCTTCATGAACCAGAACAAGTATGCTGGACAACTGCTGAAGAAATTTTGGATGCAATACCCAAAAAGTATCTCAACACCCTTATCACCCAACAGTAAGAACTTAGAAGGAGGAGTGGAACTGGCTAATCCAACCAAGTACTGGAGCATGGTTGGGGGTTTGCTCTACCTAACAGCAACCAGACCTGACTTGGCATTTTCAGCTTCATATCTGTCCAGAAGCAATGCCAAGCCAACGAAGAAGAGCTTTCAAGAAGCAAAAAGGGTGCTAAAGTACATTTCTGGAACTAAAAATTATGGACTGTGGTTTCAGAAAGTGGAAGATGCTAGATTGGAAGGATTTGTGGATGCTGATCTAGCTGGTAGTGTGGAGGAATCTAAGAGCACCACAGGGTTCTGCTTCACTATAGGGAGTGCACTGTTCAGCTGGGGGACACAGAAGCAGACTATTATCGC
The DNA here is from genome assembly GCA_036759665.1 of Gynandropsis gynandra. Lineage (NCBI taxonomy): Eukaryota > Viridiplantae > Streptophyta > Magnoliopsida > Brassicales > Cleomaceae > Gynandropsis > Gynandropsis gynandra. Next base: position 19,066,223 of record CM071873.1, read on the forward strand.
CCAATCCAGTGCAGAGGCTGAATATACAGCCCTGTGTGCAACCACAAACCATGCTGCATGGCTGAAGAGGTTATTTGCAGAACTGGGATTTGACATGGATGATGCATTGGTCATTCATTTTGATAGCACAACAACTATTGCAATCAGTAAAAATCCGGTGGCTCACAAGAGGACGAAGCACATTCAGATCAAGTTTCACGTTGTAAGGGAGGCTGTCAGCAATGGTGAGATCAAGTTAGAACATGTGGCTGGGGAAGATCAAGTGGCAGACATTTTAACAAAATCATTGGGAACTAAACGGTTTGAGGAACTAAGGAAAAAGCTGGGAGTCATAGATAACCAGATCAAGAGGGAGATTGAACGAGTTGATCAAGTTGTCCATGAAAAACTGATGACTAAGGACGCAGCAATCCGAGACGCAAGAGACTGGGACGCGGCGATCCAGGAAGGAATCATGCGGGGTGCGGCCAGGCGGGACGCGGCCAGACAGGACGTTGAGAAGGAGATTTTTCCAGGCGGGACACTGAGGAGCGAGAGGCGACTAGGCGAGACGCAGAGAAGGAGGATGCGGCCAGGCGGGGCGCTGAGGAGCGGGATGCGGGAAGGCGTAATGTGAAGAAGCGGATGCGGCCAGGCAGGAAATGGAGACCCGAGACGCAGGAAAATGCAGAGCAATGACTGATCGAGTTGCATACTTCAGCGGACAAGAAAACATCGAGGAGCTGATTATGTAGGCTGAAGCAGGCGACAAAATAGCAGCCTAAGGATGGAAGAAGATACTCAAGACAAGGACGGGGCGTGAAAGGACGTGAAGGCCTCATAATCAACGTGAAGAACCTACACTAGTACCGCAGGTGCAGGTTGCTATTTTTGCCGGGAACAAGGGGTTCTTGGCTAAGTCAAATTTCTTCATATTTAGTAATTAACGGACAAAAACTTTAATTATGTCTCTGAGCATGTTTTGGATAATGTTTTGTAATGCATTTAGGCATATATGTATTGAAGGATTGAAATGAAGTAGTGTATTATTCAGAAAATTTTCCATGTTCATCCTCTTCATTTCTCTCTCTCATTTCTCTCAAAACTTTACCATTCTGAACGTGATCTTTATTTCGTTCGATTGTTTATGTTTCTGTTTGCACAATCTACGTAATACATGGACAAAGTGAACTCAAATTAAGCAACGTTTATGTTGCTGAAGTTCACTGAAAAACAACACTTCGAACATATACTCTTTCATGGATTCACAATTTATTTAGGTTATAATTATAGTGATTAATGCGAATATTTACTCATGTGCATAATCCTTTTTCGATTACCATAAAATGTTTAACTTCCCTTTTTATTTTAGTATCCATCTATCAAGCACAATATACTTTTGGAAATGAATGAAAACTGCTTGATGCAAGGAATGAAACTACTTGATGCAAGGTATGCAAGGAATGAAAAGTGCGATGCATAACTCTATTGCTTGTTTGGATTTAAATACATATTAGCATGTCTAAAATTAATTTGACCTCACCAATTGAAATCGCCTACAATTACTTTGAAATTAGTGTTTTTCGATATTTGGTTTCATGGTCTCAATATAGGGCCTCTTTCCTTGCTTCTTAGTTAGTCTAGGAGTAGGAGTAAGAAGTAGTAAGTATTGGTGTATTCATGCAGCTGTCAGCTTAAATGGTAGTTGTTTATTCTCACCTAGTAGTAGTTTTTAGTGAATAATCTCTCTTATTTGAAGCTCTCCTTTGTCCATCGAACTTTTCGAGAATGATGTCTTTTGGATTTGGTGGTCGTGGTGTACATTATATAATAAAAATATCCTCTTCCCCATGAAAGTTAACTCCTCCTCAGGAAAGCTAACTCAACAGGACCTCTCCCACCGATGTTATTTCATCTGTTGTTGTTGATCTTATCGATCTTACTGGCATGGCAGCAGGAGTGAAGACAATAGGTGTAATCTCATCACCTGTTAGATTTTCCTTTTTCATATTTTGACACAGGTCTCGAAATATCATAGGGCTTTATTGACTGAAATAATTATTTATTTTTTGGTAAGGACTTCGAAAAACCCATGAAAACGTTCCAAGAAAGATTTTTGGATTTTTTTCAATCTGACTTTACCTTCTCATTTTTACATTCGTTTCTTCTCCGTCTCTCCCTTATTTACTAAGAGTGTCTAATTCCATTAGTTATCTTAAAAATTCATATATATTCAAATTTCAAATTTCATCCGGATTCGGTTTAGTTTGGTTCGAATTCGGGTAAAACACGAAAAATCCAAACAATCCAAATAAAAAATAATAAAAAACAAAATTTATACACTAAAAAATTCTAGTATATTTTTTATATACTTTTATATTATATTTGATATTTTTATTTTAGTTATATATATTTAAAAGAACTACACAAAGAATTTTGAAACCAAATAACCAAAATTAGGAATGATATCCGAAGAACTCGAAATCCGAAGGATTTGAATATATCGAACTATCCAAACTCAACTATCCAAATGTAATTCAAATTATTTCAGATCCAATTCGTTTGAACCCGAACAACTCGAATCGAACCAGGATTGAAAACATTTGAGATTGATTCGAGTCTAATTTTTCATAACCAAGAAACCTGAACGAAAACCGATAAATCCAAACCGAAATCCGGATTGGACACCCTATTATTATTTACGATGGATGCATCTTCATGACAATCGTTTAGGATTGTGATGGTGATACGACGAGCCATTTTGTAAAAAAGGTTTCCTATTCATTAGAAAATAGAATGATACAAGCGTTTATATAGATGAGAAAATTGCAGTAGAACAAGGAGACTCAAAGAGAGTCAAACTAGAAGAATAAAAAACGTGATTATGAGGAAACTAGAATGATGAGAAATGTATTCACGAGGTGTGTGAAGACTAGGAGTCTTTGTATTTCCCAATACCCCTTCAAGTTGGAGCATGTAGATCGACAATGCCTAACTTGCCAATAAAACATCAAATCCCTGTCATCCTGATGTTTTGGTGAAGATGTTCGCAATCCGTTTTTTGGTACTTTGTCATCAAAAGATAAAATAACAACAAAATCAAACACTTTCTCATAAAGTGTCGACGGTCGGGTCGGTCGAAATTTTGATGGCTTGTCGTGCTTGGTTCGGTATTCTGTCGATGGTCGAATAAAGCCGTTGAGGTCGGTACGTCAAAATAGCGTCTGGGTCAAAACATCGAAGGGCGTCGAGGTCGAACCGCCGAAGGGAATCTTGATCAATATCGAGGAGCTTGTCATGTCCAGGGTCAAAGAGATTGGGTCGAGGTTCAAATCAGAGTCAGTGGTCGAGTTCAACCTTGAAACAGAGCAAAATTTTGGTCGAATTCAGTCTAAAAAAGGCCAAAAATCGGTCTATAAATGAAAAACATCATCACCACCTCTGTTATTGAAGGTCACCATGTTCCTCTTCATCATAATTTCCATCTTCATCACCAGTGACCATCATAATTCGCAGAAGTCCAAGAACCTCAAACCCTGAAAGTTTTGGATCGAGGCTCAGATACCATGATACGATGAGCCATTCTGTAAAAAAAAGTTTCTCATTCATGTGTAGAAAATAGAATGATACAAGCATTTATATAGATGAAAATTGCGGTAGAACGAGGTGACTCAAAGATAGTCAAACTAGAAGAATGTGAAACGTTATTACGAAAAAACTAGAATGACGAGAAGTGTAATCATGAGGTGTGTGGAGACGAGAAGTCTTTGTATTTTCGATCGAAAGTACAAGTTGAAGAAGGAGATCAAGGGTTCAGCAAAGAGGAAGTACAATTGGGAGACAGAGTTCGGTGGCGCCACGACTGAGAGGAAGTACAGGTGGGAGGCAGAGATCGAGGGCCAGGAAAAATTTCTTTCTCTCTTATTTTCGGTGGACATGTAACCACACCGAACGATTGGGACTATGACGGGCGAACACAAATGAAAGTGACGAACATACACAAACGAGCGGGACAGACAAACATGAACGAGATGGGCGGACACGAACAATCGTATGATGAAGATGGAAGAGAAGAGAAAGATGGAAGAGAAGATGTGGAAGGAGAAAAAAATGAAGTGATGGAACGGAAAGAGAACTTCTCGTGGAAGGAGAGAGCGAAACAAAAGGAAAAAACTCCTTTTTTTTAAGCTTTCTATGACTTCAAATTAAGAAAGAAAAAATTATATGCGGAACAAACATTATTAACATGAATGAATTTTCTGTAAGGTCTAACATTTTGGGTTAGTTTTGAAAATTGTTAAGTTGGTTTCTCTTTAATTAATAATATAATAACATCAATATTGATATTTTATTCACAGACAATTATTTATTGTTGTTTTTCGAATCAAAATCACAACTAATTAAGAATATTTATTTTTATATCGATTAAAAATTAATAACATAATAATTAATAATTCAAATAAATATTTCATAGTGGTAAGTAAATCATACACTAAAAATTAAAAATGAGAAGAACATAGAAGAAGAAAAACAAAGGAAAGGCCATACAATGAAAAATGGAGAACAAAAAGTGAACACAAGGAGTTGGGGCTAAAATTTCATATATATATATATATATATCAAGGTTCAAGAAAGCGTTAAGCGCTAAGTATGCGGACATCGAGTGCTTAGAGTTTAGGCAAAGCCTAGGCGGTGTCTAGGCGGGCTAGACAAATATATATATATATATATATATATATTATTTAACATAATTATAATCTAAATATTTAATTTCGAAATATTTATGAGTAAATAAAAACACACATATAAATAAATAATTTTATTATTTATAAATTTTTTTATAAATATTGAATTCACAATATCAAACTTATGATGACAAATAATTTCATAAAAAATAAAATACAAAAAACGGATGTCGAGTTAGGACGATGTTAGACCACGGCAAAGACGAAGGCGAGAGCGAATACAAGAGATGAAGCCGATGGTGGAGATGAAACAAAGACGAAGATGAGAAATAAATGCAATGATAAGAGATGAAAGCGATGACAACATATGAGAGATGATGATAGATAAGAAAATGAGGATGAAGGCAAAGATGAGGATTAGAGATGAAGGCGAGGACGAGAGACTCAGGTGAAATCAATAGACAGGAGATAATGCAATAGATATAAGCAGACGAATGTAATGATAAAAGTAAAGGAGGTAAAAGATAAACGTGTGTATGAGTATCATTGTTAGTTTTTTAAATACCAAAACAACGTCATTTTAGCGTCATCTTTTTTTTTAAAAGATCGATTAGAGATTCATCGGATGGTTAGGGGGCGCCCAGCGCCTAGACGGTACCTAGGTGAATGCCTAGAGCCTTTTAAAACATATATATACTTGTAGAGATCCTGCGCTTTGCGTGGGTTAAAATTAATATGTGATATTTATTACTCGTATATACTAAATACTGTGTATGAAAAGACATTGAAAACGAAAGGAACATAATGTTTTAAACATAAATGTACAAGGCTTTTATACATTTGTAAAAATTTCTTTATATACAACATTCGTTGTTTTAGTTGTATATTGACCATTATCATCTAGAATAAACAATTTTAAGCCTTGTTTGCTTTTTGCTCTTGAAACGGCTACATATAATTGTCCATGACTGAACACTGGTTTCGGAAAGTATGTACCAACTCGATTGATGCTTTTTCCTTGGTTTTTGTTAATTGCATTGCAAAACACAACATAATAGGAAATTGTTTACATTTGAAATGAAATGACAATGTTGTCATAGTTGGGATTAATGGAAGTTGAGGTATAAAAACTTTATTGCCTACGTGATTTCCTATTATTTTTTGCCTTCTATTACGTTCATACCTAATTGTGTTATTTGAAGTCGTGTTCCATTGCACAATCCAGGCATTTGGTCACTGTTCCGTAAAAGGATAATGGGTGCTCCTTCTTTGAGTGTTGGACAATGATTAGGAATTCCTGGATACTTTAAACTGTTCAAGAACTCTATACTATATAGTTCGCAAGTTTCACTATTATTAGGGTCAACATTACATAATGAATCAGAGCTTAGATATTCTTTTGAACAACCTGGAATTTTGGCTAAAAGTGCTTCATTTATTTCATCGACAATTTCATTTGTAGGACATTGCTCGTTCCTGGAAAAATAAAGGGTTTTGGTACTCAGTTTGAATATTTGGGTATACATGAGCTGCAATACTCTCAATTTGGATTTGACGTTTCGGTAATTAACAATTCTTTAGGCACATGTATCAAACATTCTCCGTTGTTAGGTTTAGATAAAGTTCCATCTCCTACTTGTAATATCCAATTAGCAAAATCTTGCAGATCATTTAAGTTTGAAGAATCAACATTCATCTGCAATCACATATTTTTTGTTAATTTTAATACGTGACAATAATTCCAGAGATATGAGGATTTTATACATGCTTGGACTGTTTCATGCCTATTTCCTTTTGTGAATACTGGTAAGATCTAGCGAAAGTCACCTCCAAATACAATTGTTTTGCCTCCAAAGGGTTTGATTTTTAAAAAAAGATTTACTGAACCCATGATATCTTTTATACTTTTATCTAGATCTTCAAAATAATATTTATAAATCATCGAAACCTCATCTCATATTATAAGGCATGTTTGTTTTATAAGATCTGATAAATGTGTCCCTTTTATGTTACAAATTGAATCTTCATTAATATTTATTAGTATTGCAAATCTCAAATGCACTGTGCGGCCTCCTTCTAATAGGAGTGATGCAATACCACTTGAAGCTACGTTTAGAACAAATTGCGTCCAAGATCTTATTGCTGCAGATAACGTTTTCCATACATAGGTTTTTCCAGTTCCTCCATGTCCATATAAAAAAATATTCTCTTCTTTTGAATATCAACATTTATAATTTCATTATAGACAGAGCATTGTTTTGTTGTGAGTTGCAATTTGAGATTAATAAATTCAATTTCTATTCTTTTTTGTCATAATATAATTCTTCGTATATCAGTCTATTTATTAATGATTGGTTTTGAACTTCTTTAGGATAAGGCATTGAAGGGTATTGTTTTAGAAACCGATTTTTTTTTGTAGTAGTTGTTCAATTTCAGCGAGTACCGTGTTTTGGGTCTCTTCATTAGACATGTTGAATTATGTTATTGAAAGAAAAATGGTTAGGAAATTGTTTACTCCGTTTTCGTAAAATCTAATCATTTGTTAATAAATGTTCAAACCTGGTAATTTTAGCAGACGTCAACGTCTGTATAGTATATCATCAGCCAAGAGTTTCCATGTCATGAGCCATACATGTTGTGGACATGAAATTCATTCAGTTGTTATTAGAATGACAAACAATAGTCCCAGATAGAATGGAGATGCTTAATTGCTTGCTTCTTTTATTGTGTTAATATATTCTTCATCGACATCTAAAAGTCCCAATGCTCTACACGTGTCTTTAAATATTTCGTATAAAATACCATTGATCGTACGAATATTTTCGAATGAAGTAGGGCCATGCACTTTGTTTAATAACATTCGTAAATAATACAGTTCCCCAACATTTGGATTAATATGTTCTAATTTGCCAAATGAAAATCCGCGTCGACATATTGTCCAAATTTGATGTTTTTTGTTCCATATAAATTTCGTAGGAAAATTGCAATACGTCAATTGCTGAGGATCATAATATAAGACATTGCATTTGAACATTCTGTTAACGTTGTTTGTTGATTATGTACATCCGATTTTATATCAAATAGTTCATCTTCTTCGTCAAACACTATGTTTTTTTCACCGGCCAAATGAAATTTTAATGTCTATACTAGTATACTTCTATGGTGAATATCGCAAATATTCTCCAGCAAGCTTCGCATCTTGAGATATAACGACAACTAAAATAGTTTTTAATTTCATCAAGAGGTTTCTTTTGTTGCATGTCTTCAGGCGTGGTTATTGTCGTAGCGAGTCTACCATATCCCTTGTTTAAATATTTGAACAAATATTTGATTGCTTTTGTTTGATAGCACCATTCCAAATGGATATGAGCTTTGTATTTCAAAAGAAGATAAGGGTTGTATGGTACGATGTATCGATTATCTAATTTGATTTCGTCTTTTATAATGAATCTTCCATTATCTGATCTTTTATAAATTGGATATCCTTTAGTGTTAATATATATTGAGTCTGTAAAATTCTTGGGAAATCCTTTTGTACATTTGTCTTTGTCCGTACATGGGGAATATTTATTAGCAAGACCGCATGGCCCATGCACCGTTGTCTCTTGTATTGCTGTATACAGAACGAAGTGTGTGGTATTGTCTGAAATTTCAGTAGATATAACAGAATCAATATCGCTTGCTGTCGGCAAGTTTGATTTTCTTTTAAGAAATAGCAATATATGTGCGTGAGACAGTCCTCTTTTTTGTCTTTTAATAATTAGAATTTTTTCGAGTCATTAGAATATATATTTTTTCATGTAATAATAAGTCTTTTTTACCTGCGTTAATTTTCCCTAGTCGTTTATTTTGTTTCAAATCTGTTAATAAATCTTTGAGTTTGATTTTAAATAATCTTGTCAAAAGATCATGCCTATTTTCTGATGCATCATTGTAATGGCGGAGAAGTCGTTGGATTTTAGGCCATTTGGGATAACATGTGGATGTCAAGAATAAATTGGGAAAACCTAAGCTTTTACATAAAATCATTACATTTAAGTAATTTTGTTTCATATATCGCGATCCACCCGTAAATGTCGAAGGTAGTATGATTTTTTTTTCCCAATTTCAGATCCCAAAGTATTACCTGATTGAATATTAGCTTCTGTAGCCTTATAAGATTCACACTGCAATGTATTTTGATGGTTTTTTATATAAGAAATTCTCTCTGATTCAACTGGCATGGTTAATCTCAAATAATAAAATACCTAGACTAACGTTTCCGCAAGAATACGGATCGTGTAGTACCAAGGTTGAACACGAGGAATCAATGCAACTCTAAAGCTAGTAATTAATGAATAAGACGGTGAAAATCAATGAGTGTTTGGAATGCAAATAAAACTAAACTAACTAATTAACAATTTAAATTCAATTAACTAAACACCACAGGTTTCGAGAGGTGCACGATGATGCAATGAAGTTCTAACATGATCATTGGTCTTAGATATTATCACGAGTTTAGGGAATTCAAGCTCTAATATAGGAACTGACTGGCATAGACTTGTCCTCTATCTAACGTGCGTACTACCAATCTTCCGATTGCGTAATCTCACCCACTAGATGCATTAAGATCGCTATCCTAAGCCCTAGATTCAATCAACCGACCTGGCATTGATTCTAAATTGATTAAATCCTAAATCATGGCTAAGTTCCAAAGTCTAATCCCCTGGCATAGATTCATTAGACTTCTGCAATCATTCATTCAAGTGGTAGGCAAGAACGAAAGCATTAAGAATAACCAATCATTCTGAAAAATGATAAAATACTAAAATAATTCATTCAAGTGGAATTCAAGAACGAAAGCATTAAGAATCACCAAGCATTAAGAACAAGACTTCGTTACATATCTACAAGCCCTCTAACCTATGGCTATGGACCTACTCGGACATGCACTTAGAAAATGAAACACAAAAGATAACTATATTCAACATGGATAATGAATGAGATCCCTCCCTATTCTATTACCAACGCTTCAATAGCTCCTCCACGCTCCGACTTCGTCATTCCGTCCTTGTCTTCGTGTGCGTTGTGCTCTTCCTCTCTCTCTCTCTCTCTACGTGTGCGTTGTCTTCTCTCTAATTTTCTGTACGTCTTGTGCTGCTGATTCTCTCTCCTTTTGGCCCTCTTTCTTCCTTTCCTTTCCTCTATTATTTTCTCTTTGGCCGTTTTCTTTCCTTGATCTCCAGCGGCTGATATTTCCTCTTTCTTACAGCAACTACAGTTTTCCTTTTCCGAGTTTTTCCATCTCTTGTTTTTCCATTCTTGTGTAATTGTCAATGTTTCCTCTTTATTTTCCAGCCATGTAGCTCCCATTCCTCTTCTCTAACCATATTTCCTTTTAGTTTAAACAACCAGCACGTTCCTTTTCGTCATCCTTTCCTCTTTGGCTAGTTTCCATTTTCTCAGTTTCTATTTTCTTCAACAGCTTGTATTTCCTTTTCCTCTTGTGCAACAACGGTTTCCTTTTCTATTTTCCTAATTTTCCTCTTTGCTTTTCTGTTTTCTTTCTTATTCTTGCATTTCCATTAATTGTTCCAAAAGCCATTTCTATCTTTGACGGTTGCAGTTTCCAAGTCTCGTATAGGCGGCAATCTTTCCATTTTTGTGTAGGTGGTTGGAAGTTTACATTTTGTTCCAGCAACTTGATTCTATATGTAAACTATGTTTCCTTTTCATGTTCCAACCGTTTTCTTCTTACTTTTTTTCTAGCAACCAAAATTTTCTATTTTTGTTCCAGCCACCGAAAGTTTCCATTTTTGTAAGCGGCCATTGTTTCCATTTTTTGTAAGCGCCATTGCTTCCATTTCTCTTCTCCGGTTTAAAATTCTTTGGATGCTGTCCTTGCATAGCTGATAGGAGAGTGGTTTTGCTTAGTTTTGCTTCATTTACTCGTGTTTGTATCCCGATATTTCATTTCCTGCAATAACACGAGAAAACGCTAAAAAAGGACTAAATGATGCTTTAGTGCTTGGTAAAGTTCAAATGAATGATGAAACTAACTATAAATAGAGACGAAAATACTATAACAAAATAGACGTTATCAAACTCCACCAACTTTAACCTTTGCTCATCCTATTGCAAGACTGGAACTAATCATGAGAGGAGTTAGACAACAACCGAAAACTAGCACAATCAACTCGAAAAGTCAGCCAGCCTACGCAACAACGCGTCACAAGAACATAGATCTAAGCGCACCAAATTTAGACCCCTATATGTTAAAAAGAAAGGCCACATCCCGCTCTTTTTCGTGTCCCGAGCCGCATCTCGTTCTTCTCAGCGTCTTGGGCCGTGTCTCGCGTCCTGCACGTGTCTCGAGCCAAGTCCCGCTCTTCTCCACGTCCCGAGCCATGTTCCGCTCTTCTTCGCGTCCCGAGACGTGTCCCATGCCGCATATCGTTCTTCTCTGCGTCTCGGGCCGCATCCCGCGTCCTACATCACATCTCGAGCCGCGACCCATGTCCTGCATCCCGCGATCTACGACCTGGTCAAGCCTATTTATGACCTTCGCGATCTCCTATGCCTTGTTGACCGCTCCAGCTCATGCATGTTACATCTAAACTTGTGCCTTGCATGTGAACTTGTATTTTCTTGTTTTTCACCCTTTCTACTTGTATAAATAGGTACCTTTAGTTCTAATGAAATACATAAGATAATTCTTATTCTTATTCTCTCTAATTCTCTCGATCTTTCGCTCGCTCTTAGTCTTTCTTTCTTGCTTCCGTTGTTTCATCTTTGTTCTACAAATTCTACATGGTATCAGACCGGTGATCGATTCTCGGAAATTTTTTTTATCAATTTTGTTTTTTTAAATCTATTCTCTTTCAAAATTTGCTTTCCGATAAAAAAAAATTTAATCTCTCATTGTTATTTTGTTTCCCTTTGTTTACTTGGATTTCTCGTCATGGACTCAACCAAAAGCATCTCAATCTCGTTCAATGGAAACAATTATTCTATTTGGACGAAGATTGCTAAGTCCAATCTTGGCATGCGAGGTCTTTGAGGTTTCGTGACAGAATCAGATGTGAAATCGGTAGATTCAAGTACCGGATCAGAAACATGGGAACATAATAAATTCACTGCCTTGGTTATTTACAAAATTCCCTCGAATCTCATATACTTCGTACATATGAGCACATAGAGTCTCCTAAGGAGCTTTGGGATGAACTGAAACAAGTTTTTGACAATGAATCCAATCTTAGTCGTGTGTATGAGGCCTTAATAATCTAAGGTAAGAGGGAAAGCCTTTTAACCAGGCTTTGGGTGATTTTACAGAATTATGGTCAGAACTCGAAACTTTAAGGCCTCACACTGCGGACCCTGTGGAAATTGCTCAAAGAGCAAAACAAGATCAAGTATTTAGCCTTTTATTCTCCCTCGATGACAAATACAACGACCTTATTCATCATATACTTTGCCAAAACATATTTCCGTCGTTTAACGAAGTTTGTATGGTGATTAAACGAGAGGAAGGGAGAAACCATCTCATTAAAGGAATGATCGAGGAAGCTAATATCTCCAAACGTACCTCTGGAAACGCCACTACGATCAAGCCTTTCAAAAAGCAGTTCTTTTGTGAGTATTGCAAAAAGAAAGGTCATACAAAGGATCGTTGTTGGATTCTTTACCCCCATTTGAAGAGCAGAAGCCATAACAGTCAAGGTAAGGCTAATATGGCCTCTGAGTCTGAGTTTGTCTCCAAGGCAGACCTCGAGGGGTTTTTCCAAATGATTCTGGCAGGGAATCAAATAAACAAAACCGATGAAGAAGGAGGTAAAGTTATCTCTGCTTTCTCTGCTTTTTGAAACCATATTATACTAGATTCTGGAGCTACAAAATCATATGATTAAAACTCATGACTTGCTTAAAGATATAAAACATCTTTGTGGCTCTGTTTATATTGCGAACGGGGTGAGTGTTCCAATTAAAGGAACTGGGAAGCTTATGCTTCTCAGTCATGATACAAGGGCTCTCTTCATTCCAAAATTTTCTAATAATCTTATCTCTGTACAAAAGCTTGAAAAAGACCTTAATGTTTGTTTCGATTCTAACTCTTTCTGGATATAGGATATTGAAAGCAAACAAGTAATCGGCAAAGGAAAGCTCCTTAATGGTCTTTATGTTCTCAAGTCTATGTCTTGTGATCCAGAGTCCGTGTCTCTATCAAAATCAAATTTAATAAAGTTTCTAAGTGGCATGCAAGACTTGGACACCCTCATAGTAAAGTTCTTAGTATCTTTTTTCTATATCTTAAAGATAAACATGAAACGTGTGAAGATTGTATCTTAAGAAAGCACGTAAAACAAGTATTTCCAAACTTTGTTTCGGTTTATAAAAACTGTTTTGAGCTGATTCATTCAAATGTTTGGAAACCTCCATGTGTTTCTCGTGATCAAAAGAAATATTTTGTAACCTTCATTGATGAGAAATCAAAGTTTACATGGTTTTATACTCTCTCGTCTAAAAGTAGTGTTTATGATGTATTTGTGAAGTTTCATAAGCATGTTTTAACTCAATATGATGCTAAAGTAAAATGTCTAAGGACTGACAATGGTGGAGAGTATACTAGTCTTCAGTTTCACAGGTACCTTGAAGAACAAGGCATTACACACTAGACCTCGTGTCCTTATACTCTGCAACAAAATGGAGTGGTCGAGAGGAAGAATAAACACCTAATGGAAGTCTCGAGAACTATCATGTTCGATCGAGATGTTCCTAAAAGGTTTTGATCCGATGCGGTCATGACCGCACATCATTAATATAATTCCAACAAAGGTTCTAAAGGACAAATCACCTTATGAGGTATTAAACTCTATAAAACCCGATCTTGAGTATTTTAGAATTTTCGGTTGTGTGTGTTTCGCTCTTGTTCCTGACTCACAGTGAAACAAGTTGGAACCTGGTGGACGAAAATCAAAGCTTTATATTTCCTAGACCACTCTACCGCAAGTATACGGTTCGTGTAGTAACAGGGTCGAACTCTGGGGACTGAGTGCAGCGTCAGAACTAAGAATTCACGAGAAGAAGATCGATCAATATATGATTATGAAATGGGAAAGTAAAGATAATAAAGGATGACGAAGTTAGACTCAACAAGATAGAGTACCATGGACTTCGGGAATACCGGAACATGCAATGGATGTTTATCATGAAATCCGGAACATGCAATGGATGTTTCTACCGATCATGAAATAAGTTTATATCAATCGATGAGGAACCAAAATATAATCCTCTACCTAGGGAATCAATGTTACTCATCTTCCGATGTAGCGCGGAACGTCTAGATGCATGAAGAACGATAGGGAATTCAACCTCTAATGCTAGAAATGACTCTTCCAAGCCTAAATCTTCTACCTAAGGAATCAACGTCACTCATATTCCTATGTAGCGCGGAACGTCTAGATGCATGAAGAACAATAGGGAATTCGACCTCTAATGTCGGATGGGAACTCGACCTCTATAAACGGAAATTACTCTTCCAAGCCTAAATCCTCTATCTAAGATATAAACGTACTCACCTTCCGATACAGTAAATCTACACTTAGATGCATGACAAACAATGGGAATTCTACCTTGATTATTACTGTTCCTAAATAAATTAACCGACCGGGCAGATTCTCATTAATCTAATTCATTCGAAGGTTGATTCATGAGACTTAAGTCTGACTATTCCAAGCCTAGACGAATCTCTAATCTCCCTCAAACATGCCTAATCTCAGTCGAATAGATCTA
>CM071873.1:19120753-19133679 GCA_036759665.1 Gynandropsis gynandra
GTCCGGTCGTGTAACTGTCTGGTGCCCGATCGGGTGGACATCACCCGATCGCATGGTTGAGCGGCCCGAGTCGTGCAAACTTTCGGGGCAAACTGGATGATCAACGCCCGAGCGGGTATTCTTCTTGCGTCCGATCGGGTAAGGCTACCCGATCTCGTTGCCTTTGTGCCCGGGTCGTGCTGGTTGTGCGGCTAAAACCCCGTAGGTTTTACCCGAGCAGGTGGATGAATAATGCTCGACCGGGCACCCTTGTCTCTTTGTAATTTCTCTTTTCCGCTCGTTGCTTGGGTGTTCCTTTGGATTCTGGAGTTCGTTCTTGGCTCTGAGTAGATATTTCTTCAATTCATGTGGTTTTGATCAGGAATCCATCATTTCTAGCTCATTTAGGCCTTGTCGCCTAAAAACCTGAAAACCAACAAAACGGGTGTGAAGCTCGAAATCATATCGGATAAGTACATGTATACAAAGAATATAAGCGAAAATGACTCTAAAATCTATCCTAATATTGATACACTTTCAGTGTTATCAAATTACAAGCTAATTGTATATTTCTTCTTCTAAAATCTCCATATAAAAACGTATTTGAAACGTCCATTTAGATAATTTTTCATTATGAGTTGCTACTTAAGCTATGAACAACTGAATTGTGACAAATTTGGCAACAAGTGAGAAAGTATCAATAAAATTCACATCCTCTTGTTAGGTGAAACTTTTAGTAACCAATTTTGCTTTGTATCTATCAATACTTCCATCTTTATTTCTTTTAATTTTGAAAAATCTACCATACGTTTTTTTGGTTACAGTGAGATAACAGTGCATGTTTCATTTCCTTTCAAATCTTGGAGCTCATCATTCATTCATGATTTTCAATACTCATAACCAATGGCTTCTTTGAAGGATTTGGGTTCTTTTTTGTTGAGATATGTAGAATGTAATCTTGAAAATGGGGAGTTAATTTTGCATAAGATAAAAAAAAAGATGATAATGGATTAGCAATTGATGAAAAGATGATTGATATTGTGTTGAATAACAATGATAGTTTTGCAAATAGGATGGTGCTTGAAGTTGTCTTCTTGACCTTATATTCAATGATGGTAAAACATGAGATTGAGAATGTAAACTTTATGGATTCTCCAAAACTCTAGATGTTGTTGTATTAGTGTCTTTAGTTTGTTGAATGGGGAGAGGCAAAATGGATTGTTGTAAACATAAGGTTATTGATTCTAGAATTGAATCAGTTATTTTGTTTGAATGAAATGGAAATAATTTTCCATAGAATTCCACATTCCTTTAGATATATATTATCTTACTCTCCATATCTAGTAACTTGTACCCTTTTAGCCATTTGGATAGCCAATGAAAACTGTTTCACTTATTCTATGTGAAAACTTGTGCCTTTCATGAAGTTATATAGAGTTGCAACACAAGCAGCCAAATTTTAAGATGAGTATATTCAGGAGGTTTATTATTTAACATTTCATAAGGATATTTGTGTCTTAAACATTAGATGGCAATATGTCAATGACATATACTGCAGCTTTTACCCATTTTGGCCAATATTGCAGTGGGATATTTGACTGAAACATTTTGGCCACATTTAGTATGTGTTGATACTTTCTTTTTACCTTTGAGTTTTATTGAGGTGTATATGCACAAGCAAAAAAATGTTGGATTTCCTTCGTTCTACAAAAATTAGTAAGCAAAAGCTCATAGGCGTTATCTGTCCTAATGGACTTAATATTATTTTTATACTTTGTTTCTACCATGAAAACAATATCATAAAACCTCTGTTATGCCTCACTTTTTATTGTAAGAAATAAGTCCATGTAGCTCGTGAATTACGATCCACAATAATTAGAAGATTTGTATCCAACTACAGAAGTAACCGAAAATAGCCCCTAAATATCAATGTTTATTAGATCAAAAGGGAATTAGAAAAATTTTTCTATGAAAGAAAAGACATTATGTTCTATTTTTCTACAGGACATGAGATATATCTATACATTAATTAAATGTAGAACTAATGAAGAAATTTTATTTTGTCAATTGAAAGATGTCTTAAGCGATTATGCCAAATGATAGAATATGCAAGTATTGCATTTATAGCATTGTAAAATCAAAACAGAAAAGTAATGTTTATCTAAGGCATAGGTTGTGATGAAGATCAGCTTTCCCTATCGTCCAATCTTAATATGCTCCTGTATGAAGCAAGAATTAGTATTAAAAATCAAAGAAAATTTGCTACTTTTTAATAATGCATTTACACTAGTGAGATTAAAAAAGAAAGACGGTCTAAAAAGAACATTTGTTAAAATGGTATGTTCATTTAGAACTATAGTTCTAGAAGTTTCAATTTTAAGATTGGCAGGTTAATCAATGTATATGGAATTGTCTTCAAATTAGAAATTAAAGATTTATTTGAACATACATGAATTGATGCTCTTAAATCAATAATCTAATCAATAATGATAGGATGTGGAAGCTAAAATGGCTGGTGATACTCATAAATTATTACCAAAGTTTGTAGATAAGTTCTCTGGAGCACCATTTCACAAATTGTTGGACAAGTAGTTTTTAAGGTATCCCAAATTTTCATGTATATTTGTTGAAGTTGATCGGCATGTATTAGACTAAAATCAAGTAATGTAAGAGATGGATTCGTGTCACCTTATCATGCTTATGGTTCCACGATTATAACTTGGTTTGTGGCCTTGATACGTGTTTGTTGTCTTTCGAAGATGAAACTGCTAAGATGGAATATATTTTGAATATTGACTCTCAAACTAATTCTTGAAATTTAGTGGATATCCATGTAGTTTATAGCATTTCTAAATTGTGTGACCAAGAAATCCATAATGTGTGCATAAAAGACGATGTCTATTTTTGAAATTTTCATTTGAACAGCAACAATAGTTTCAGCAAATGATGTTGATGAAGTCTAGAAAATATCTTAAAGGCAAGATGTAATATCCAATGATCCTTGTCATAGATTCTGTAGTTATTGTTTGATATCTTAAAGGCAAGATGCATTATTTTGTTGAAAACACTAAATGAGATTAATCCACATTTCTCGAACTATTTGAACATGTAAAAGGCGGGATACAATGTTCTTAGATACTGAATTGAGTATCCAAGAGCTGAAAACAATGTTGTTTATGGACCAAAAATGAAGATCATCATGTTCAAAAGGCTTCTCTAAGGAACCATAAAAAACCGAGTTCATTTCGGCTTTCAAGAGCCATTACTATGGAATGGCCAAGAATTGGAATCTTCAGGTTCATTTACTTGATAAGAAACAAAACAAGATTGGTGCTATCATGACTCTTAAGATAATAGTGAAAAAATTAATGTTTGATTTGGGAAAATGTGAAAAAGAAAAAATCTAGATAGATTCAGAACAATTATGAGAGAATCGACTGGATAAATTATGATTTAAAAAGCGTATTATGTAGAAACAAAGAACGATTATGAGAAAAACGATTGAATAATTATTATTTAAAAAAAATATTATACAATAGCAAAGAAATGTTCTGATATCATATTACGAGAAAAACGAATGAAACACTTTAATTCCGAAAAATTAAAAAAGTAAACGATTAAGTATATTTAAAATGAACACTCTAAATCTAGAAAAAGAAAAAACATGACAAAAGTTTAAAGAAAATGAAAAAGAAATTTTTGTGTTAGGATGAATTTGAACATAAATTACAAGTTAATTTAATCGATTATTTATATAAATATGAATATCCAAATTGATAATTAATCTTAATAACAAAGAAACTAACTAATCTTGAAAACAAACTAACTAGTAGCGAAGTAAAAAAAAACTCAAAAATTACATCATTATCTTTAATAAAATGGGTGACGATTAGCATCGAAACGGTCCAAAACGAAGGCATATCTACCTAAAACATCAGACAATCATTCACATAAAACCGAATCACATGCACATTGAATAGTTATTAGTTAATCTGACAACAGTTTTTTTCAATGTTAAATATATATAATGAAATAGTCAGGTTAGTACACCCTAAAGTCATGCACAGACCACGACTTTAAAGACAGAACTCCCACTAAGGTTACAAAAATCAGAACCCCACTAACCCACAAACACAAAATACATGACACCAAGAGAATGTCCTCATCCCCAACAGAGTCAAGGACAAAGTCTACACCAAAATAGAATGCCAAATAGATAAACTAATGTTGGACTAACCGGGAATTATTTCTTGCAAGGAAAGGATATGATCACGCACTATTCGATCAACCTAAACTCCAGCCTCCAAGACCGAAGACGGTCCGGAGTGGAATAATCTTGAGTTCATCTGCTGCCAGATGAAATAGATCATTGCTTGTATCAAGATTCTTAATACAATCAACTCGTCCAATGGAATCACTGAAGTCTGATAACGTCTATTTTGTTCTAGTATTTTAATCTATTTTCATAGTTAGTTTCATAATTCATTTGGGTTTTACCAAGCATTAAGCATCATGCTCGTCTCGTTTTCAGTCATTTTGGAGCTAAAGGACGTGCCAAGACGAAGTACAAACATCGAGGATCATCACGGGACAAACGGGACAAGAATCGGCAAGGAATAGCCATTACCCGCGCGGGTACTTCCCTAGCCCGAGCGGGCATTTGCTACGGCGATTTTGTCCAGCAAATTGTGCACGAGTCAGGCAAGAAAAACCACGCTCGGGGCCTCAGCCCGAGCGGGCAGCAGCTCAGCCCGAGCAGGCAGCATCTCAGCCCGAGCGGGCTGCCCTTTTTCATCTCGTTCTTGCGCGATCGTCTGCGTCGTACCCGAGCGGGTCACTTATCCTGCCCGTGCGGGTCGCGTCCTTCACCTACAACTCCAAATAACTTAATTTGACTTAAAATAAGTGGGAGTTCGTGGGGGACTTATACAATAAGGAAAACACCTTTAGAGAAGAGGAATAAGACATATTCCGCTGAAAAGTAATGGAAACGTGGCCAACTTAATCAAGATTTGGAAAACTCAAGAAAAGGCAACAAAGAGAGGTGGTTGCTGTAACGAAGGAGGGGGAACTTGAGAGGGACGAAGGGAGATAGAAAATTAGAGAAAAAAGAAAGCACACACACAGAGAGAGAGAAGGAGAACAACATGCACATACAAGGGCGAAGGACGAAGCAAGGAAGCCGGAGCGTGGAGGAGCTATTGAAGACATCGGTAATAGAATAGGGAGGGATCTCATTCTTTATCTATGTCGAATATAGTTATCTTTTGTTTTTCTTTTGCTGAGTTCATGTCCGAGTAGGTCCATTGCCATGGGTTAGAGAGCTTTACTGATATGTAATGAAGTTTTGTTCTTAATGCTTGGTTATAATTGATAACACTGAAAGTGTATCAATATTAGGATAGGTTTTAGAGTCATTTTCGCTCATAATCTTTGTATACATGCACTGATCCGATATGATTTCGAGCTTCACACACCCGTTTTGTTGGTTTTCAGGTTTTTAGGCGACAAGGCCTAAATGAGCTCAAAAATGAAGGATTCCTGATCAAAACTACATGATTTGAAGACATATCTACTCAGAGCCGAGATCGAGCTCCAGAACCCAAAGGAACACCCGAGCAACGAGCGGAAAAAGTTGCAAATATTTAAGTACTGAGATCTGATTATAAGTTAGTAAAGGCAAAAATGAATAAAAATTCGAAATTTGATCGGGCACTATTACTCCACCCTCTCGGGTAAAACCTACGGGGTTTTGTCCACACACTTAACACGACCCGGGCACAAGGCAACGAGATCGGGTAGCTATACCCAATCGGGCGCAAGAAGAATACCCGCTCGGGCTATTAGTCATCCAATTTACACCGAGAGTTTACACGACTCGGGCCTGCTTGACCACGCGATCGGGTGATATCCACCCTATCGGGTACCAGACAGCAACACGACCGGGCGAGCCTATACCCGACCGGGCAACACCTGTGCCCGAGCGGGCCGTGTATTTCGCAACAACCTAGATCTTGAATTCAAACGAGCGGATTTAATGAACAGGATAGATATAGGGCAAAGGGGGCGACGAACAGAGCAAGGAAAGGCTGGAAAAAGATCTGGAAAGGCTCAGGAGGCATCGGAGAAGAAGAGAAGCATCAATCCGTACACCGGTAACACAATAGGGAAGGTCGAGGCATCGAATTCCTTAGGGTTTATCATGTATAGGACTTTGTTATCTTCTGCTTTTGTTTCTTCCATGAGTGAGTAGAGTCCCTACTGCGGGTAGGGATATCGGATTTGTATGTATAAATGATGAATTGCGTTAATGCTTAGTTTTATGAATTCATTCTTGATTTATGGTTCTACACTTAGCAATATCATTCTTACGTTAGTGCTGACCGCTCAACAACATAGGATATCGAACCTTGCTGGAAGGCATAGGTGCCCGCTCGGGCTAAAATGGGTGTACACGGTCGGGCACAAGGCCTGCACGAGCGGGTAAAGGCTGTGGATTGCGATCGTAATGCTGCCATGGTACGTGTTAATCACTGCTGGAAGGTAGGGTTGCACGTATCCATGGTTAGGAGGTTTAGGCTCGGAAGAATCACTTCTCACCGTAGAGCATGAATTTCCCGTTGTCAAGAATAGGTTATAGATCTATGATCCTTAGTCGTTCATATATACAATTTCCGGTATCCCGTACACCCGTAGTGCTTACCATATCTAGTCTTATCCCAAACCTAGTTTCGTTGTCACCATTGGGATTAGTTTTAGGATCACACCCCATTCTATCTTCTTTCATCTTAGTTTAGTTTTGTTCTTAGTTTAGCTGCATTAGTCCCTAGAGATCGACCCTGGTACTACATGATCTGTATACTTGAGGTGAAGTGATCTAGTAAAAATATAAACTCGTGTTTCCACACGACAAGTTTTTGGCGCCGTTGCCGGGGACTAAAAACGGCTTAGACTAGGAATTAGCTAGATTAAGATCTAGTCCTTTCCGGAGTCTTTCTTGTTTGTTTTTGTTTTTGTCTTTGTTTGTTTTCCGTTTTTATCGAGTCTTTCTTATCTACCGCGGATTTACGCTAGGTGTTTTGTTTCTTGTTGTGCAGGAGACTTGCATGAGAAGCTCTACCCAGAAACTTCTCATCTACGATCCCGAAGTCGAACGCACACTTAGAAGCATGCGCAAGAAAAGGAGAATCGGAATAGTTGATTCCGAATCCGAGGGATCTTTATGATGGCGTTCCCATTCTCTCTCAAAGATGCGACACAACGTTGGCTCTTCAACTTGCCGGCTGCATCAATCGCGTCATGGGAAGATATGGAACAAAGGTTTATGCAGCAATTCTTCCCGGACCACAGAACGCTTCTCGCCAAGAGTCGTATAAATTCTTACTTTCAAGAAAGAGGCGAGACGCTACATGACGCATGGGAGCGATTCAAAGACTACCAGCAAATTTGCCCACACCACGGAATGGATAAGAAATATCTTATCACCAACTTCATCCAAGGACTCCAAGAGACCACCCGATTCATGATCGTGACAGCGGGTGGTGGTTCCCTAAGCAATCTCACGTTTGATCAGCTCGAGAACCTAATCAAGAGCATGGCTAGGGAAGGAGGCAAGAAAGTGGGGGAGTACAATCGCAACTACCCATCAAATGCTGCAGTAAATGAGCTTGGTACCGCCAACCCGGAGTTAAGGGATCTAAAACAACAAGTTGGCGAGATTCACCGAATGATTGCTGGACTACATGTGGATCGACATGACTCATCCGTTGGCCAAGGGATAGAAGAAGTGAATTATGTCTCCAATCGGGGATATCAACAAGGCTACATCAAGAGCCACCCCAACCTCTCATACGGTAACACGCACAACGTAGCAAATCCGCAAGACTTTCAGCCGCGGATAATGGCGAGAAACCCTAATCAAGGGTTCCAACCGAGAGGTAATGGTCAAGACTATGGGTACCAGCAACGTGCACAATCCTCGAGTGATTCTGACATCTTATCGATGCTCCAAACGATGCACCAAGAGCAAAAGAGTGCACTTGGAGGGATTAGAGCTGAGCAAGAGGACATGAAAAAGAGGATGGATGTTTCAGACACATTTGAGACTTCTAGAGACGCAAGTGGCACAATTGGCCCAAGGTTCAAATCGACAACCCGGACAGCTTCCCGGGAAGCCCGAAGCGAACCCCCGTGAGCAAGTGAACGCCATTTTTCTAAGGAGCGGGAACACAGTGGGATAGCCAATGCCACCCACGGCTGAGAGAGATGAGTCTAAGAGCGATGACGTCAAAAAATCTATCGCTCCAGCCATGGAAGAGAGGGCAACCGAAGAGGAGAAGGAGCTATCCTACGTAGCACCTCCCCCGACAGCTCCACCAATGCCTTTCCCTCAGCGTCAACTCCAAAAGAGGCAAAGTGACGAGACGCAATTCTCCCAATTCGTAGACCTCTTGAGGAAGCTACAAGTCCCGATTCCCTTCTATGACGCTCTCACAAAGATTCCTTCTTATGCCAAGTTCCTCAAAGACATCATCACGAGGAAAAGGACCGTGAACAAAGAGATGGTAATGGTTACAAACTCTCTTATCCAACCGCCTACCACGGTCGAGAAGATGCCCGATCCAGGTAACTTCGTCATACCTTGTAAGATCTACGATTATGATATTGAGCATGCGCTAATTGACATTGGAGCGAGTGTGAGCTTGCTACCATTATCTCTCGTTAAAAAGCTCAACAGGGTTGCAGATCTTCAACCCACGAGGATGCAAATCACATTGGCTGACCAATCCGTCTATACTCCCGTGGGTGTTTTGACGAATGTTGCGGTCCAAGTGGGGGAATTTTGGTTCCCCGCGGACTTTGTTGTTGTGGACATGGAGATCAATCCGAAGATCCCCGTCATATTGGGACGACCATTCCTCAACACAACAAAGATGGTCATCTACTGTGCTGAAGGAAGATTGGTGATGAAGTTCGGGGACGAGTCTATCGAGTTCAAACTCGACGAGGCGTTGAACAAGCTCTTCATGACCGAACCCGCAATGAATGTCACCGCGACAAATGCATCAATGGAGGAGCCTAGACAAGCGTATGAGGACCCTCATCCGAAGGACACACAGTTGTCCCAGTGCACAGAGGTAAAGTAGCACTCACAGGTAAGATCGGATGTTTTCAAGCAGATAGAGGAGAAGCCGAATATCATTCGGCAGGAACCCACCCGATCGGGCAATCCACTACACCCGATCGGGCAGACAGACATTTTGGCGACCCAATCGCGCAACATCAGCGCCCGAGTCGTGCAATACCTACGGGGGTAATTCCTCAACCTAATCACCCGACCGGATGGTTGCGTGAGCCCGATCGGGCAGGTAAGATGGATGAGGACCCGCACGGGCAGATCCACAGCTTGACTCGTGAACACCCTACGGGGGTAATTTGCGCAACAAATACCCGATCGGGCATTCTCAGAGTACCCGATCGGGCAACTATGGGGAACCAACCGTCGCACGTGACAAGCGATACTTCAACGCGGGGAACGGTTCCTAAGTCACGCGCATCATCTCCAACATCTTCAGTGGCAAACATATCTTCCTATCCAGCATGGAACATGATAACACGTAATCCGTTGTAGTTTTTATATCATTCTTAGGTCTAGTTTTAAGTAGATTGCTTAGATTTCATTCATTTACCGAGTTTATTCGAGGACTTTATCTACATTTCGTGTTTTGTGTAGGAAACGAAGACATGAAGAGAAATACGAGAGATTATGGCAATCTAACCCCGAAAACGTAGTTGAAGTGAGCACGGATGCACGACTCGGGCACGGATGGAAGTGAGCACTCTAACACCGAGCGAAAGGAGCGGAAACAACACCTCAAGTCATGCACGCTCGGGTGGATTGGGAGTGCCCGGTCGGGCTAATTGCTACCAAACCTCCCTGTAGCTTTGCACGACTCGGGCACTCAAGGAACAAGACCAGGGAGGTGTGCCCGCTCGGGTGGATTTGCAGTGCCCGCTCGGGCTCATTCATGTCAAGAAAACCCCGTAGGTTTGCACGACTCGGACTGATGATCTACACGATTGGGCATGGTTTATGTCTGAGTAGATCCTTTGCCATGGGTTAGAGAGATTTGCTATGTTGTAACGAAGTCTTACGCTTAATGAATGGTGGAACTTAATGCTTTCATTACCTGTTCGCCACTTGAATGAATGAAATTTGTATCTTATCATGTTTTCAGATTTCATGGTTGTTCTTAATGCTTTCTTTACTTGTACGCCACTTGATTGAATGATGTTAGAAGCCTAATAAACCAACGTCAGGGCATTAGACTTCGGAACTTAGTCATGATTTAGGGTTTAGCCGGTTTAGAATCTACGCCAGGTCGATCGGTTGAATCTAGGGATTAGGATAGCGGTCATAATGCGTCTATGCATGTAAGATGCGCAATGGATACATTGGTATATGCATGCTAGATAGTGGACAAGTCTACGCCAGTCAGTTCCTATAGGAGAGCTTGAATTCCCTGAACTCATGATAGTACCTTAGACCAATTATCCTTTTAGAACTTCGTTACATCATTATGCAAACTCTCGATACCCATGGTGCTTAGCTATAATTTGATCTCATCGATTTAGTCTAGTCTAGTTCAATAGCAATCCCATTCTTAGTCACCTTACACGTCTATTCCATTAGTTTAATAACTTATAAGTCGCATCAATTCCTGTGTTCGACCCTAGTTACTACACGATCCGTATTCTTTAGTCTAGGTTTTATCACTTGATATAACGCACATCAGAACACTGAAGAAACGATCAAACTCAACCGGTTTAGTAAGAGATGCGGGAAAGGCACGAGTTCGGGAGGTACGGACCAACCGGTTAGCTTCCATTTTTTCTTCTTCAGTTTATTATTCTTGGATGCTGACCGTTCATAGATGATAAGAGAATGGATTTGCTTAGTTTTGTGACATTTGTTCGTGTTAGTGTCTGATATCTTCATCTGCGAAGTCCACCCAGTTTTGGACCCAAGCTCATCGATCATAGAGAAGACGGCAGAGGCATACCTCCTCTATCCGTGTCCAGCAGCGTATGAAGACGCCATGGTCGAGCTAAAGACCTTAAACAAGCGCTTCTCGGGAGGCAACCAGAGCATATCCCTTTAATGTTTTTGATTTTCGTATTTTCGGACTCATTTCTCATTTTTCATTTCAGACAATTTTTTTTAGGAATTAGGAAGTTAGAGATTCATGGTTATTGCTGTATTGTTTTCCTCGTCTAATTCTTTAGATCGTTGCAGCAATACCCGATCGGGCACGATTTCACTATCCGATCGGGCAGTTTCAGGTTTTGGAGAACCAGGTCAGGCGACCTTGCACTAGACCCGACCGGGTAGGTCAAATTTGAGAGCACCCGATCGGGCGTCTTCAGTGTACCCGATTGGGCAGCGTAACTTTTACCAGGTAAGTTAAAAACTCGAGTAACCCGAGCGGCGGCCATTCACCTCACAAAACAACCACCCGATTCAAATTTTACGTTTTGAAATCATATCACTCGGTTTCTTCTAACTTTACCATTGAAACGGCTTGTGCAGCTTAATCGAGATTCTTCATGTTTTACCTGTCTATTTAAATTTGTGTATATTAAATGATTTTTAACATTATTGGAATCTACCACCGTTTCACCGCCACCCGTAGAGACGCTCGGCTACTCGAGAAAACTTCCCCCTTTCTCTCCAAAATTCTGAAATTCCCTCATCCTAATCGCGAAATCCAGGTAAAATCGTTAACTTTGTTGAGATTAGGACTAGCATGGGTTAGATCTAGGTCTGAATAGGAAGATTTAGAGTAATTTCGGTCGAATTAGTCGCAATTCGCGAAATGCAGATCGCGAATTCGCGATCCCACCCGATCGGGCAGGGCTAGCACCCCGATCGGGCAGCACGAATATTCACACGACCGGGCGACTTTTTCGCCCGAGTCGGGCACTACTCACGGGGACAATTCGACACTTTTTACCTGATCGGGCATCATACAAGCACCCGATCGGGCACCCTGCAAATCGAGTTACGTATTGACTTTTATCTTTTGATTGTTTTGCAGATGGCCTCTAGAACTTCCCAAAGCTCAAAGAAACGTCGACCCGACGCACACGACCCAGAGCATGGATGGCCCGTGAGATCGGACATGATTACGGAGCTGACACCGTATACGCCCATCACCGCCTCTCATCAGCAGTGTAGATACGGCATGGCGTCTTTCCAACCCCGCCATAAGTCCAGATTCGCTGAGCCTCAGTCGCAAATCTTCCCATCCCGGTTCTTATCATCCGAGGCGATGAGTGCCCTCGGTATCAGGGAGCACATCGACACTATCTTCCGCACCTTGGGATGGACGGGATTGCGGACAGCGAAGGAGTACACCTACCGCAAGCTCACAGCGGAGTTCTTCGCAACTTTCACTGCCTTCTTCGCTAAGTCCGGAGACCGGGAGAAGACCTTTATGGAGTTCCGCATGCTGGGGCAGAGCTACCGGATCACCGCACGTCAATTCGCAACGATACTTGACATTCTGCATAGCGTATATGCGAGGCTACCAGAGATCAACCGAAATCGTCAAGTAGAGTTTTGGTCGCAGATTGCATATGGCGAGTACTCAACGAGGTCGAAGGCGAGTCACATACGCCATCCCGCTTTAAGGTACTTCCACTATTTCCTAGTCTTTTCCATACTAGGAAAAGGAGCACAGGGTGGTGTTAACCACACCGAGCTAGGCTACTTGAGGCGGGTGGTGCAGACGGAGGTTGCGGACGACGATTTGGACATGATGACCATCGACTTAGCATCGTTGGTCATTGGGCATTTCCTGGACATATCCACCGAGAAGGTTTGCACGGATACGAAGATTATGTGCGGTGGTATTGTCACCATGATCGCACGGAGGGTCGGGATC
>CM071873.1:19133748-19144714 GCA_036759665.1 Gynandropsis gynandra
GTTATTTGGTGCTACAAGGATGAGCACGGTCGGAACCTAGAAGTCGACATCAGCGAGATCGTGGTACCAGGCTTAGACGAGGATGGATCCCGGTTCAGGATTGATCCAACCGTCGGGCACATCGGCCCGAGGGTAGCGGAGATGGATCCACCTCCCGCAGCCGCACCTAGATCGTCCACCTCGAGGCAGCGCAGCCGACGCGCCACACATTCGCGCGCGCGTCCAGAGTACCCCCACAGCCGATCCGACTTTCCTTCGATGGAAGGAATCTCCGACGCCCTCAGGTACGTAGCGGAGGAGACCAGGTACCAGTCGTTTATGGCTGAGCAGAGGTACGACTTAGAGGCTGCGAGGTATGCGGAGAAGCAGCAGTTCCAGGAACAATCTATTCAGCATACCTACTACCTCACCGAGTCCGTCCGGCGGTTTCAGCAGCTCAACATGGCACACTATCAGGAGCCTTACATCCCGATCCCGCAGGACTACCACACCAGAGCCATCCCTTACCGTCCTCATATCCCGTACGAGTTGGAGGGATTCTATTTCTCACCTGGGGAAGGAGCATCGGGAGAGCTAGCGGATCTACCGACTACCCGCGATGGAGCGGATGAGGGTTAGATATCTCTTCCCTTTTTCCTATTTCGTTTTCTTTTTATTTTCTTTCATGGACATCTTTTTTATCATTTCTTGTTTTTAGATAGCTTTCGTGTACACTCTTTTCAGACTCATTTAGTACTCTTTGTTCTACTCTCTGTATTGCATGTTCGTATCACAGGTCTTTCACGTTACCAATGCATTAGCACAGGCAGAGAGTCATTACATCCGATCGTATCACGATTCGAGAAAGACACACGCACACACCAGGTGTATTCGTCACCCTTTTATGCTTTCTCAAATTTTTCTTCATGTAGAGGTCCCTTATAGGTCTAGAACACCGGGACTGTGTTCCGTTCAGGTCTGGGGGGGTATTCTTACATTTATTGATACGACACGGATGCACACTTAGAGCGACATGATTAGGATTAGATTAGGAATAAGATGGATCTAGTGAAAATTTTTTCGAATTTAGCCATATTTTGCAACCTTGTTGAATCGTGGATAATGGTCTAGGTTTGCTTAGAAGCCTCATTGATACCGATTAGTCGAGTAGTTATGTTTGAAACCCTTTATCTAGTTGAACTCACTCCTTAGATCTCGATACCAAGTAGAAATACCTCCGTATATACCATTTAGCTTAGCTTCATTGATATGTTTAGCGTTCTAGAATTAGACCACATGCTTATACTCCGCTGTCATCTAGGATAAGTTTTGCGCTTTTCCGAGATAAGATTGACATGAGTACATCGATATTCGATGGTTCGGGTCTAAGTGGTGGGCAGAGGAGCTATTCTACGTCCTAAGGGTTAGAGTGTTGTGTAATCAAGAAAAGAAAAAAACCGAAAAAAAAGGAAAGAATAAAGATTCAATAACGCACCTCTTCACTCCTCTAAGGTCGCGCAACCTTATGAGTGTGCCATAGGCAGCCTAGGTCTAAGTAGAAAGCCACCCTCTTCGACTTCGACGTCCTAGGAACAAAGCGTTGATCTAAGTGCCGAAAAGAAAAGAAAGAAAAGAAAAAAATGCATAAGAACGAGAAGAAAAAACAAAAAATCCAAACGATATCAAAGCTTAGAGAAATCGGTATGGAGATCGCTTGGATGTTACCTAGGATTGTGAAGTAGACTTAGATTTTAGGAAGGATTTCATGGCTCAGTACTTTCGATATACATAGGGCTATACTCGGTACGCTTAGGCTCTTATCCATGTGACGCGCTGATATGCAAAGTGACTAATACTTCGATATTTTTGAGCTAGTATCCATCGTTATTAGATTCTTCTTAGGCTAGACTTTAGTTTTGTTTGAGGACAAAATAAGGTTTAGGTCTGGGGGAGTTTGATAACACTGAAAGTGTATCAATATTAGGATAGGTTTTAGAGTCATTTCCGCTCATATTCTTTGTAGACATGTACTTATCCGATATGATTTCGAGCTTCACACACCCGTTTTCTTGGTTTTCAGGTTTTTAGGCGACAAGGCCTAAATGAGCTAGAAATGATGGATTCCTGATCAAAACCACATGATTTGAAGACATATCTACTCAGAGCCGAGATCGAGCTCCAGAACCCAAAGGAACACCCGAGCAACGAGCGGAAAAGAGAGATTTCAAGGACACAAGGGTGCCCGGTCAGGCACTATTACACCACCCGCTCGGGTAAAACCTACGGGGTTTTTTCCACACACTTAACATGACCCGGGCACAAGGCAACGAGATCGGGTAGCTATACCCGATCGGGCGCAAGAAGAATACCCGCTCGGGCTATTAGTCACCCAATTTGCCCCGAGAGTTTACACGACTCGGGCCCGCTCGCGACTCGAGCCTGCTTAACCATGCGATCGGGTTATGTCCACCCGATCGGGCACCAGACAGCAACACGACCGGGCGAGCCTATACCCGACCGGGCACACCTGTGCCCGAGCGGGCCGCGTATTTCGCAACAACCTAGATCTTGAATTCAAACGAGCGGATTTAATGAACAGGATAGATCTAGGGCAAAGGGGGCGACAAACAGGGCAAGGAAAGGCTGGAAAAAGATTTGGAAAGGCTCAAGAGGCATCGGATAAGAAGAGAAGCATCAATCCGTACACCGGTAACACAATAGGGAAGGTCGAGGCATCGAATTCCTTAGGGTTTATCATGTATAGGACTCTGTTATCTTCTGCTTTCGTTTCTTCCATGAGTGAGTAGAGTCCCTATTGCGGGTAGGGATATCGGATTTGTCTGTATGAACGATGAATTGCGTTAATGCTTAGTTTTATGAATTCATTCTTGATTTACGGTTCTACACTTAGCAATATCATTCTTACGTTAGTGCTGACCGCTCAACAACATAGGATCTCGAACCTTGCTGGAAGGTTAAGGAACGAATCCGGTTCGCTAAGTTGTAGATTAAGATTGACTAATGAGAATCTGACCGGTCGGTTAGTCATCTTAGGGATAGTGATTGCGATCGTAATGCTGCCATGGTACGTGTTAATCACTGCTGGAAGGTAGGGTTGCACGTATCCATGGTTAGGAGGTTTAGGTTCGGAAGAATCACTCCTCACCGTAGAGCATGAATTTCCCGTTGTCAAGAATAGATTATAGATCTATGATCCTTAGTCGTTCATCTATACAATTTCCGGTATCCCGTACACCCGTAGTGCTTACCATATCTAGTCTTATCCCCAACCTAGTTTCGTTGTCACCATTAGGATTAGTTTTAGGATCACACCCCATTCTATCTTCTTTCGTCTTAGTTTAGTTTTGTTCTTAGTTTAGCTGCATTAGTCTCTAGAGATCGACCCTGGTACTACACGATTTGTATACTTGCGGTGAAGTGGTCTAGGAAAAATATAAACTCGTGTTTCCACACGTCAATAATATTTGTTCATTTCGGATTGATTGGTTGTTCGTAATGTTTTTATTCTTGTTGGTAGCTTGAATTAATGATTATAAAAATCTAATTTCATTGGGAGATGAGTTGGATTTTGGAACGTAGCCATGATATGAAGTCTCAATTGATTTAGAACCTTGGTCGGTCGGTTGATTGAACTTAGGAATTAGGATAGCGATCTTAATGCATCTAGTAGGTGAGATTACACAACTGGGAGATTGGTAGTACGCATGCTAGACAGTGAATTTAGGCATCAAGAGAGTCATTCCCTAGAAAAGAGCTTGAATTTTCCGAATACGTAACGGTATCTATAACCATGATCTTGTTAGAACTTCGTTGCATCATCGTGCATCTCTCGAAATCTGTGGTGTTTAGTTCATTGAGTTTAATCCGATAGTTAATTAGTTAGTTAGTTTATCTTTATTTGCATTCCCACCACTTATTGATTTTACACGTCCTATTCTTTATTTTACTAGCTTTAGAGTTGCATCGATTGCTTGTGGTCGACCCTGGTACTATACGATCCGTATTCTTGCGAAAGCGTTAGTCTAGGTAATTATTACATGAGATTAACCACATCATGTTTTTGATGCTATTCTTTGAATGTCATGATTGTAAATAGGATTTAGATATTGAGTTCTTCGTTTTGTTTTTTTTTAGGATTAGACGGACGGATATCTAGTACGAAAATTTTCGAATTTTAGTCACCTTGTGCCACTTTGTCGAATCAGGAACAAAAGTCTAGGTTTGCTGAAACATACCTTTAGATATCGATTAGTTAGTGGTCGTGCATGAATCCATAGCCTATAGTTTTATTCCTTCCCTTAGGCTTCAATCCCAAGCACTTATATCTCTGAGTGTACATTTCATTCCTTGTTTTGTTTCGATCATTATATTTCCACGCACTTACACTCCACTGTCAATAGACTAAGTTCTTTAACTTTTTTCATCCCTACATTGACATGAGTGCATCAATATTGATTGTTCGGGTCTAAGTGGTGGGTCGAGGCAGTTTTTCTAAGGGTTAGAGTCGATGCGTATTCACACTAGTTAATCAAAAAGAAAAAAAGAAAAAAATCAGCAAAAACGCAACCTCTTCACTCCGCTAAGGTTACGAGACCTTATGAGTGTGCCAATTGGCAACCTGGGTCTAAGTAGAAGGTTGTACTCTTCAACTCCGACGTCCTAGAAACCGAGTGCAAATTTTCAAACAAAATGTGTGGAGACCGAAAAAAAAAAGAAGAAAAAGAGAACCGAAAAAAGAAGAAAAATAGTTGTCTTAAGAATTGTATCGAACTGTTTGCGCACTAGAATAGGTAGGTAGATTGCTTGGATGTTGTCTAGGGGTTAGTGAAATGAACTCAGGACATGTGTAGGATTGCACGGTTAGTGGCTTTCGGTAGATAGGGGTCTAAATTCGGTTGCCAAGAATCAAATCAACACGGTCGTTCAAGGGATAGCTGAGAGTCTATACGAAACGTGGGAACGTTTCAAAGGTTATCAACGCCTTTGCCCACACCACGGCATGGATCAGAGCTATCTCATACACAACTTTCTACAAGGACTCATGGATAACACGAGGATTCTGATCGTAGCCGCCGCTGGAGGTTCTTTGAGCAACCTCACTTTTCCACAAATCGAAAACTTGATTGATCGAATGGCCGATGAGGGCAGCAACGCCACTGGAGAGTATAATCGTAACGCTCCAGCAATTGTTGCTCATGTGAACGACACACGCGCTCTATATGCCGGTTTAGCTGAGACGAAGGATCAAATCGTTGGAATTTACAATTTTCTATTCGAATAACGTCGTCCACAATATTCAGAGCAATTAGAGGATCATGAAATCCAAGGGTTCGAGGAAGTGAACTACGTGAGCAACAAATAGCCTTTGGGAAACTGATGCGTATCAGAGTTAAATATAACCTAATCTATCCGCAAGTGCACGGCACGTGTGTAGTATTTTAGGTGTCGATCCCACAGAGACTACGCAACACTACCTAAACCCGAACTACGAATCAAACTTGCTAACGAAAGAAGGTGAATAAGGAATGAAATACTGAAAGTAACTAAACTACTTGGGTTCTAACGATGAGATAAACGTCCTAGGAAACCGGTTTCACCACAAGACTACCGAAACCAACGATCAACCTACCTATCATGCAATCCCTGTTAAAGCTATCTAAGGCGAACGATCCTAACATGATATCTACCCTATCTCAAGGCATAGACACGTGATCTAGACAAGATGCCCCCTACTTTCGTGGCTGACACCATGAACTAAACCCATAAACTCTGTGATTCGCCCGTTCACCCTCAACCGTTGCTACCCTACTTTCGTGGCCTAACCTCGGTTGTTCTAAACCTGACTTTCTAGGACTAGAATTCTCCTTTCGGTCCTTCTCCTAATCCCTAACACATGCATCTACGTGATCAGCGCAAACACAAGTAAATTAAAGCACTCAGATAAAGAATAGATGAACTAAAACGAGAAGATGCATTCAAAATAGATCAAAAGAGGTCTCGGGATAGCCAAGGGCTAATCCCTTCTCCTAGAACAAACAAACTACTCGCTCATGCGTCTGTAAAGAAACATAAACATAGTAGAAAGTCTAAGGAACATAAAAACCAAACAAAACCGAAGTGGTGCTGCTTGATCTCCAATGCTCCTCGCTTATCTCCTCGCAAGAATCTGCTCTAACTTCGCTGAATTCTTCTCCTCTGTATGCTTGCTGTAACGGCGTCTTTTTGCCTCCTTTTAAGCCTCCTAAGTCGGTCCAATTGTTGCCCTAATTGCCCCACGAGTTCCCTTATGTTTTAAGTTAAGTTTACTTAAGTTTTGAGCAGTTTCGGGCCGCTACCCGCTCGGGTAGTGAGTGTACCCGCTCGGGTGCGGCTAGGGCAGTTCGTGCGCGTCCTGTGGTGCTGGAATGGTGCCCGATCGGGCATGGCATGTGTGCCCGCTCGGGCACAAGGCAAAATGGTCCTAAATGCTTGCCCGAGTCGTGCTAAATGGTCCACACAATTGGCCGTAGGTTTTGCCCGATCGTGCAAGGGTTGTGCCCGACCGGGTGAGGCTTTTCCATGCTCAATCTCGTCCCGTTTGTCCCGTGATGATCCCCAAAGTTGCTCCTTAGCTCCGTGCATGTTCCTTTAGCTCCAAAATGGTCCAAATACGCGTAAAAACCTGTAAGAACATGAAAAGCACGAAAGCAAGTAAAACGGATACGGAATCATACGTAAAACATCACATATGTATCAAAAACGTCTCCTAAATCGTGCAAGAAATACGTATGAAAACGAGATGATCAGAAACACGTACAATCCCGGATGGAGAAATCACCCAAACTTCTCCTACAAGAATTCTGACGGTGCATCCAACATGCAACAACTATCGGGAAACTTTCAGCCACGAGTGATGCAAAGGAATTAGAATTTCCAACCAAGGACGGAGCCCCAAACCCGGAATTACTAGCCACGTGCACCTCCTTCTCCACAACAAGAAGCTAATACCGATATTACGTCTATGCTAGCTCAACTCTAACAAGGACATGTAGAGGTAAATAAACAATTTGTGGAGATGAAGACACACCTAAAGATCTTGGATACTCAAGTTGCACAACTCGCTGCGAACTCCTCTCAACCGTAAGGAGTTCTACCGGGGAGGCCGGAAGCAAATCCTTGTGGGCATGTCAATGCCATATATCTACGGAGTGGTAAGACGGTAGATCAGCCCGCTCCTTTGATGTTTGAAAGGGATGCAGCACCTCGTACATCAGTGGAGGAGAGCAGAAACGATGAAAATCATTAGAAGAAAGTCGAGGAGGAAGAAGAGCCAAAATACGTGAAACCCGAACCAAGACCACCTCATTTGCCATTCCCACAACGTCAACGTAAGAGATTGATGGATCAGGCCATTCCCTCGACATTTGACATAGCTGAACCATCCGGTACAGTAATGGGAATGGGCAGTAGCGTCGAAGAGCACAAAAAGAAACCCGAGGAGGAGGAAGAGCAGAAATACGTAAAACCCGATCCAAGACCGCCTCCTTTGCCGTTTCCCCAACGTCAAAGCAAAAAGAACGAGGATGCTCAATTTGCTAAGTTTTCTGAGATGGTAAAGAAGATGCAAATTACCATTCCATTCCACGAGGATTTGAAGAAGATGCCTTCATAAGCTAAGTTCTTGAAGGAGGTGCTTGCGAACAAACAAGACGTAGAAATGGAAACCGTCATGGTGACTAACTCGATGCTGCAGCCAAACCTACCCAAGAAGATGCCCGATCCTGGTATATTCGTCATCCCTTGTAAAATAGGTGCTTATGAAATTAGCTATGCACTAATTGATGTCGGAGCAAGCGTAAGCATGCTACCATTGCCATTATACGAAAAACTGGATCTTAGGGACAGGTTGGATCTTAAACCTACACGAATGGCGCTCACCATGGCTGATCAAAGTGTTAGGATACCCAAGGGGATGCTGGAAGACGTGCCATTACAAGTTGGGAAGTTCTTTGTCCCGGTCGATTTCGTCGTCTTGGATATGGAGGAGGACAAGAAAATCCCAAGTATTCTCGGTAGGCCGTTTCTCAATACGACAAAGACGATCATACATTGTGCTGAAGGTAGACTCACACTTAAATTCAGAGATGAAGAAGTGGAATTCAATCTGAACGACACGCTCAACCAACCTTGTATGGTGGATTCGGTATTCCACATCGACGTCCTAGAAAGACTAGCCGAAGAAGTCTTTGACGAGTTCGGGAATATGGATTCTGTTTAGTTAGATCTTTTAGCAGCTGAAAAAGAAGTGTATAAAAACCCGAATGATGCAACATACTGTACTAAGCTCATGCACGAAGAAAAGACAAAGGAGATTCCAAACACCGAGCTAGACACACTCCGAGCAGATTTCTGTGTGATCTGAGCATAGCAGTTCGTAAGCAAAGCAAAAGGTGAAATTTCGGACAATCCTTATCAAGAGGAGTGCTCAACCCACAAACACATAAGTACAGCTCGATTGGACATCAATTTGAATCATGAAAACGTCCTAAATCAGTGCGCAAATCTCCGCGCATATAAGGTAGATTCCAACGCGCATGAAGCAGCAGGTAGCGCGAGTTCAACCACTCCCGAGATGCCTAACAGCCACGCCAAACGTCCAGCACCTATTTGTGACATTGATAAGGCCCCCAAGGTTAAGATGAAGCCTTCAACACAAGGACTCACGCACCAACAAATTCCGGAAACATTGAAGGGAACAAAAGACGAACGCCTATCCGGTTTCATGGAGTTCATAACCGGACTTGTGAATTCCTCAAATAAATTTTTTGGACAGCACGATCTAGCCCCCGACATAGGTAAGACACAACTAAACTTAGGGAGGATATGACTGATCATGCAAGGAATCCAACTTATCTGTGTGCTATACCCACTCGAGCACACTACGCACGCGAGACGCTACGCACACGACGACGTCGAGGAGGTCCACCTAATGGGTATCACGTCTTGGTCTGGCTCGTGACCTTAAACAAGCGCTTCTCGGGAGGCAACCCGAGCCCCATATCCTTTAGTTATTTCGTTTTATTTTTTTAGAATTTGACTCTTATTCTTTTCACAAGCATGCTCCTTACCAACAACCCCGATGTATTGTACTGTCTCCTTTGGATTGTGTGACTTTTGTTACAGGTTTTCCACTTCGAAATCATCCACAACATAAGGAAAGATGCATACGCCAAGCGGCATCAACTCGGGACAACAAGCACGCATCAGGTGCACAAGTTCCTATTTATAGTATTTTCCCCGAGTTTTTGCGTGTTAGTCCTTATATTAGGTATTGAACACCAAGACGGTGTTCCGTTCAAGTGTGGGGGTATTCTTTGAATGTCATGATTGTGATTAGGATTTAGATGTTGAGTTCTTTGTTTTATTTTTTTGGATTAGATGGACGGATATTTAGTACGAAAAATTTCGAACTTTAGTCACCTTGTGCAACTTTGTGGAATCGGGAACAAAAGTCTAGGTTTGCTGAAACATACCTTTAGATATCGATTAGTTAGTGTTCGTGCATGAATCCATAGCCTATATTTGTATTTCTTCCCTTAGGCTTCAATCCCAAACACTTATATCTCCGAGTGTACCTTTAATTCCTTGTTTTGTTTCGATCATTATATTTCCACGCACTTACACTCCCCTGTCAATAGACTAAGTTCTTTAACTTTTTTCATCCCTACATGGACATGAGTGCATCAATATTGATGGTTCGGGTCTAAGTGGTGGGTCGAGGCAGTTTTTCTACGTTCTAAGGGTTAGAGTCGATGCGTATTCACACTAGTTAATCAAAAAGAAAAAAGATAAAATCAGCAAAAACGCAACCTCTTCACTCCGCTAAGGTTACGAGACCTTATGAGTGTGCCAATTGGCAACCTGGGTCTAAGCGATTAGATCTATGTTCGTGTGACGTGTTGTTGTGTAGGGTGGCTGACGAGATGATTGTGCTAGTTTCCGGTTGTTATCTAACTCCTCTCCTGCTTCTTTCTAGTCTTGCTCGAGGACGACCAAAGGTTCAGGTCTGGAGGAGTTTGATAACGTCTATTTTGTTTTAGTATTTTAATTTATTTTCATAGTTAGTTTCATCATTCATTTGGGTTTTACCAAGCATTAAGCATCATGATCGTCTCGTTTTTAGTCATTTTGGAGTTAAAGGACGTACCAAGACAAAGTAAAAACATCGAGGATCATCACGGGACAACGGGACGAGAATCGGCAAGGAATAGCCATTACCCGCGCAGGTACTTCCCTAACCCGAGCAGGCATTTGTTCCTTCTTTCTACAAAAATTAGTAAGCAAAAGCTCATAAGCATTATATGTCCTAATGGACTTAATATTATTTTGATACTTTGTTTCTACCATGAAAACAATATCATAAAACCTCTGTTATGCCTCACTTTTTATTGTAAGAAATAGGTCCATGTAGCTCGTGAATTACGATCCACAATTATTAGAAAATTTGTATCCAACTACAGAAGTAACCAAAAATAGCCCCTAAATATCAATGTTTATTAGATCAAAAGGGAATTAGAGAAGTTTTTCTATGAAAGAAAAGACGTTATGTTTTATTTTTCTAGAGGACATGAGATATGATGAGGGCATTACAACGAGCTACGACTCAAACGACGGAGAGGAGCGGAGCAAGGACGAGCCGAGCATGGATCACAACAAGGACGAGCTTAGCATAGACGAGACAAGCACAAGAGCGGATTGAGAGCTAGGAGAAGACGAGGCACACATAGACATGCCGGTGGTCTACAACAAGCCACTCACGAGATCCCGAGCAAAGAGCCTGCGTACAAGAATCAACGCGTACGTAGCTCAAGTGCTCCTCAACAACCGTCAGGAGTTCAACAACGAAGATGGAGACATCAGCGGCAATTTCCCAAAAGCCAAGTTCCTCTTCGTCATCAATGAAGCCCAAGGAACTCCATCAAGTGGC
>CM071873.1:19162801-19208819 GCA_036759665.1 Gynandropsis gynandra
TTCCCTTTCCGATTCACCCGTCGCGCACGCATGAGGAATGGAGACGTCAAAGCTTAATGACGTTAAATAAGCGCTTTCTGGGAGGCAACCCAGCTGTTTGTTTTTACTTTTCATGTTTAAGACTCGGTTATTTATTTAAAAAAAAAGAAAAAAAGAAAAAACACAAAATAAATAATAACACCACAAACGTGCTTCACTTTCTTCATCCTCCATCGGAGCTTCACGTCGAGGACGCCGTTCAATTCAAGTCTGGGGGAGCAGCTCACGTTTTTCAGGTGATTTCGTTTCATTTTCCTTTGATTTTTAGTTTTTAGGTTATTTTTGCGATTTTTAGTTCGTTTTTGTTTTCATTGAGTCAGAGTCGTCCCAAGGCACTTGTCCGGTGCCACGTTTTGAGATGAACCCTGAACTTAGGAATGCTTAAGAGGTTGACCTTTTCCGTTAGACTTTGCATGATTGAGCTAGGTTTTCCTATGCGTTAGAGCTTATTAGTCGGCTGAAAAACAATAGGTCGTAGTTCTTGGGAATCCTAGTGTTACTTGTGGGGATGTTTAGACGAGGTTGCTAGGCTGGTCTGTCGTTTATTTTCTCTACCCAGATGGTCATACTTCGTGTAGACGACACTTTACTTTTGTCATATTGAGGATTATTGGATCATATAAAATCGAGCTTGTTTTGCAGATTGAAAAGCACACACTAACACTCCGCTGTCGATAGAAATAGTGCCTAATAAGCATGATCAAAAATCGATATGAGTGCATCGACCTTGTTACTCCTTCGGTGGCTCGGGTCTAAGTGGTGGGTTGGCGATCATCTTTCTACGTCCTAAGGGCAAGGCACAAAAAGCCACCTACTCCGCTGCACTCTTACACGAGATGCATGAGTATACCGTCATCGGTAGTCTGGGTCTAAGTAGAGGCTGGATCCCTTCAAATCCGACGTCCTAGAAGCCTAGTGTGTATGCAAAGAAAAAGAAGAAAAGAAAAATGGAAAAATAAAAGAAAACAAAAGAAAGAAAATTCATAAAAAGAATAACAAAAAGAAGAAAAAGAAAAAGAAAAGAAAAAGAAAGAAAGAAGCTCGGAAAGAAAGAAACAAGTATCCTCGGTTGACCTAGGTTTAGCATAGTCTGAAGTCTTTTCTGGTGGAGGGAGTTACGGTAGTGTGTCTAGTCTCCTTTGATTTACTTTCTTATGGGTAACCGTGGTGGACCTAGGATTAAGGCTGAAAACTCGATTAGGCCGAATTTGCTCTCGACGTGCTAGTTGATCGGTTAG
This sequence comes from Gynandropsis gynandra, assembly GCA_036759665.1. NCBI lineage: Eukaryota > Viridiplantae > Streptophyta > Magnoliopsida > Brassicales > Cleomaceae > Gynandropsis > Gynandropsis gynandra. The sequence continues at coordinate 19,164,079 of CM071873.1, forward strand.
GTTCACTTTAGCGGTATTTCTAGGAGAAGGGGAATTCTCGTATTTTCATACCCCATGTATTCCACGTTTACGTTTGCTTAGGGACAAGCAAACATTCAAGTCTGGGGGATTTTGATCATCTCGTTTTCATACGTATTTCTTGCACGATTTAGGAGACGTTTTTGATACATATGTGATGTTTTACGTATGATTCCGTATCCGTTTTACTTGCTTTCGTGCTTTTCATGTTCTTACAGGTTTTTACGCGTATTTGGACTATTTTGGAGCTAAAGGAACATGCATGGAGCTAAGGAGCAACTTTGGGGATCATCACGGGACAAACGGGACGAGATTGAGCATGGAAAAGCCTCACCCGGTCGGGCACAACCCTTGCACGATCGGGCAAAACCTACGGCCAATTGTGTGGACCATTTAGCACGACTCGGGCAAGCATTTAGGACCATTTTGCCTTGTGCCCGAGCGGGCACACATGCCATGCCCGATCGGGCACCATTCCAGCACCACAGGACGCGCACGAACTGCCCTAGCCGCACCCGAGCGGGTACACTCGCTACCCGAGCGGGTAGCGGCCCGAAACTGCTCAAAACTTAAGTAAACTTAACTTAAAACATAAGGGAACTCGTGGGGCAATTAGGGCAACAATTGGACCGACTTAGGAGGCTTAACAGGAGGCAAAAAGACGTCGTTACAGCAAGCATACAGAGGAGAAGAATTCAGCGAAGTTAGAGCAGATTCTTGCGAGGAGATAAGCGAGGAGCATTGGAGATCAAGCACCACCACTTCGGTTTTGTTTGGTTTTTATGTTCCTTAGACTCTCTACTATGTTTATGTTTCTTTACAGACGCATGAGCGAGTAGTTTGTTTGTTCTAGGAGAAGGGATTAGCCCTTGGCTATCCCGAGACCGCTTTTGATCTATTTTGAATGCATCTTCCCGTTTTAGTTTATCTATTCTCTGTTTGAGTGCTTAAATCTACTTGTGTTTGTGCTGATCACGTAGATACATGTGTTAGGGGTTAGGAGAAGGACCGAAAGGAGAATTCTAGACTTGGAAGGTCAGGTTTAGAACAACCGAGGTTAGGCCACGAAAGTAGGGTAGCAACGGTTGAGGGTGAACGGGCGAATCACAGAGTTTATGGGTTTAGTTCAAGGTGTCAGCCACGAAAGTAGGGGGCAGCTTGTCTAGATCACGTGTCTATGCCTTGAGAGAGGGTAGATATCATGTTAGGATCGTCCGCCTTAGATAGCTTTAACTGGGATTGCATGATAGATAGGTTGATCGTGTGTTTCGGTAGTCTTGTGGTGAAACCGGTTTCCTAGGACGTTTATCTCATCGTTAGAACCCCAGTAGTTTAGTTTACTTTCAGTATTTTATTCTTCATCACCACTCTTTCGTTAGCAAGTTTGATTCGTAATTCGGGTTTAGGTAGCATTGCGTAGTCTCTGTGGGATCGACACCTAAAATACTACACACGTGCCGTGCACTTGCGGGTAGATTAGGTTATATTTAACTCTGATACGCATCAATACACAAAGGTTTTCGTGAATGAAATCTACGAATCAAGATGATAAATCCCGCAGGTAATATTCTGTGCGGATTGATGGAACACCGATAGGATGATGCTAGGATCCCATACTAGCCAATTCTGCCCCCCACATCCGAGCCATGATTACAGGAGGCATTTCAGCCCTGGGGTAATGCTAAACTTATCCTACAAGCATTAACTTTCCTAATCCGAGACTCCAAATTAGCACCAAAAAGAGGTTTATGATTACATTTCCATTTCCTGAATAATCGTCATTTTCTTCGGCCGTTTAGGCTTCTAACATTCCAACCAAAAAATATGGGGTTCTGGGTGAGGGTTAACACTAGTACTTCTGAGGCACCGTACGATTACGGCGCCTGTGTTTAACTTCCACAAAAGGTGTCTCGGTGACAGATAGAGAAACTGATACTGATTCTGATTCTGAGGCAGGAGGTCTTTGATGTTTCTATTTTTTACCATTCCTACTCACTTCATTTTTTTCCACTTCCACCTTATCCTGATCCTATCCTGAGTCGTCTACGGTCCAATCTATAATTGGAAGAGAGCATGCTACAGATGTTCTTGACTGTGGTTGATCAACTATGACGTTCTCTATATTCTCTTCCGAAGTCGGAGCGACTACAGGCTCCTCCAAGGGAGGCGCATCAGCTGCAGGCACTGATGGTGGTGGATGAGTTTCTTTATTCGGTTGCAATTGTTGGGCCTATGAAGCCTTTTCTACTACATGTCTATCCTTAACCACCCTTTTGTTAGCTCTCATGCCAAGATCAATTTTCCGGGGAGGCTCGCTTACTATGCAGGATCTCGCCGAATGCCCCTTCTGATGGCAAAGACTATACCAAGGTGGCAAACATTCGTATAGAACATCTATCGCAATCTCCTCCCCAGACTCATATCCCAAAACCAACTTCTTTGGAGGATCAACATTCAAATTCACCTCAATGTAAATCCGAGCTATGTCGAGGTTTTCTTTGGAATCAGTTGTTGGGTCCAAATAGAGAGGCTCACAACACATGAAGCTATTCTACCGAGGCATTCTCGGCTGAAGAGCTTTGTCAGGACATTCCTCAGCCTCACCCAAGTCGGTACCGCATCTAGTGAAGGATTCTCCACTCTATGGTCAGGATTCCACCCCGACACGAACATGGCTCTATCACCAATATACCATAGGCTTCTTGCAAGGATTCTGCCACGAGTTCCTTCATCCGGTATTTTGAACAGAAATGTTCCACTGCCCATATCCCGCACTCTGATCCTTTGCCATTCTCTGCCCAGAGAAAGTTGGCCCAACCAATAATCCTACCCATCGTAGGTGGATAACAATAAAACTGTTCTATGAGGAACTCTTTCCATTCTGCCTTCGTTGCTCTGATGGAATCATCTGGAATCAACACAAACGGCACCCCCATTACATGGAGAGAGGGATCCCGCACTCTCGACAATGTGCGGAGGGAAGATTTGAGCTAGTCACACCAATTTCCTGAAGCAGAAGGGAGAGGAGACAAACTAGGATTCGAAGGTTGAGGGTCCTTCTTCAGCGGTGATGAAGGAGGAACCTGTACCTTTGGAGATGGAGCATGGGAGGCTGACCTACCAGCACCTTGAGCAACTGGTATCGCTTGAGTCACACCGATAGAGAGAGGAGCACCGCTTGACGGTGAAATAAGGGGTGGAGAAGGAGGAGAAGGGAGGCGAGGACCCATGAACGTGGGGGATCTCTGGAGAGAAGATTGAAAGGGAAGGAGAGGGGGATTAGAAGGGGACAGCGGGGGAGAAGGAATTTTCTTCCCCATGGTGTCGGGTTGAAATAAATACATTTGACAACTATGAATATAGTACTGATTTCAAAACAAAACTATCAATGTAACGATTGATATGAACCTTCGATCATCATCTAAGGTCTATGATACTACGTAGCTTTTTAATTAGAGGACGCACATTAATCTTTTGAAATCAATCAGTGGATGATGAATTTAAAAATGAATGGCTCCTATTCAACCTCAACCATTTAATCCAATTGATGACACTGAAACCTTCACGATCAGACTGTGGAAAAACAAATCATAATTTTTATTTCAATCCAATGGCAAAAAAAATTACCATAATTCATGATATACATAAGTGTGTGAGGCAATATGCATGTATAGGTATGTATTAGCCCCTATATACATATGTATACGTGTACAAATGTCTATAAACATACATGTCTATGTATATGTACGCATATAATACATGTCTATATATATGTATGGAACCAAACCCAAGGATCCGAGCAAAAAGAATAGTACCATGGTTTATTCACACGTTGACGAGAAAGGAGCTTGCGGAACAAAACTGTTAAGATAGTGAAGGAAGTCTGAGAGATTTATTTTTTTGGGCCCATACAAGGAAGAATCACAACAGTCTTCCACATTGCCGCGTATCTCATCTCGTACCTCTAAACCCGAGGCCTCGGCCCGTAGTCATAAATTAGAGGGTCCGAGTCTAGAACCTTTTCCAACGACTAGGAGAAGCTGCCAAGTTAATCTATCCTACCAAATAAGTTATTTGTCTCTTCCAAAGATTTCCAATGGCTAGAAAATCTACTCCAACGGCTAGCATAGCGCTATTATAGCAACTTTCTTATTATAACATGAATCATCTTCTATATAGAGATTTCATTTCATTTTTATCAGTTTGAAATTTGAAGAAATGAAAAAGTTCAAAAAATTTGTTGAATGATCTAGAAAATTAAAGCAAATTGATATAGGTTGATTGGACAAAAAAAGACACACTACCCCTTTTTGTCTTCTTGATCGTTATTAAGAACATGATGATTTCAACTTGTCCCGTTTACAATTGAAGCCATTTTCCGACTGTATCAAGAGACATCTGAAACTCTTGTGGTATCCATCACTCCACCATAAATACTTCGACAACCACCATGAACCTCCATCTCCCACCATTGTCGTACGAATCTTGAAAAAAGTACCTTACGCCAGCTAAGAGATCATCCACCTCCATCCATCATGAACGGATGAATTTCTTGAAGAGTGCCCTTAGGGTAGTCAAGAAATATTTCTTGACACTACGATTCCTATTCAAGCGATTGAGGTTAATGAATTCTCCATACGCGTCCCCGAGTTTCGAACACAAGGCATGTATCATTTTGGTATCAAAACTCGGTTCAAGGACTAAAGGTATGCTTTTATCCATTTAAATTCGTTGTATTGAGTCCAATTTCTTCATCACACTCTCGCCTTTGCGAAAGATTTGTCCTTGGAATGTCATTACCCCCCCCCCATCAAAAGAGGATAGATCAACAGTGTTAAATGTTGTAGACATGTTATATTCACCTGGTGGTTCAAGGAGGTATTGATTGTCGTTGATTCGCTCTACAACGTAAAATGGTTCATCTCTTCTAGGTGCTAACTCTGACTCCTCTTGTCGAAAAATCTTTCTTGCCTCATGTGCAGCCACACCCAATCACTTTCATCGAAAACCATCTTTCTCCACCCCTTGTTTGGTTATTTGGCGTATTGTTCAATCCTCCGTCTTATGTTTTCCCACACTTTCTCATGTAGCCTTTTGATCAGCTCTGCTTCGTTCTCACCATCAAAGTTCTTGACTTTCTTGCTTGGTATAGCTGAGAGGTCCAAGGGGTTGATGGGATTGAACCCATATACAACTTCAAATGACGATTACTTTGTGGTCGAGCTTTCTATTTTATTGTAAGCGAACTTGGTGTGGGGTAGGTAGCAAGTCACTTCTTTGGGTACCATCCAATGAATGATCATAGTTGACCACCTCTGTGTGACCGTAACTCTATGGATGATATGTGGTAGAGAACATGAGCTTTGTCTCTAGCTTCTGCCAAAGTGTCTGCCAAAAAGGATTGAGAACTTTGTTGTCCCGATCCGATACGATTGTCTTGGGTAGATCGTGAATGCATACGATCTCTTTGAAGAAAGATCCGAAATATTGGTTGCATCATCGGTCTTTGAACATGGTATAAAGTGTGGCATTTTGGAAAACATGTCAACAACAATAAAGACAGAATCTTTGATTTGGATCTTTGAAAGTCCGAGAACAAAATCCATCGATAAGTCCAGCCATGGATGAACTGGGATGGTAGAGGAAGATACGAACCATGGGGATGGACACGAGACTAGGCTTGGTGACACGTGATACATCATAGACAAATTTCTTCAACATCTCGTTTGAGGTGTGAAAAAAAATGCTTCTTTTTTATGCACCAACTCTTCATTGAGCTTTGTGGAATACAAAGTCGTCTGTCACGGAAGAGATATATGTCATGTGTGTAGAATGTTCAGCTAGCTCCTTATTTGCACATTTAAAATATCTTTCCAAACTCCGGATCTTGTTCATATAGTTCCTTCATGTGATCTAACCCTAAGTTTCTAGCCTCCATGGTGGTGATGGGGGCATATCTCCTCGATAGGGCATCGACAATGTTTTCTTTGTCTTTCTTGTACATGATTATGTACGGAAAGGACTCGATAAACTTCATCAATTTGCATGTCTTTGCTTGAGACTGGTCTGACCTTTGACATGTTTCAAGGGCTCATGATCGCTGTGGATCACGAACTCCTTCGCCAGCAGGTAGTCTTGCCATGTTTCCAAAGCTCGGACAAGTGCATAGAGCTCCTTGTCGTATGTGGAGTAGTTAAGTATAGCTCCACTTAACTTCTAGCTTAAATATGCCACAGTCTTTGTTCTTGAACAAGGACCGCTCTACTATCAATCCTTGAGATGTCACGCTCCACTTCGAACTTTTTGTCTAAGTTTGGCAGTGTTAGGACATGCATGGTGGTGAGACTCGCCTTAAGTGCTTCGGACGCATTAATTTGTGCATATCCCCATTCGAAATCCATATCCTTGGCCACTGTAAAAGAGCATTTCTTTTGGCCATACCTCAAGCGAGATGTTGCAAGCCTTTATGCATGATGTATCACATGTCATCAAGCCATGTCTCGTGTCCATCCCCTTGGTTTAAATTCCTCTACCGATCCTAACTCATCCATGGACTGACTTCTCGATGGACTTTATTCACGGACTTCTAAAGATCCGAAACAAAGATTCTGACTTTGTTGTTATTCACAGGTTTTCCAAAATGACGCATTTTATACCATGCTCAAAGACCAACGATGCAACCAATATTACAGATATTTTCTTCAAAGAGATCGTACGTATTGATAACACTGAAAGTGTATCATTATTAAGATAGGTTTTTAGATCATTTTCGCATATTTCTTACATCGAATCTTACTATTCCGATACGGTTTAGAGTTTTACATCCCCGTTTTCTCGGTTTTCAGGTTTTAGGCGACAAGGCCTAAATGAGCTCAATATGAAGGATTCCCTGCATAAAACCACATGATTTGAGGACACATCCACTCAGAGCTCCAGAACCCAAAGGAACGCCCGAGCAACGAGCGGAAAAGAGAGATTTCAAGGATACAAGGGTGCCCGATCGGGAACTATTCCTTCACCCGCTCGGGTAGAACCTACGGGGTTTATCCATGCATTTGACACGACCCGGGCATATGAGCAAAGAGGATCGGGTGATCACCACCCGATCGGGCGAAATCTGAATACCCGCTCGGGCAGTAATCGTCTTTCAGCCCCGTAAGTTTACGCGACTCGGGTCCGCTTAGTCACGCGATCGGGTGACGTTCACCCGATCGGGTTCACGAATCAACACGGTCGGGCTGCCTATACCCGACCGGGTAACATATGTGCCCGAGCGGGCCGCGAACTTCGCAACAACCTAGATCTAAGTTTCAAACGAGCGAATAAAAAGAACTTGGAAAAACATCTAGGAAGGCTCAGAAGGCATCGGAGAAGAAGAGAAGCACCGATCCGTACACCGGTAACACAATAGGGAAGGTCGAGGCATCGAATTCCTTAGGGTTTATCATGTATAGAACTGTGTTATCTTCTGTTTTCATGTATTCCATGAGTGAGTAGAGTCCCTACTGCGGGTAGGGATATCAGAATTGTATGTATGAACTATGATTCACATTAATGCTTAGTTTTATTTATTTACTCTTGATTTACGGTTCTACGCTTAGCAATATCAATCATACGTTAGTGCTGACCGCTCAACAACATAGGATCTCGAACCTTGCTGGAAGGTTAAGGAACGAATCTGGTCCGCTAAGTAGTAGATTAAGCTTTGGCTAATGAGAATCTGACCGGTCGGTTAGCCATCTTAGGGATAGTGATTGCGATCGATAATGCTGCCATGGTATATGTTAATCGCTGCTGGAAGGTAGGGTTGCATGTATCCATGGTTAGGAGGTTTAGGCTCGGAAGAATCACTCCTCACCGTAGAGCATGAATTTCCCGTCGTCAAGAGTAGGTTATAGATCTATGATCCTTAGTCGTTCATCTATGCAATTCCCGGTATCCCGTACACCCGTAGTATTCATCATATCTAGTTTTATCCTTACCCTAGTTTCGTTGTCACCATTAGGATAGTTTTAGGAAAATTAGGACCATATCCCATCTTATCATCTCTCGTCTTAGTTTAGTCTCGTTCTTAGTTTAGCTGTTTTAGTCCCTGAGATCGACCCTGGTACTACAAGATCCGTATACTTGCGGTGAAGTGGACTAGGTTAATTATAACTCGTGTTTTCACACGTCAAGGTTTTGGCGCCGTTGCCGGGGACTAAGGACGGCTTAGACTAGGAATAGCTAGATTAAGATCTAATTCCTGCCCTTCTCTTTCTTAAACACCACATCTCGAGCCACTTCAACCTTTTTCATCGCCAATTTATAAACTCGGTAACCCTTGCTCATACTACTATACCCCACAAACGCTCCCTTCTCTGACTTATCATCCAACTTCTGCCTTTGTTGTGCTGATATGAGTATGTGACACAAGCACCCAAACACTTTTAAGTGGCTCACCGACGGTTTGTGTCCACTCCAAACCTCGAGTGGGGTTTTATTTTCAAGCGCCCGAGTTGGCAGCCTGTTCTGAATATAGCAGGCTGTAAACACCCCTTCTGCCCAAAAATTGTTCGACATTCCTTTCTCCTTCAGCATGCTTCTCGCCATCTCTAATAGTGTCATATTCCTCCTCTAAGCAACTCCATTTTGTTGAGGAGAATAGACCATCGTTAGCTGCCTCTGAACTCTGTTTTCGTCAAGAAAATCCGTGAACAACTTTGAATTAAATTCCAGTCCTCGATTAGACCTCAATTTCTTGATTTTCTTCTCCGTTTGAGTCTCGATCAGCGACTTGAATTTCTTAAACACAGCAAACTTATCAAATTTCAGCCTTAAGAAATAAATCCACAACATGTGGGAGAATTATCTGTGAACGTCAATAGGTACACGCTTCCATTGAACGAGGGAGTTTGCATCGGTCCACGTAAATCCATGTGAACCAGATCCAATATCCCCTTGGATTTCACCTCTAAAATCATAGGAAAATCATCTCTACATTGCTTCCCCTTCATACACGCTTCACACACTCGCTTGACTACCTTAAACTTAGGCAGCCCCTTCACCATCTCTTGGCTTTGCATAATCTGTAAATTATGCAAAGAAGAGTGGCCAAATCTTCTGTGTCACAAATCTGACAGCTCATCCTCTTTTACGACTAATGCTCCTTCATTCGCCAATTTCCATCTTAAAGGATAAGCCTTATTCACCATGTGAACTTCAGCTACTTGCCCTCCGTTTTTATCATTTATTACGTACTTATCCTCCATTAATACAACACTGTATCCATTTCTTGTCAGTTGTGGCATGCTCAATAAGTTCTTGCTTAAGCCCAAAACTAAGAAAATATATATCGGATTGTCCTTCGACCCTTCTCATCAATACCTCAATGTTTCCTTTTCCAGCCGTAGTTAATGTAGCACCATTGCCTACTCGTATAGGCACATTAAAATTTCTGTCCAACGTAGTGAAAAATCCTTCTTCCTTGGTCATGTGGTTGGTTGTGCCACTGTCAATCAACCAAACGTTGTTGTCTTGTGACTCCCTCATCACATGGGTAGTTGTGAAGAGTGAGTTATCCTCATCGTCTTGCCTTATCATATGTGCCTGGTTTTGAGTGTTCTTCTTCGCCTTACAGTCTCTTGAAGAGTGTCCCGGCTTCCCACAGTTGTAACTCTCTTTCTTAGTCTTAGGTGCTTTGCTTCCCTCTGATTTTTCTCCATGATTTCTGAAATAGCATTGCGCCTCCACATGATTATCCTTTTTACAAATGCTGCAGAATTTCTTCCCTTTTTGCTTGTAATCTGCATTACCAGCAAATTTCTTTGCATAATTTGGTTTCTGTCTCGTCTTATTGCCATGATGTTTGGCATAAATGCTCCTTCCAGACCTGTCTCATTCCGGTCATCAAGTTTGAACTCTTGTGATTGCAGCGCAATCACAAGGTCTCCCACCGTAAGAATTTCTAGGTCCTTTGTCTGCTCTATAATTCCCACGTATGGGTCGAAACGAACCTGCAGTGAACATAGTATTTTTTAGACCAACTCATCCTCCTCAATCCTTGGCCCATAGGCTCTTATCTCATTACCAATTCACTAACTTTGTTGGCATAATCTTTAATGCTATCCTTCTCCACTTGCCCCATATTATTGAATGAGGCTCTTAGTCGTTGTAGCTTGATACACACATATTTGGGATCTCCATGGAACCTCTCTTTTAAGAGATCCCAAGCTACCTTAGATGTCTCACATGTAGACAAATGACCGTTGAAAATCTCCTCCGACACTGCGTGATAAATAAACTCGAGTTCCCGTTGATCCTTAGCCTTCAACTCCTCCCATTCTGCTGTAACTTTCTTTTTCTACTCATCCGTGATCATTTCCCCCAAAGAGGATAGCTCAGGCAACCCTCCATAACCACTTTCCACAACCCTTTAGATCTTAGGGTCGGCTTTATCTTAATCACCCATAAAGTATAATTTTTCCCTCAAACACAGGTAAGGGCGGGGAGTTCTGTGACCTCTCCATCTAGGTTCGTTTTCTGGATGTTTTAGGGTGTATAAACTGTTACCTAAGCTGCTGTTACTGTATGTTTACTCTTGTGCACCTTTGTGCATATGTTGCCGGAATAATATTGTTGTTGTGATGAATGTTTGTTGTTGTTGTGCTGATGTTGTTGATGTTGTGCTGATGTTGTTGTTGTTGCTCATTGTAGTGCCGTTGGTGTTGTCTTAACGATCATGCCTGATCTTAACCGCTCTGATACTATTTATTGATGTTAAACTGGCCAAGAACAATATTCATACATTTCTATTCATAGTCATCTTAAGGTTTTTATGTTGCTTGTGCAAACTAGAATGGAAAAACAAAGGTTTGTAGTTGTTGTGGTCAGATTTTATGGATTGGTTAGGTGAAGAGGATGGAAATTTCTGTGAATAGATTTAGGGTTTATGTAAAATTTCTTACTGAATATGCATTTTTTATTACATTTAAATGCCTACAACATTATACAAAACATTATGTAAATCTACCCATAACACCCTCATTTTTGTCTCTTCTTAAACATGCAAATTTCATTGTTGGTTTTAGGTAAAAATATCCTAAAACCGTCCGGGCTTCAGAGTAAATTTCAGCCCAGTCTTCAATCTTCAGCTTCAGCCCGTGCCAGTCCAGCCCGCACCTCCAGCCCGCTCGTGCTCCTCACAGCCTCAGCCCGCACCTCCAGCCGGCCCGTGCTCCTTCTGATTTAGTCAAAGACTTCAATTTAAGTCAATCCCAAACTCATGTTTCCCCTTTTCGAACAGGGTCTCAAACCCTAGAAAACCAGCTCCTTCGTCCTCTCCGTCGTTGCCTCCGTCGATTTCCCCAGAGGTAGCGCCGTCTGTGTCATGTCGGGGAGCCACAGCCTTCATAGAAGATTCTTATTGTTGATTTATAGAATCGTGTGAAAACTCTAGCGTAAGGAGATATGGTTTTTAAATTACTGAAAATAACTCTTATTTTTTAATTACATTATGGAAATTTATAATCAAAGTATTTTAATTTATATAAAACTCATATGTCAATAATCTAAATTTATTGTATAATTATTTAATTTAATATTAAAAATTAATTAAATAATAAAAACTAATAACTAAAATATTGGATTTTATATCACAACTCATTTGTTCAAATATTAGGTTGACCACACGCATAATATTCTAACAGTACAATGTCGTTGTTTCTAATGCCACGAGTCTCGGTTACATGGGTGGTTTGCGAGCTTGGCTAATTGGACTGTGTAAATGGTTAGTCCGCCTGAGACAGTGGTTAGTAGAAGGTTTTGTTTGCGTCCCATTTCTATCTTGCACAGTTGCACTATTTTGGATGGCCTGAAGAGCTGTGATGCCATCAGATGGCAAACCTGCTGCCGCTTCAGCTACAAAGATTTCTTCTCGACGCCTGTAATACCCCGATCCCTCCCCAGTCACGGAAGCCCTGAAGAGTTATAGTCTTGCATATCACCACCAATTCTTTCCCATCTGTTTTATTTTCGTTCCCACGTCCAAGATACTTGAGACTATTCCGATCCAATCCGAACACGTTTAATCGTGAAGTTTCTTTCATGAATATGCATGCATAGGAAAAAAGGTGGCACTAGTTGAACCAAATCTTTTTAAAGATTTGACATCTAGCCCTCTTTAGCCACATGCTAATACAGGAGCGTGAGGTCTGGGTAAAGATTTATGCTAATGCTCATGGATTATTTCTAGCATATGCATATGCAAGTATCCATATGTACACACCTACATCATTATATGGGCAAAAAACTCTTTGCCATATATATATATATATATATATATATATATTAATCCATAGCTATACACTAAAAAAATATCAAGACTCGGCAAAAAACCAAACTTCTCTATATAGTATATACACATATCAAAAAGAGCTTCAAGGCTTTCTTAGCAACTAGTTCAGATGCTGCTACTTTCTTCTTCTGCATTCACATTCTCCTTGAGCTTGTAAACACCATCAACATACTCCTCTGAGTCCCACAGAAATGTGCCAAACGCTACAGCCTCAAGAACCAGCCTCTTCAAGCTCGAGAACGATGTCACGATGGCCTCATCGCTCTTGTCGTGTCCGAAGAGAGCAAGGCTCTGCTTCTCTATTAAGTTCTTCGCTTCCTCAGATCTTGGCTTCGCGCATCTCTGCAATGTCTCGGGGTCGAACTGGGAAATGTAGTGTCTAAGTTGCTTCAGTTCTCCTTGGTTGAATGTTTGCACAGAGCTCGTTGGAAAAGAACAGCCAGAGACAGGGCTTTTGGGAAATTGGATAGGTCTTTTTAGGCTTAATTGGAGGTCTGATAGGGAGCATTCGAGTTGGTGCCTGAGGGAAGCAGATTTCAAGAAGTAGCCGTATAAGACTGAAGCAGTGTATACTCTTCCGAGATGGAGTTTCTGTATCTGGGTTGTCGCCCAATTGTCGGTAATGTTCGAATTCACCCGTAACCCAATGACTGCACTTACGTGTTCCTTGATGAGTTCTAAGACATCAAAGCTGTGAATGGATTCTAGTTCCCAGTCTTTTGAAGGCCAGATCTCCAGTCTTCCATTGTATATGCATCTGGAGAGCTTTGGAACAAGAGGGACTCTGATTTCTGAGAATTTGTAGAAGATTAACATGTACGTGATATCTTGGATGGCGATTTGAGAGTAACGCTCTTTGAGTTGGGCTATCTTCCTGGAAATCATATAAGTAGGGTTCGTTAAAGATAATCTGGTCAGAAGAATCCGCATGTAGGAACTAAAAAATGTAACACAAATAATTGACAGGAACACAGCTGATGAAACTGCCATGAAAGATTGAACATGGAACATAACACCATGATTCAGGCGAAACCAAGCACTTAAGTACAGTCAACCAAAACTTGCTTCACAAGGCAAAGCATTGTCAAAGTACTGAAAAAAAAAACTTTGGATTCTTCTTCCTTGATTAAGACAAACATGTGACTACTTTCTCTGAAAATAACCAAACATTGGTATGAATTCAGTAGCAACACAATACAATGGGTTGGGAATTTTTCACATTTAAATTTAAACTTCAATCTCTTAAACTACTCCAAAACTCAAAACACTTGCAATCTTTCCTTCGATCTAAATACGGAAAAGAAACTATATATGTAAATGTGTTCTTTGTGTTTGCGTATATGTGTATGCGCAAGTTTGTGAAGATTATGCAAGTGACGGTTTCACGAACCTGTGGAGACAAGCCTCGTCGGAGGCGGAGCTGAGAAGCATACGAGCAACGGCAGCTTCACGATCCTCTGCGAGCTTCTTGAGTTCATTGGCGGCGGAGAAGTGAAAAAGCTGTCGCTTGTTTAGCAACACGCTGCTCAGGAACCTCCCCTGCGCGGACCTCGGCTCCAGCGGCGCGTTCAGGCTGCTCCCCGGCTCGCAACGCCTAGCACCGGCCGTCGCAACCACCGCCGAAGAACTTAACATCGGCGCCGGGAAAACGCTAATGCTAAACCTAACGCCGACGCCTCCGTGGCTCCGTCGCGTGGAGAAACTCAGACATGCGGAATCACGACGCGACGGGAGCGGGAGAGATCCCTGGTGAGAGAAGCAACAGTCCATGAACCAAGGAACAGAACCCAGACGCCGAAGAAACCCTAAACCTCTCTGGTTATGGAATTGGGATTCTCAAGAGAAGATTCACAGCGAGCAAGCGAGCGAGCGAGCGAGCAAGAGAGAGAGAGAGATCGTCAGTGGGAGCAGGAGTTGGATAAGGCAAGGACTGAGAAAGGATCCTTTATTTCGAATATTATTAATTAATTTGGGGTTACGATTGTCACGGATGACCAATCCACTAGGTGACAAATGAAGAGGCGTGATTAGGTTAAAATTTTATTTTTGGTTAAAATATAAAAAATTTATTTCAAATGATCTCATCTTTAATGATTACAATAGATCCTCTTATTTTAGATATTCAGTTTAAACTAAATTGTAAATATATGGAATCCGAGTTCTTTTATGATTACAATAGATCCTCTTGTTTTAGATATTCAGTTTAAACTAAATTTTAAATATATGGAATCCGAGTTTTTATGAGTATCCAAACAAACTTGGAAATTATTAAAGAATCTATAAATGGCTAGTAAAAAATATTTGTAATGTGTATAACGGGGCAGACTTCCACTATCTTTAAAAAGGAAAACGTCCAAGAAACCTATTTTTATATAATTTCAAATTAAAGATATCCTAGAATCTAAAATATATCATAATTTATTAAAATATATTGCAAACAGCCCATAATATTATTTTAACAAATTGCTATTCAATCAAAATTAAAAATATACTTATTATTCAATTTATGGTATTTTTATGGAAATGATGAATACAGACTAATTTGTTCACTAATATTGTCATTTCAATATATCTTAGTTTTGTAATTTATGATTTACTATACAACACAAATACATACACACATATCATATACTCGAACGTTTGACTTATAATAATATAAAATAATAAATAACCAACCATAAATAAAAATAAATATAAAAATAATATAAACTTTCGACTTAGATTTACAAAATCGTATACAGTTGGATTTTTTATTGATATAATATTTTTAATTATTTTTTATTTTAAAACTTTGGATGGTATTGTATTATTTAAATTTATTTATCATAGTATTAGATTATTAATATTTACTATTAGATATTTTAGATATTTATATAAATATATTTTTAATAAAGAAAAAATCTAAAATTTTGATATAAAAAATATAAATTAAGTTTTTAAATAAACTTAATATATCTTATCAATTTTGTTGATATGATATTCTTCTAAAATGATATAGAAAATATAAAAATATTATTAATAATATTAATAAATTTTTAAAATTTTAAGTGCTTTATTTTTATTATTAAATGATTTTTAATTATAATAATAATAATAATTATTATTATTATAATAATAATAAATATTTATTACAACTCTAACAATAAATTATATTATTATATTCCGTCTCAATAAATAATATATAAATATAATTTATTTTTTATATTAATTTCATTTAAATTTTACATTATATTATCTAATTATTTAATAATATTAATATTTTATGTCTTCCACTATCTCGTTAATTTTTTCTCCCACTAAAAAATATTAATTGTTCATATTAATTTTATATTTATGTTACATTAATTGTATATTCATCTTATATTTTTCAAATATTTTTATAATTAATATCAAATTTACCTTATTATTTAATAAATCAATTATTTATGTCTTTTACTATCCTATTATTTTTTTCTCTATTGATACATTGAGTCATTTCATCAACTTTTTTGTTTTCTTTTATTAATTTTACTCTTTTTTTCTTTTTAAAAAAAATATAAGTATTAATGTGGATGAAATAAAAAAAGATTCATATAATAAATTAAAAAATCTAAAAATTCTCAATTTATATTAGTCATTAAAATAATTAAACCATTAAATTAAATTTATTAAAAAATAATTATTAATATTAAAAAGTTATATTTTTTTGTTATTCTATTGTTATAACATATAATTTTCTTATACAAAATAAAATTTTCATACATAATTTTAATTTATTAAGAAAAGCAAAATATAGTTAATTTTACAAAGAAAAATAATAAATTTAACCTCTTAAAAATAGATGATTTAGATTATATGAATCATGTATTTTGTTTGTGCTATATTATAATTAATATTATATATTTTTTAGAGAATTTTTATTTATTTTATATAAAATTAAATTAAAATTTACAAAAAAAATAAAAAATATTATCTTTTAAACACCATGTAGAAAAAAAATAGAAAAACCATCATTGAAAAATTGTTCATCTACCATTCAAAAGAATAATATCCATTATAATTATTCTTAAATTTAATAACCATTGGAAAAATTCAATTTTTTATAATATAAATTAATTAAATATAAATCCATATATTAAAGGGAGAGAGGTTTTCCTCTCTTAACAAAGAATTTTTTTTATATATGTCTTTGATTTTTTCAAATAATATAATTAAAATGTGGATATCAAAAAATATATTCAATATATATAAACATATATATATATAATAAATATCCTCTTTTCAAATTTTTTGAATAATACAATTATTAAAAAGAAATAAAACATGAAACAATAATAATACCAATAACAACTACCCAAATAAAATAATTTATACGAAACAATTTATATAAATTAAAATAAATACAAATATTAATTCGTAAATTGTATAATAATTACAATTAATTAAATTTAAAACAAATTAATCCAAACAAAACAAATAAATTATTTGTATGAAATAATCAACAATTAAATTTTTTATAATTTAAATTAATTAAATATAAATCTATATATAAAAAAGAAAGGTTTTTCCTCTCAACAAGGAATTTTTTATATATGTCTTTGATTATTTGAAATAATATAATAAAAATTTGGATATAAAAATATATTTAATATATATATATACATATATATTCACTAAATATCATCTTTTCAATTTTTTTTTTGAATAATACGGACAAAAAATTAAAATATGAAACAATAATAATATGCAACGACAGTGAAGGAGTTGATCAAGTTATCCATGACAAGATCATGACCAAGGACGTCGTGATCCGAGACGTAAGGGATTGGGACGCGGCGATCCAAGAAGGAATTGTGCGGGACGCGGCCATGCGGGACGCTGAGTAGCAGAACGCGACCAAGCGGGATGCCGAGGAACAGGACATAGCCAGGCGGGATGTTGAAGAGCGGGACGCAGCCAGATGGAACGTTGAGAAGCGGGACGCGGTCAGGCGGGACACTGAGGAGCGGGACGCGGCCAGTCGAGATGCAGGGAGGAAGGACGCGGCCAAGCGAGGCGCTGAAGAGCAGGACGCGGCCCGTCGAAGAACAAGGGAGTGGGACGCGACCAAGAGGGTCGCGGCGACCCGAGACGCGAGAAAATGCAGAACAACGGCTGATCAAGTTGCTAACTTCAGCGGACAAGAAAACATCGAGGAGCTAACCATGTAGACTGAAGCAGGCAACAATATTACAGCCTAAGGACGGAAGAAGATGCTCAGGACAAGGACGGGGCGTGAAAGAACGTTAAAGCCTCGGAATCAACGTGAAGACCTTGCACCAGAACCACAGGTGCAGGTTACTATTTTTGCCGGGAACAAGGAGTTCTTGGAATATGTCAAAGTTACCTATATTTAGTAACTAACGGACAAAACTTTAATTGCATCCCTGAGCATGTTTTGTGATGGTTTTTGTATTGCCTAAGGGCATATATGTATCGGATTTTATGAATTGAAGAAGTAGACCATTCAGTAAAATTGCAGTGTTCATCTTCCTTACTTCTCTCTCTCTCTCTCTCAAATTTCTTCATTCTGAATGAAACCTCACGTTCATTCGATTATTTACATTTGTATTTTCACAAACCAAGCGAGAAATGGATAGAGTGAACTCAAATTAAGCAACTTAATGTTTGCTGAAGTTCACTAAAATACAACAATTACAACAGTGGTATCAGAGCCTCCTAGATCTCAAGGCCAAGAAGTGCACAACAACACTAATCTGAAGCACAAGTTCTAGCACTATTGAAGCACAAGAAGACAGAAGAAAACATCCAGCAAAGGAACATATCAACAGTTGAGTAAGACCCCAGACAAGATGCAAAATACACTACATGTTTCGGTGTTTGATGGGAAGAGTTACAACCTATGGATGATAAAGATCAAAGCCACCGATCTTTGTGGAAGGTGGTCACCGAGTGTATCCTGGAGCTGCCTGCACTAGGCATGGAAACCTCAGAGGAGCAGAGACAGAAGAAGATTGTTGAGTGGGAGGAGTTGGAGGCAAAAGACCAGAAAGCCTTAGAACTCATCTACCACGCCGTCTCTGAAGAAATTTTCATAGCACATCTATCCACATGTGAGACGTCTAAGGCTGCATGGGATCTTCTTAGAGAAAGGTTTCAAGGGGATCCCAAGACGGTTATGATTAAGCTTCAAAGACTCAGGGTAACCTATTACATTTTGAAGCAAGGTGAGAAGGAGTCAATCAAGGACTTTGCAAATAAGGTGACAGAGCTGGGGAATGAGATGAGGGCATATGGAGATGACATCAAAGAGGATGCTTTGAAGTCCAAGATCCTATGTTCCTTGCAAGAAAGGTCTGACCCCTATGCGGGGGTCATTAAACAAACAAAGGACTTGACAGTCCTGATAGTGGCTGAGTTGGTGATAGCTCTACAAACTCAGGAGTACAGGATGGATGATAGGAGTGGCGGAGGGCCAGAGGGAGCCTTCCAGGGCAAACACAAAGGAGGAAAACCTGGATCAAAATCAGATGGAAGTAAGAGATTTTCTGGAAAACCAGACCAGAAGTCAAAAGGGAAGAAGTGGTGTAGTGTTTGCAGGAAAGACAACCACACTGAAGCTCAGTGCTATTTCAAAGGAAAACAAGAAAAGGGTGAAGGGTCTTAGTCCTACAAAACCAAGAAGGAGTGCTTTACCTGTGGTAGAGTAGGACATTTTTCAAGAGACTATAAGATCAAGAAGGGTCCTCCAAACTAAGCTCAAGCAAACCAAGAGCAAGGTGAGGAGGATTTCCTGTTCATAGTTGCTTATGTGGTTGAGGAAGGACATCAGGAGGAGGTGTGGCTCATAGACAGTGGAGAAACCAAACACATGACCCGGGATGAAAGATATTTCATCTCATTGGATAGAACAGTGAAGGTACCCATAAGGGTTGGAAATGGAGCCACCCTACAGACTGTTGACAAGGGTGAGATTGAGGTGATGACCCTGAAGGGTAGGATTAGAGTAAAAGAAGTCTTTCTAGTCCCTGGACTAGATAAAAATTTCCTGAGCGTTCCACAGACGGTGAGGAACGACTACCATGTGGAGTTTATGGAGGATGTATGCTTGATCAGAGACAAGAAATGAGCCAAGGTTGCAGAGGTGGCTATGGTCAAAAAGGCCTATCCATTGAAATGGAAAGTGCCTGAGGAAGCAACTCTCCTTGAAAAGGAGAGTGATCTGTCAAACCTGTGGAACAGAAGGTTTGGACATGCAGGTCTGCATAACTTAGTGCAACTCCAAAGCCATGAGATGGTGAAGGGGTTACCTAAGTTCAAGGTTGAGAAGGAGATTTGCAAAGCATGTTTACAAGGCAAACAAACCAGACTGGAGTTTCCTAACAAAGCTAAAGGGAAGTCCAAGGAAATCCTGGAACTGGTACACACAGACCTGTGTGGTCCAATGCAGACCTCATCTTTGGATGGGAGTGTCTACGTGCTAACACTCACGGATGACCACTCACACATGCTGTGGGCGTACTTCCTGAGGCTGAAGTCAGACGCTTTGTCAATGATCAAGAAGTTTAAGACTCTGGTTGAAAACCAAAGTGGCAAGAAGTTGAAGAAGCTAAGATCAGATAGGGGTGGGGAGTTTAACTCCAAATCCTTTGATGATTTTCTGGAGGAGCATGGAGTTCAGAGGTAGCTAAGTGTTGCCTATTCCCTTCAGCAAAATGGTGTGGCAGAGAGGAGAAATATGACGCTTATGGAAATGACCAGAAGCATGCTCAAGGAGAAGGGTCTCCCAAACAAGTTCTGGGCTGAAGGCATGTTCACGGCGGCTTACCTTCAGAACAGACTCCCTACAAGAGTCCTAGAGAACAAGACACCATTTGAAGTGTGGAGTGGTCACAAGCCAAGTGTGAACCACCTAAGGGTGTTTGGGAGCCTGTGTCATGTCCTGATTCCAACACAACAGAGGCAAAAGCTAGATGACAGATCTGAGAAGGCTATATTCGTGGGGTATAGCAGCATGAGCAAAGGTTATCGGGTGCACAAGATAAGCACTGGTAAGGTAGATGTTGCAAGGGACATTGTCTTTGAAGAAGACAAGGCTTGGGACTGGGGGACACAGTCTGAAAACAAGACACAGACTGGTGTTCTCAGTTTTAACCCGGTCAAAATGAGGCAAGAACAAGGTGAACAACAACGAACACCTCAGGGCACGGCTGAAGAAGGACAAGGGTCTGGAGGGAGTAGGGGTACACAACCACCTTTTACCCCAATACCTTTCAGACTGAGTCAGTCTGACTCCAGAAGGAGCAGAGGAGGGAGTAGCAGTTCTTCAAGACTTGTTCACCGTATGAGGAGGCTCTCTTATATATATGAAGAAGCTGAACCTGTTGAAGGAGAGTCAAATCAAGTCTATGAATGTTGCTACTCTGTTATGGAAGAGCCGGTGACTTTTGAGGAAGCTGTGACACACAATGAGTAGAGGAAGGCTATGGATGCCGAGATAGACATGATAAACAAGAATGGAACGTGGGAACTGGCTGAGCTACCGCAAGGACATAAGGTAATCAGTGTAAAATGGATTTACATAGTGAAAACTGACGAGCTAGGCAATGTGCAGAAGTTGAAGGCCAGACTGGTAGCCAGGGGTTTCTCACAAACTCATGGCCTGGACTATGGAGAAACATTTGCTCCTGTGTCCAAGCATGATACCATTCGGACCCTGATAGTTGTGGCGGCACAGGAGGGATGGAGTCTCCACCAGATGGATGTCAATTCTGCATTTCTCAATGGAGAAATTGCAGAGGAGGTGTACATACAACAACCTCTAGGGTATGTGATTGAAGGTGTTGAAGACAAGGTCTTGAAGCTGAAGAAGGCCTTGTATGGCTTGAAACAAGCTCCTAGAGCTTGGTATAGCCAGATAGATTCCTTCTTTACTGGAGAAGGATGCAAGAGGAGTGGGTGTGATGCTGCAATGTACGTGCAGGAAAAGCACCAGAAGATTGTGGTCATCTGCTTGTATGTGGATGATTTAATTATATCAGGGAATGATGAGGGTTTGATCAGGGAATTCAAGGAAAAATTGAACAAGGAGTTTGAGATGACAAACCTTGGAAAGATGAGGTATATTCTTGGGTTTGAAATCACTTACATGGCTAATGGCATCTTCATGAGTCAGGCCAAGTATGTTGAACAGTTGCTGAAGAAGTTTGGGATGCAAAATTCAAAAAGCATCTCAACGCGCTTGTCACCCTATGGAAAGAACTCAGAAGGAGGGGTGGAGCTGTCTGATCCAACTAAGTATCGGAGCATGGTTGGAGGGTTGCTCTACCTGGCATCAACAAGGCTGGACTTGGCATTTTCAGCTTCATATCTATCCAGAAGCAATGCCAATCCGACTAAGAAGAGCCTTCAAGAGGCAAAGAGAGTACTGAGGTACATTTCTGGAACTAAGAACTATGGACTATGGTTTCAGATGGTAGAGGATGCTAGGTCGGAGGGATTTGTGGATGCTGACCTGGCTGGAAGTGTGGAGGACTCAAAGAGCACCACAAGCTTTTGTTTCACAATAGGGAGTGCGGTGTTTAGTTGGGGGACACAGAAGCAGACTATCATCACTCAATCAAGTGCAGAGGCTGAATATACAGCTCTGTGTGCAACCACAAACCATGCTGCATGGCTGAAAAGATTGTTTGAAGAACTGGGGTTTGAGATGAATGATGCACTGGTCATTCATTGTGATAGCACAGCGGCTATTGGAATCAGCAAGAATCCGGTAGATCATAAGAGGACGAAGCACATTCAGATCAAATTTCACGTTGTAAAGGAGGCTATCAGCAATGGTGAGATCCACCTGGAACATGTTGTTGGTGAGGATCAAGTGGCGGACATTTTAACAAAGTCATTGGGGACTAAACAGTTTGAGGCACTAAGGAACAAGTTGGGAGTGATGGATAACGTGAAATTTGATCAAGTTATCCATGACAAGATCATGACCAAGGACGCCGTGATCCGAGACACAAGGGGTTGGGACGCAGTGATCCAAGAAGGAATTGTGCGGGACGCGGCCAGGCGGGACGTTGAGGAGCGGGACGTGTCCAAGCGGGATGCTAAGGAACGGGATGCGACCAGGCGGGATGCGACCAGGCGGGACGCTTAGGAGCGAGACGCGGCCAGATGGAACGTTGAGAAGCGGGACGCGGCCAGGCGGGACGTTGAGGAGCGCGACGCGACCAGTCGAGACGCAGAGAGGAAAGATGTGGCCAAGCGAGGCGCTGAAGAGAGGGACGCGGCCAGTTGAAGAACAAGGGAGCGGGACGCGACCAGGAGAGACGCGGCGACCCGAGACGCGAGAAAATGCAGAACAACGGCTGATCAAGTTGCTAACTTCAGCGGACAAGAAAACATCGAGGAGCTGACCATGCAGGCTGAAGCAGGCGACAGGATTACAGCCTAAGGACGAAAGAAGATGCTTAGGACAAGGACGGGGCGTGAAAGAACGTGACAGCCTCGGAATCAACGTGAAGACCTTGTACCAGAACCACAACTACAGGTTACTAGTTTTGCCGGGAACAAGGAGTTCTTGGAATATGTCAAAGTTACCTATATTTAGTAACTAACGGATAAAACTTTAGTTGCATCCCTGAGCATGTTTTGTGATGGTTTTTGTATTGCCTAAGGGCATATATGTATCGGATTTTATGAATTGAAGAAGTAGACCATTCAGAAAAATTGTAGTGTTCATCTTCCTTACATCTCTATCTCATTCTCTCTCAAATTTCTTCATTCTGAGTGAAACCTCACGTTCGTTCGATTATTTACATTTTTGTTTGCATAAACCAAGCGAGAAATGGATAGAGTGAACTCAAATTAAGCAACTTAATGTTTGCTGAAGTTCATTAAAATACAACAATTACAACAGGCAGATCGAGCAAAGGCGGGTCTGGTTGTGGAATCAAGCTCCGCAGCAGAAAGTCATGCAATCGAGGTCGCGGTGGTGGTAGAAACATGCATGATGAAAAAGTCTCATAAACGAGTGGAGTCAGTCCAAATTATGTGTGTAACTATTATGGCAAAAATGGTCATTTCGCCAAACTCTGTCACAACAAAAAGCGGAATGAGCATGCCCAAGTTCATATGGCCCAACAGGAGGAAGAAGAAGATGAGGCCTTATTAATGACCCATGCAGTTACCATCAACCCGATGACACCAGCGACACCGTACTCTCAAACCTATGTCACGACCCCATCAATGTCGCATTGCATCGTCAAGAGTGAAGAATAGAAGGTATTTGCAGAGCTCGGGTCACCAAAAATGGATCATTGACTACGAATCACATGACCGGATTGAGGGTTGTGATTCATGGAACTGTCATGTTTTGTGATGGTTTTGTTGTCTAGATTGAGGGTTGTGGCACAATTTTCTTCACTTCTAAAAAGGACGAGCTTCACGCCCTGACCGAGGTATATTTCATTCAACGATTGAAAGCTAACATCATCAGTATTGGCCAACTCAATCAGTTCTGTTTTCGCATGGTCATTAGCGATGTCATCCTGCATATCTTCGACCAGAACGGTTGCCTCCCCACCAAGGTACCCCATACTAATTCATGCCTCTACCACCTCGAACTAAACATCGGACGTCCTATATGTCTGATAGCAGGGAGTTTTGAGGAGGCTTTGCAATGGCACGCTAGGTTTAGGCAACTCAGCTTTGCCACCTTGTGGAAGATGGTACAAGAATGGCCACCACTTGATTAGGTGGACCAGGTGAGTGACGGTTGTCTCATCGAATAACAATAACGTACATCCTTTTAGGCACAAGCACAACAATATGCAGAACACACCCTCGACCTGGTTCACGTTAATTTGTGCGAACCAATCTCGCCTACAAATCCGAATGGTAATCAGTACTTCTTCCTTCTCGTTGCTGATATGAGTCGGTACATGCGGTTGGATTTCTGACTAGCAAGGAACAAGTTGTCTTTGAAACCAAGTATTTTCAAGCATCCGTTGAGGTTGAAAATGGTAATAAGTTGAACATCCTTCGTACCACTCGTGGGAGGAATTCACATCTTTAGAATTTGGACCATACTGTATCGAGCGTGGTGTCAAGCGGGAGCTTACTGCCCCCTACTCGCCCAACACATCAATTCTCTAGATTATCTCAAATCACTTACACAACTCATATACTTAAACATTGCAAATCCTTTTTATGAGTGTGGCGTCGAGCGGCAAAAAATGGAATATTTAAACATCGCAATCAAAATGTTGTAGCAATGGTGCGTTGTATATAGAAAGCAAAAGGTTTACCTACCTAATTCTAGGACGAGGTTCTGTCGACGACAGTTTACATCCTCAATCTTGCAGTCACACATGCACACGATGGCAAGACACCTTTTGGGAATTAGCATGCCGAACCTCTTGCAGTGCATATTTCTGCACATTCACATGCATCGCACACGTACAGAACACACGACCAAATCTGAAGAAACTAGATGACCACAGCTCGTCGACGATTCTTGTTGGCTACAAAGACCTGAAACATAATTATGCTACGATCTTCCCAGCAAGCGCGTCATTATCACTAACGACGTCGTCTTCGCCGAGACAGCTCGGTGCAATAAGGAAAACAACAACAACAAAGTGGTAAATGAGTATGAACCACTCCTGGTCGAGTACATCACGGAAGTGGTCACCCCATCTACAAACGTATCTAATTATTTGGCATCCCCTTCGACTACTTTATCACAGTGTACACCACCAGTCGGCGTTGCCAACATCAAGTGTTCCCATCGAGTTAGCCTCACCACCAATAGAGTATGACGATAATGATGCGTTCTCAAAGTTAAATAAAATAACATAAACTACCCGCAAGTGCACGACACATGTGTAGTATTTTAGATGTCGATCCCACAGAGACTACGCAACACAATCTAAACTCGAACTATGAATCAAACTTGCTAACGAACAAATATGGTGGAAGAATGAAATACTGAAAGTAAATAAACGAATTGGTTCTTAACGATAGGACAAACGTTCTAGGAATCCAGTTTCACCACAAGACTACCGAAACCAACAATCAATCTATCTATCATGCAATCCGAGTTTAAGCTATCTAAGGCAGACGATCCTCATATGATATCTAACCTCTCTCAAGGCATAGACACGTGATCTAGTCAAGTTACCCCTACTTTCGTGGTTGACTCATTGAACTAAACCCATAAGAAATATGATTCATCCGTTTTACCCTCAACCGTTGCTACCCTACTTTCGTGGCCTAATCTCGGCTGTTCTAAACCTGATCTTCGAGGATTAGAATTTTCCTTTCGGTCCTTCTCCTAATCCTTAACACATGCATCTACATGACCTTTGTAAACACAAGTCAATTAAGCGCTCAGATAGAGAATAGATAAACGAAAACGGGAAGATGCATTCAAAGATAAATAGAAAGTGATTCTGGAATAGCCAAAGGCTAATCCCTTCTCCTAGAACAAACAAACTACTCGCTCATGCGTCTGTAAACAAACATAAACGAAATAGAAAGTCTAAGGAACATGAAAACCAAGCGAAACCGAAGTGTCGGGTTGATCTCCAATGCTCCTTGTTTGCCTCCTCGCAAGAGTCTCCTCAATCACGAACTGAATGAATTCTCCTTCTCATGTCGTCTTTTGGCCTCTTTTATGTCTCCTAAATTGGTCTGTAAGTTGCTTTAATCTCCCCCACAAGTTCCCTTTTATTTTAAGTTAATTTTACTTAACTTGGCTGATAACTCGGGTCGCGACCCGCTCGGGCGCCGAATGTGCCCGCTCGGGTGCGACTAGGTCAGGTCGCGTATGTCATGGTCCGTAGGGAATGCCTGATCAGGCATGATGTCTGCCCGCTCGGGTGTAAGGCATCTGGTCCGGCATTTGCTTGCCCGAGTCGTGCGTGAATGCGCAACAAAATTCGCTGTAGCCTTTGCCCGATCGTGTATCTCGTCCCGTTTGTCCCGTAATGATCCTCGAAGTTGCTCCTTAGCTCCGTGCATGTTCTTTAGCTTCAAAATGATCCAAATACGCCTAAAAACCTATAAGAACATGAAAACACAAAAACAAGTAAAACGGAAACGGAATCATACGTAAAACAACACATATATATATCAAAAACATCCCTTAAATCGTGCAAGAAATACATATGAAAACGAGATGATCAAAATCCCTCAGACTTGAATGTTTGCTTTCCCTAAGCAAACGTAAACGTGGAACACATGGGGTGTGAAAATACGAGAATTCCCATTCTCCTAGAAATACCGCTAAAGCGAACCTAACCGATCAACTAGCATGTCAAGAGCAAATTCGGCCTAATCGAGTTTTCAGTCTTAATCCTAGGTCCACCACGGTTACCCATGAGAAAGTAAATAAAAGAAAACTAGACATGCTACCGTAACTCCTTCCACCAAACAAGACTTCAGACAATGCTAAACCTAGATCAACCGAAGATACTTATTTCTTTCTTTCTTTTTCTTTTCTTTTTCTTTTTCTTTCTCTGTTTATATTCTTTTTATGACTTCTTTTTTTTTCGGTTTTCCTTTTTGTTTTCTTTCCTTTTTATTTCTTTTCATACACACTAGGTTTCTAGGACGTCGGATTTGAAGGGATCCAGCCTCTACTTAGACCCAGACTATCGATGACGGTGTACTCATGCATCTCGTGTAAGAGTGCAGCGGAGTAGGCGGCTTTTTGTGCCATGCCCTTAGGACGTAGAAAGATGATCGTCAACCCACCACTTAGACCAGAGCCACCGAAGGAGTAACAAGGTCGATGCACTAATATCGATTTTTGATCATGCTTTTTAGGAAATATTTCTATCGACAGCGGAGTGTTAGTATGCGCTTTTAATCTGCAAAATAAGCTCGATTTTATACGATCCAATAATCCTCAATAGAACAGAAGTGAAGCATCGTCTACACGAAGTATGACCATCTGGGTAGAAAGAATAAACGATAAACTAGCCTAGCAACCTCGTCTAAACTTCCCCACAAGCAACACTAGGAACATCCCCACAAGTAACACTAGGATTCCCTAGAACTACGACCCATTGTTTTTCAGCCGACTAATAAGCTCTAACGCTTAGGAAAAACCTAGCTCAATCATGCAAAATCTCACAGAAAAGGTCAACTTCTTTAGCATCCTAAGTTCAGAGTTCATCTCAAAATGTGGCACCGGACAAATGCTTTGAGACGACTCTGACTCAAAAACAACTGAAAACCACGAAATAACCTAAAAACTACAAAGTAAAAAGGAAGATGAAAAAAAATGAAACGAAATCACCTGAAAAACGTGAGCTGCTCCCTCAGACTTAAATTGAACGGCGTTCTTGACGTGAAGCTCCGATGAAGGATAAAGGAAGTGCAGCACGTTTGTGGTGTTTTTTTTATGAAAATAAATAACCGAATCTTAAACATAAAGAGAAAAACAAACAGCTGGGTTGCCTCCCAGAAAGCGCTTATTTAACGTCATTAAGCTTTGACGTCTCCATTCCTCATGCGTGCGCGACGGGTGGATCAGAAAGGGAAATGGAGTTTCCATTTTCGATCGGTTGAACGGCTTGGTAAAACTTTAGCCGCTGTCCATTGGCTATGAATGTGTCACCCGTCTCGCTCCATAGTTCCACGTCTCATTGTGTGAAGACTTCTCGTACCTGAAAAGGATCAGACCAACAAAACAGTAGATTGCCTGAGAAAATATTAGGCAGAGAATTGAAGAGTAAAACTAAGTCAGCTAGTTGGAACCCATGAGGTAGGATCGTTTCGTCGTGCCATCTCTTAGTAACTGATTCTTTCTTTGGCACGTCATGCAGGGGATTCACTTGCTTGCTGCCCGAAGTTGGATTAATGATACCTACATTGAAAAGTTTTATGACATCCTTTTCCATTATCTCGTGCAAGTGCGGGTGCAATCTCCTTTGAGTTTCGGTGGAAGGTTTGTGGCTGTCCTCCGTATAATTTCCGTGCATACACATTGAAGAGCTGACTCTTCTACGCTTCTTTACGCGTGTGGGTTGCTTTCTCATCTCATCTGCACTCAAGTTAGCATTCAAAACAGCAAGATATATCTTATCACGTTCAACATACTCATACCGAGAAGAAGGCGGCGGAGGGTCGGGCTCAAGTTCGGACGTCTTCTCCGCTGCGAAACCAGCATGGCTTTCGTGTGGTACCTCCTCCCATGAGGCGTCTCCTAATGCTGCAATAGCACTCATGAATTTCATGTACATCTCGGCTCCTTCGTCCGAAAATCCTGAATTGTCGCAAATTCGTGTCAAATACCGTACAAGCGGATCAGAAACACTTACTTGATCCTGCGTATCTTTTTCTAATTCGTCCAGCGAATCAACTGTAAAGCAAGACTCCTTGAATGAGGAGTCGTTCATGGGGCTGGACAGGTTGAATTCGATCGTCTCATCTCCGACACGCAAGGACAACTTTCCTTCTTGTACGTCTATCAAGGCACCTGCAGTAGCTAGAAACGGTCTACCAAGAATAATAGGTATTCGAGCGTCTTCCGTTATCTCAAGTACAAAAAAATCAGTGGGAATGTAAAACTTACCTACCATGGTGGGAACATTTTCAACGATTCCCACCGGATGTCTTACCGTACGATCCGCGAGGCGTAGAGACATCTTCGTAGGTTTAAGATTCCCGAAATCCATCCGCTTAAAAACTGAGTGTGGCATGATGCTCACGCTTGCTCCTAAATTACACAAAGCATTTTCAATATCGAGATTACTTATTGTGCATGGAATAAAGAAGTTTCCGAGATCCTTCAACTTTGGTGGCAGTTTGTTTTGAAGAATTGCACTGCATTCCTCGGTGAGTGCTACATTCTCGTTCTCTTCGATGTGCTTCTCTTTGGACATTGCCTCTTTGATGAGTTTGGCAAGATTAGGCATCTTTTGGAGGGCTTCCACGTACGGTATGTTGATGTCAAGCTTCTTGAGACCCTCTATAAATCTACCCACTCGTTCTTCGTTCTTACTGCTTACCAATCGTTGAGGAAACGGAATAGGAGGTTTGTACGCCGGAGGAGCAACGTATGACTTATCTAAATCTGGTTCGACTCTTTCCATAATTGCAAACTTACCTTTTCCTCTATCCATGAACGTACCAGCAGCATTCCCTCGCTCTTTTGAGGGCGAATTCTCAACCACATCACTACTGCACATAGAAATAGCATTCACATATTCTCTCGGATTTAGCTCGGGCTTACCTGGGAACTATCCGGGATTCCGAGAGAATAAAGCAGCTTGTTGTGCTACGGAGTTCTAGGACTAGAATTCTCCTTTCGGTACTTCTCCTAATCCCTAACACATGCATCTACGTGGCCTTTGTAAACACAAGTCAATTAAGCGCTCAGATAGAGAATAGATAAACGAAAACGGGAAGATGCATTCAAAGATAAATAGAAAGTGGTTTCGGGATAGCCAAGAGCTAATCCCTTCTCCTAGAACAAACAACCTACTCACTCATGCGTCTGTAAACAAACATAAACGAAATAAAAAGTCTAAGGAACATGAAAACCAAGCGAAACCGAAGTGTCGGGTTGATCTCCAATGCTCTTTGTTTGCCTTCTCGCAAGAGTCTCCTCAATCACGAACTAAATGAATTCTCCATCTCATGTCGTCCTCTGGCCTCTTTTATGTCTCCTAAGTCGATCTGTAAGTTGCCTTAATCTCCCCTACGAGTTCCCTTTTATTTTAAGTTAATTTTACTTAACTTGGCTGATATCTCGGGTCGCAACCCGCTCGGGCGCCGAATGTGCCCGCTCAGGTGCGCCGAATCACGAACTAAATGAATTCTCCCTCTTGGTTGTCTTCTGCGTGACGCCGATAAGTTCCCTCAACCTCTCGAACCTACCGGTGCCCAGCGCTTACGTGAGAATGTCCACCTATTGCTCCTCGCCAGGTACGTGCTTTAGTCTTATGGTTCTGTCTCTCTCTGTTTCGCGAACAACATGGTACTTGATGAGTATATGTTTCGTTCACTTATGGTCAATTGGGTTGCGGCCAATCGCTATTGCCGATGTATTATCACATAGGATTTGAACTCCCTCTAGGATAGAGAACCCTAGCTCCTCAAACAACCTCCTCAACCACACTACGTGGTTTGTGGCCGCACATAAGGCAGTGTACTCCGTTTCAGCCGTGGAATGAGTGATTGTACACTGCTTCTGCGTTCCCAAACTAAATATAGCCGTTCCAATTGTAAAGCAATATCCCGTAGTACTCCTTCCATCCTCGCTACTTCCAGCTAGGTCAAAATCTTAAAAACCAACTAGTTGCGGATTCTGAACCCTCTTGAACAACAACATTCTTTCCATGAGACGTGAGAGGAGTTCTTACCCTCTTAGACCCTTCCATTCCAAACTTTTTCAACACATGTTGTGCATACTTGGCTTGTCCAAGAAAAATTCCCTCTTGAACATAGTCACTCTGAAAACCTAGAAAGTACTTCAACTTCCCCAAGTCGCTCATCTCAGATGTCTCGCATAATCTGCCCTTAAAAAATTTAATCATCTCCTCATTGCTTCCTGTGATGATAATATAATCAACATATAGGTAAATTACCACGATTTCACCTTCTATGATCAGCAAGTACATTGCTATATCACAATCACTCCTTTTGAATCATTCCCCGATGAAAAACGAATCAATCTTATTGTACCAGGCTCGCAGCGCTTGTTTGAACTCCTGTTGGAATCTCACCCTTGCTACTGCCATCGGAGAACCATGACGCACGGACGGGCGGCGAAGCATGGGCGAGCGGTAACGCACGGGCAGGAGGCATCGGAGGATTGAAGAACTGTAATGCTCTAGGGTTTGGCAGAGAGATTGAATTTCCAGGAGCTGCTGGAAGTGTGAAAAACGTGAAGACCCCTACACAAACATTACCTGGAAACGGGCCATCAGAAAAAGAAGGAAGCCCATCACCAAATGAAGCCCGCGGCCCAGCAAGCAGCCCAGTCCAAGCATTCATGAAGCCCACAGCCCCATTTGTGAAGAAAATGACCTATAACAAAAAGAAGATAAGTGTTGCAAATTTTCAGAAGTAACAAAAACGGTTTTTCAGCTAAGAATTAGCTAGGATATATGAGCTTTTGTATTAAGATTTAATATATATAAGAGGATGAGAAGGAGGTGAGAAATTAACACCCAAAAACACCAAGTTGGCCATCTTATTTCTGTAACCTAAAACCCAAAACAACCATTATTTTCCAGCAAATCTATAAGGAACAAACAACAAGTTTTACCAAATTTTTCATTCTTAGTTTGCACTATGACCATGAGAGAAGAGAGTTCATGAGCTTGTTCAAATTTAGCTCATGAACAAAAGAGAAAACCAACAATTGGTATCAAAGCGGTAAAGATTCAAGGAGACCTAAAGCACAAGATGCACAATCAACCACAAACAATCACAACCAAGCACAAGTTACTGGAGAAATTTTAAATCTGTCCAAGAGGGAGAAGAAACAAGAAAACAAAGAGTAAAAAATCTGCAGAAACAAAATTGCAGTTAAGTGAAGACAACAACAAAGAAAAGGTACTTTCTATCACAAACGATAGGAAAAATCCTAGAGACTAAGAGCAGAAGCAACAATGTGCACAAAAGAGGAATTTATGCCCATTTTTTAAGGGAAAAACTACAATGCTTGGGTAGCAAAGATGAAGACCATATTTAGGTCAGAAGAGTTGTGGGAATCGGTGTCAGAGGGACTACTATAATAGCCTAGGGTAGGGCGAAATGCAACTCAAGTACAACAAGACAATTTTAAGGAGTGGAAAGAAAAATATATAAAAGATCAAAGAGCTTTAAGAATAATACACTGAGCTGTCACAGGAGACATTTTCACACATATTCAAGAGATAGAATCAACAAAAACAACATGGGAAACATTAAAAGGAGAATATCAAGCAGATGAGCGAGCTGTAATGGTTAGATTACAGCCACTGAAAAAGGCATTTTGGGATGTTTGTATGGAAGAGAGGGAGACACTTAAGGTGTATTCTAAGAGGGTTACTGACTTAGGTGCAGAAATGAGGAGCTACGACGAAAACGTTATAGACAACGAGTTGGCTTCGAAGATCCTAGGTTCTCTAACTAAGGACTACGAAGTTTCAGTTGATGTGATAGAGCAAACAAAGGACTTAAGCACCCTAACAGTTTCAGATTTGATCAATGCACTACAAAACCGAGAGCAAAGGGTTCTAAGCCAAAAGAGGAGTGAAGGAGAGGGAGCACTCAAGGCTAGTGTTCAGCGACAACGGGCTGGAAATTATGGTGATTCTAGTAGGTCTAAAGCTTACAAAACAAACCAAAAAACTAATGCGGGAAAGTGGTGCAATGTGTGCAAGAGAAACAACCATAATGAGGATGAATGCTACTTAAAAAACAAAGGTATCAATGCTGAAAAAACTATGCAATATAAACCTAAGGGACCATGCTTTGTGTGTGGAAAAATAGGATATCGAAAATTACAACCTCCACAAGGACATGCACATCAAACACAAGAAGATGAAAACGAAAATGACGAACTATTGTTTACAGCCAACCAAGACACACAACAAGTCATGCACAAAGACACTTGGTTGCTGGACAGTTGTGCGTCAAAGCACATGACACACAATGAGGAACAGTTTACTTACCTGGATAGAAGTGTTCGAATTCCCATTTGATTGGAAAATGGAGAGCTGTTGATGACCGCTGGAAAGGAGAATATATCTGTCAAAACAAAACGAGGAAGAAAGATTGTTAGAGTTGTGTACTTAGTTCTGAAACTAAGGGTAAATGTGCTGAGCATAGCATAAATGACAAGGAATGGCTACCAAGTTCTTTTTACAATGAACGAATGCAGAATTGAGGATAAGGGAGGTATTATCATTGCTGATATATTTATCCATTAAAATGGGATTCCTTAAGCTACGCATCAATCAAACGTGCAAATGAGACTGGAAACCGATACGGATTATGCAACGAAACTCAGGAGATACCTATCAACCACGAACTACAACCTACCAACCGTGAACTACAACAAACCAAGACACCAACATTGATGAGTATTAAAAACTTACCGAAATCGAAGGAGAATACGCTGCTGGAAGTCACACCGAAGCTCATGAAACAAAGGAGGAAGCACAAGTCAGTAAGGAGATATCTAAAACGAATTCAACTGCAAGGGGAAGAGAAAGGAGAAGGTTTACCGCGAGCAGCTTGGAGGAGAAGCACGCCGCGAGCAGCCTGGAGAAGAAGAAACACGCGGCGACAGAGAAGGAACCTGCGGAGGCGGAGAAGAAACCGAAACCATCCACCGACAACGCCAAGGGTTTCAGAGGGAGTGTTGGAATCTCACCCTTGCTGCTGCCATGGGAGAACCACGCAGGAGGCGATGCACGGACGGGCGGCGAAGCATGGGCGGGCGACGACGCACGGGCAGGAGGCGTCGAAGGATTGAAGAACTGTAATGCTCTAGGGTTCGGCAGAGAGGCTGAATTTCCAGGAGCTGCTAGAAATGTCAAAAACATGAAGACCCCTACACAACAATTACCTGGAAATGGGCCATCAGAAAAAGAAGGAAGCCCATCACAAAATGAAGCCCGCGGCCCAGCAAGCGGCCCAGCAAGCAGCCCAATCCAAGCATTCATGAAGCCCACAGCCCATTTGTTAAGAAAATGACCTATAACAAAAAGAAGACAAGTGTTGCAAATTTTCAGAAGTAACAAAAACCGTTTTTTGCTATGAATTAGCTAGGTTTATGTAGAAATTAGGAAAGTGACATATGAAAACAACTCTAGGTATGTGAACTAGGATATATGAGCTTTTGTAGTAAGGTTTAATATATATAAGAAGATGAGAAGGAGGTGAGAAATTAACATCCAAAAACACCAAGTTGGCCATCTTATTTCTGCAACCTAAAACCCAAAACAACCATTATTTTCTAGCAAATCAATAAGGAACAAACAGCAAGTTTCACCAAATTTTTCATTCTTAGTTTGCACTATGACCATGAGAGAAGAGAGTTCATGAGCTTGTTCAAATTTAGCTCATGAACAAAGGAGAAAACCAACAATTGGTATCAGAGCGGTAAAGATTTAAGGAGACCTAAAGTACAATATGCACAATCAACCACAAACAACCACAACCAAACACAAGTTACTGGAGAAATTGTAAATCTATCCAAGAGGGAGCAGAAGCAAGAAAACAAAAAGTAAAAAATCTGCAGAAACAAAACTGCAGTTAAGTGAAGACAACAACAAAGAAAAGGTACTTTCTATCACAAACGATAGGAAAAATCCTAGAGACTAAGAGCAGAAGTAACAATGAGCACAAAAGATAAATTTGTTCCCATTTTTTAAGGGAAAAACTACAATGCTTGGGTAGCCAAGATGAAGACCATATTTAAGTCAGAAGATAAACTCTCTACTCGAAGGTGCGTAAGAAGTTTGGAGCATGTCCATGGCGAGTGGTTCCGAGTTTGACCTTTTGGACACCAAATCGCTTCAATGAGAGCTTGATGTTGTGCATTGCGGGTACGAGACTGGATTTGAGTTCCACTTCCGAGCCCGGATATGAGAGGACTTCGTTGCCGATGAAGAGGCATCAGATCTTGGTAGTGGAGTATAAAGGGAGGATATTGTTCGAACCCAGATGTGAGGCATGTACGTCCCAAAATAAGTGTGTAGATAGATGCACATACACACACATATATATTACTCAATAATATTAGGGTTAAGTAAGAAATAAAAAAGCAGGAGCCGCACACATATCAACCGAAAAAAGAGAAGAAAAAAAAGAAGAGATAAAAAGAGAAAGAGGGAGATGAGAAGAAACTGGAGAAGAATTTCCAATTTTTCATCACATTTTTTATGGGTGAATTATAATCGAGAATATGGTAAATATCTAGACAATTTGTTGTGATTATTTCCTTAATTCGAAGATTTATATTATGTAAATTGATTAATATAATAGAACTATAATAGAGAAAAATTGATTGGTGTTATTGATAACATGTAATCCGACGTAGTATTTACATCATTCTTAGGTTTAGTTTTGATTAGATTTCTTGGACTTTACCGATTATTTAAGTTTATTCGAGGATTTTATCTACTATTTCACCGAGAACCAGCCCGAGTCGGGCTGGTAGTTGACACGCACGGGCAAGAGGACCCGAACGAGCTGAATATGGTGCACGAGCAGGCTGAGTTATGCACGAGCGGGTGGAGGTTGTGCCCAAGCGGGCCGCCTAATCCGGAACTACCTCTTTTGAAGGTTTGAACGGGCAATTAAAGGAAAAACAAGCCATCTAAGGCAAGGGGACGAAGCACAGACCAGAGGAGACACCTAGAGACAGAGGAGAAAGAGGAGAGAACACGGATTGAAGACTTTGGTCATCCGAAGGATTCATCCGAAGCCAACGCTCGGGATAATAGGGGAGACGAACACTTACTTCTTTTTTGTTTGTTTCTCTATGATTTCTGAGTAGATCTATTGTCATGGGTTAGGGATGCCATTCTAATGGATCTTTTGAGTTATTAATGCTTGATTTTTGGTTTTGTTCAATTGAATGGTTCGATAGGCTATATATTTGTGCGTAAAGCCTTCATAAGTTGTTGATTTCAAGTTTGGATAATACTAGATCTATTCTACTAAGATTAGACACGTTTGATTGAGATTAGAGATTCGTCTAGGCTTGGGAGAGTCAGGCTTGAGTCTCATGAATGAACCTTCGAATGAATTAGATTAATGAGACCGGTCGATTAGTCTATTTAGGAACGGTAATAATCGAGGTAGAATTCCCATTGTTCTTAATGCATCTAGAAGTTCCGCACTACATAGGGATATGGGTGACGTTGATTTCCTAGGTAGGAGATTTAGGCTTAGGAGAGTCATTTCTAGCATTAGGGGTAGAGTTCCCTACTGTTCTTAATGCGTCTAGACGTTCCGTGCTACATCGGGAGGTGAGCGATGTTGATTTCCTAGATAGAGGATTAGATATTAGTTTCCCATCGATTGATACAAACCGAATTTCATGATCCATAGAAACATCCATTGCATGTTCCGGTATTCCCGACATCCATGATACCCTTCATTGCCTAGTCTAGCTTCGTCATCCTTGCTTATCTTTACTTTCTAGTTCACTACTCATCCATTGATCGATCTTCTTCTCATGACAATCGTAGTTCTAACGCTGCACTACCAGAGTTCGACCCTTGTACTACACGAACCGTATACTTGCGGTAGAGTGGTCTTGGAAAAATTAAAACCTCTGATTCCGACCATCAAGTTTTTGGCGCCGTTGTCGGGGACTAGTCACGGTTTTTAGAATTAGGGTTTTGTTGAGTCGAGATCCAGTCCTTTCTGAGTCTTTTGTTTGTTTTTGTTTTTTGCATTTTTATTTTATTTTGAGTCAATGCATCTTGTCCGAGCTGATCTATTGTTTGTTGTCTTTCCCACGTGCAGACTATTCGGTACATGTCTAGGAGTTCGAAGGCAAAGAACTTCTCTTCAACCCCGATATTGACAAGACTACGCCAGCCTTAAAGAAACAGCAAAAAGCGAGGCGTAGTGATCCCGAGAATATAGAGGAAACAACAAGTGAGCGAGAAACAAAATTGCCTAGTGAAGAAGAGATGGCACAGGAGGAAGCACCGGAAACCTACGGGGAGTATACAACACCTAAACAAACGCAGCTTCTCTTCTGCATTCGAAGGCCCGAAATAGATCGGAACAGATTTGAGTTACAGCCGGCCTTCATTCAGATGTTGCGTCAATCGGTATTTAAGGGACGATCTACGGAAGATCCGAACCAGCATCTCACTCAGTTCAAGATGCTGTGTTCGAACATGAAAGCCTACCCCGAATAAATGATGAAGTGATTATGTTGCTTGCCTTCCCATTCTCAGTTAGGGAGCATGCACTCGAGTGGCTCTACACGCTACCCCTAGATTCTATTCATACGTGGAGCCAGCTCGAAGAACGCTTCATGATGCGATTTTTCTCACCCCACAAGACGCAGCTATGGAAGAACAAGATTAATTCGTTTGAACAAGAGGATAAAGAGAGTCTTCCAGAAGTGTGGCTGCGATTTAAAGGATATCAACGCGAATGCCCACACCACGGGATGGATAAAAGATACCTCATCGCTACTTTCATTGAGGGTCTTCGTGATGAAGTTCGAGATTGGTTGAACGCTGCTTGTGGAGGTTCTCTACATGAACTCCCGTTCACCGCTATTGAGGCAAAAATTGAGAAGATGGGCGATGGAAGAAATATCATGTCGGGGGAATTTAATTGCCGCAGTCTAGCCAAGGGAGCGGACAACGAGGTGCTTGCATTGCGAGCTGAGCTTGCCGAGTTGAAGTTACAAATGGTAAATATGCACCAAGCGTCTCCCGATTCTCACGGATTCAAGGATGTTGGAGATGTGAACTACGTTGCTAATAATCCATATTCCAACACCTACAATCCGGGCTGGAAGAATCATCTGAATCTGTCCTACAAGAACGCCGATAATGTTTTTTTGAATCCGCAAGGAAACTACCAGCCAAAGTCGTTTCCAAACCAGCCACAACATCAGAATTTTCAGCCTAGAATGCAAGGGTATCAAGGGTTTTAGCCGAGAGGAGTACCAGCACCATGTCCACAACAAGAAGCGGGGAACAACGAGATCACGTCTATGCTCACGCATATTCTACATGGACAAAAAGATATAAGTGCTGAGCTGAATATGGTAAGACGAGATCAAGAGGAAGCAAAGAGGCAAATTGCGGAAATGCAGAAGCATTTAAAAATCCTAGACACCAAGTGGCACAAATTACAGAAAATGCTCCTTACCGACAAGGAGTTTTACCGGGAAAGCCTGAACCAAATCCCCGTGAGCATTGCAACGCCGTCATGTTGAGAAGCGCGACAGAACTTGCGGACGTCACACCCCAGAATTTTGAGAGAGGACAATGCTCTAAGAGTCAAACAATGAAGCCTAGCGACAAAGAGCATCACAAGGAAGTACAAGTTGAGGATGGAGAAGAACCGTATGTGGCACCGTCACCAAGACGCCCTCCACTTCCATTCCCTCACGCTAAAGGAAACGAGCTAAATATTCGCAATTTGAAAAGCTTGCAGCGAGGATGAAGAAGTTGGAGATCTGTATGCCCTTCCACGAAGCTATCATGCAAATTCTGTCTTACGCTAAGTTCCTCAAGGAAATCCTCAGCAAAAAGCGTAAAGTTGAAGAGGAGGAGGCAGTGATGGTCACCGATGCATCATCCGTCGTTATTCAACATGGGATGCCACAGAAATTACCTAATACAGGTACCTTCGTCATTCCTTGCAAGCTCAGAAACGTGACCATCCACATTGCCCTATGCGACTTAGGGGCTAGTGTCAGCATCATGTCGTTATCGTTGTACGAGAAACTTGATTTAAGAGATATTAAATCTACAAAGTTGGTGTTACAAATGGCTGATCGATCATCGAAACTTCCAATCGGTATTGTGGAGGATGTACCACTTAAGGTAGACGACTACTACGTTCCCGTTGATTTTGTGGTTTTGGACATGACAATAGATGAAAGAATTCCCATTATCTTGGGGAGACCATTCTTCAATACCGCCGGCGCCGTCATCGACGTGAGAGATGAGAAATTTACGATGAAGATAGGGGAAGCAACAGGGGAGTTTGGGTTAAATAAGCATCTGAAGAAAGTACCTAGGTTAGAGTCCATTTGGTCCGTTGATTTCACGAGTGACCTATTGCTAGATCCCATGGCTAGAGGTACGGATCAAGATGATGACCACGAAAACAGACAACCCTCGAGAGCTTCGGATGAAACGCAAGGCAAAGACATACACGAACGGCCATCACAAACTAGCAAGCAAAGCACGACCAAACGTAAATTGAAACCCAATCGTGCGACATTTTCGGCCAAAACCAGCAAAGTACGCCCAACCGTTCAGAATGATAAGTTTGACAAGACGCTGATCTTGAACAGCGACATGATCGGGCAAGAGAAAAGCATGGGAGAGCTAGCTGATCTAGCAAGGCGGATGACGAGCGACACACCCAAGCGAAGGACACGACGCAGGAGGCATCGGACACGAAGGCGAGGACGTCCACCTCGTCGGTGATGAGGAGATCATTTGGTCAAGCTATCGACCTTAAACAAGCGCTTATCGGGAGGCAACCCGACTTTCGGACTTTCGCACTTTATTTTTCATTTCATTTTTTTCGGACTCATTCTTTTTCTTTTCACATTGATGTACTCGGTGGATTTGTATTCTTTCTTTTGGATTGTGTGATTCTTTTTCATAGGTTTTCGACGTCGATATCATCCTTGAGGAGGAGACGTAACAACGTCCAACTACATCACCAACTGGGGACAACAAGATATACAAGGTGAACACGTTCCAACCCTTACTTCCCGTAGTTTGGTATGCGAGATTCTCTTAGGTCTTGAACACCGAGACGGTGTCTCATTCAAGTCTAGGGGAGTACTCGTCGAGTATCATGTATGTGATTAGGATTAGATGATTAGGATTAGATGTTTATTTTTTAGGAATAAACGGATGGATACCTAGTATAAAATTCCGAGCTTTAGTCATTATTGTGCGACTTTGTCGAATCGTGAACAATAGTCTAGGTTTGCTTAGAAGTCTTTTGGATACCGATTAGTCGAGTAGTTGTACTTGAAACCATGATCTGTAGTTGCTTTCACCTCCTAGGTTTGAATACCAAGTATCCATATCTCCGTGTATACCGATTGATCGTTGCTTTGTCTGATATATTTTATCGTTCATTGATCATTAGATTCCACACGCTTATACTCCGTTGTCATCTTGGAAAAGTTCTTTATAACTATTTCAGGTTTATATTGACATGAGTACATCGAGATCTATGGTTCGGGTCTAAGTGGTGGGTTGAGGCGCTATTCTACGTCCTAAGGGTTAGAGTGATGCGTATTCTTTGGTAAAAAAAGAGAAAAAAAAGTTCTTCAATGATGCCGCTCTTCACTCCGCTAAGGTTACAAGACCTTATGAGTGTGCTATAGACAGCCTGGGTCTAACTAGAATGACATCCCTCTTCAACTTTGACGTCCTAGGAACCAAGCGTGGATCTATAAAAAATAAAAAAAGAAAAGAGAATAAGAACGAGAATACGAGTTTAATGATATCTCACGCTTAGAGAATTGGTATGGAGATCGCTTGGACGTTGTCTAGGAGTATGGAATAGACTTAGGTCATTGGTAAGATTGCATGGCTCGTGACTTTTGGTTGATAGAAGTCTGAACTAGGTGCGCTTAGGCTTGCGTTCATGTGACGCGTTGTTTTGCATGATGACTAATCCTTCAAAGTTTTCGTACTAATATCCATTGTTGTTTTACTCTTCTTGTACTCGACTCTAGATTTTCTCGAGGATGAGTCAAGGTTATGTCTGGGGGAGTTTGATAACATGTAATCCGACATAGTATTTACATCATTCTTAGGCTTAGTTTTGATTAGATTTCTTGGACTTTATCGGTTATTTGAGTTTATTCGAGGATTTTATCTACTATTTCGTGTTTTGTGTAGGAAATGAAGACATGAAGGAAAACACGAATGATTACGGAAAATCCACCCCGAAAACGTGACAAAATGAGCAGAGACGATATGTGCACAACCATGGAAGCAAACAAAACACTTAAAACTTGAGCAAAATAAGCGGAAACAGCAAATAATAGTGTACACGCTCGGGCATGGAGTGAGCCTGCTCGGGCTGATGTTCCACAAACGGAACCAAATATCCCTTAGAGCAAGCACGACTCAAACACAAAGACAACATGGTCGGGCATGTGTGCCCGTTAGGGCTGTGTATGTGTGCACGATCGGGCTGCAATTGAACCAGAAATTCGCCGAGAACCAGCCCGACTCGGGCTGGTAATTGACAAGCGCGGGCAAGAGGACCCGAACGGGCTGAATATGGTGCACGAGCGGGCTGATTTCTGCACGAGCGGGTGGAGGTTGTGCCCGAGCGGGCCGCCTAATCCGGAACTACCTCTTTTGAAGGTTTGAACGGGCAATTAAAGGAAAAACAAGCCATCTAGGGCAAGGGGACGAAGCACAGACTAGAGGAGACACCTAGAGACACAGGAGAAAGAGGAGAGAACACGGATTGAAGACTTTGGTCATCCGAAGGATTCATCCGAAGCCAACGCTCGGGATGATAGGGGAGACGAACACTTACTTCGTTTTTGTTTGTTTCTCTATGATTTCTGAGTAGATCTATTGTCATGGGTTAGGGATGCCATTGTAATGGATGTTTTGAGTTATTAATACTTGATTTTCGGTTTTGTTCAATTGAATTGTTCGATAGGCTATAGATTTGTGCGTAATGCCTTCATACGTTGTTGATTTCAAGTTTGGATAATACTAGATCTATTCTACTAAGATTAGACACGTTTGATTGAGATTAGAGATTCGTCTGGCTAGGGAGAATCAGGCTTGAGTCTCATGAATGAACCTTCGAATGAATTAGATTAATGAGACCGGTCGATTAGTCTATATAGGAACGGTAATAATCGAGGTAGAATTCCTGTTGTTCTTAATGCATCTAGACGTTCCGCGTTAAATAGTCATATGAGCGACGTTGATTTCCTAGATAGAGGATTTAGGCTTGGGAGAGTCATTTCCGTTTATAGAGGTCGAGTTCCCATCCGACATTAGAGGTTGAATTCCCCATCGTTCGTCATATATCTAGAAGTTCTGCACTACATAGGGACATGGGTGACGTTGATTTCCTAGGTAGGAGATTTAGGCTTGGGAGAGTCATTTCTAGCAGTAGGGGTAGAGTTCCATACTGTTATTAACGCGTCTAGACGTTCCGCGCTACATCGGGAGGTGAGCGATGTTGATTTCCTAGATAGAGGATTAGATATTAGTTTCCCATCGATTGATACAAACCGAGTTTCATGATCCATACAAACATCCTTTGCATGTTCTGGTATTCCCGACACCCATGATACCCCTCATTGCCTATTCTAGCATTGTCATCCTTACTCATCCATTGATCGATCTTCTTCTCATGACGATCATAGTTCTAACGCTGCACTAGTCCCCAGAGTTCGACCCTTGTACTACACGAACCGTATACTTGCGGTAGAGTGGTCTTGGAAAAATTATAATCTCTGATTCCGACCATCAAGTTATTGTTAACGATATTATCAAGTATCATCAAGTCATCGAGTAGTTAAGGTGATGATCTTTTCTCATTCAAAATTTGATTTTGTTGTTGATTTGTAAAAGAGTTTCTATATTTAAAACGAGGCATGATCACAATAGGAGTTCTAGAATCATAATGGGAAAGTGAAACATTACAAATGAGGATTGGATTAAACCCTAGAAATGTCGTATGAAAATTGACGATAAGCATATGTGTTGTACAAGTGATTAGAGATGATCTAGAGAACTGATGTTTGACCAAATGTTCAGGTCGGAGAATGTTGATATTTTGCGTAAGGTGTTGAAGCCAAGTGAATGTCTTGTGTAGTGTGCTCTATCGAGTGATTTCACTCTCGAACCTGTGGAAGAAGCTGTGTGCGAGCATGTCGGTGAGAGTTTTCACATGAGGAGTATATAGTCGATGAGGTTAGTATTATGAAACTTTGATCAGGGTCGTCGTCGTACCATGCTAGGGTTGTGGTAACCTTTCGAGCAACGGAGCATTGTAGTTAGTCAGATTAGTGGAACTACCAGCATCGTATCGTGTTGGGGTTGTGGTAAACTTTCGACTGACGGCGCACTGTATTGTACTAACGGATACGTTGCGACCTTGCGAGATCTTCAGTGTGTTGGGGTCCCTTGGACATTGCAAGCGAATGCCTGAGCTAGAGTCGTATGGAATGTGTGTGTTATGATCCGTTACCGAGGATCGATGAATTGTTAGATAAGCTAAGAGATTCCAATGTGTTTTCGAAGATAGATCTAGCGTCGGGATATCATGAAACTCCAATTGCAGAAGAAGACATTAGGAAGACCGCATTTCAAACTCGATATGGGCATTATGAATTTAAGTTTACACCATTTGGTTTGACTAGTGCCCCTGTTGCGTTCATGAAGCTAATGGACAATATGTTTCGGGACTACTTGGATCATTTTATTGTAATTATCAATGAAATTTTGGTCTACCCCAAGAACCTAAAGGAACACGAGGAACATCAGCGTTTAGTGTTAGAGCATCTCAGAGAACAACGATTGTTAGCAAAGTTGAAAAAGTGTAGTTTCTAGAAGAGACGTGTGAGATTTTAGGGACATGTTGTATCAGAGGAAGGAGTTTCTGTCGATCCTGAGAAGGTGTCAGTAATTATAAGTTGGAAACAACCGAAAAATGCATCTGAGATAAGGAGATTTTAGGCTTAGTAGGATACTATCGACGTTTCGTTATGAACTTTGCTAGCCTAGCAAAGCTGATCATCTCGTTTTCATACGTATTTCTTGCACGATTTTAGAGATATTTATGATATATATGCGATGCTTTACGTATGATTCTGTATCCATTTTACTTGTTTTCGTGTTTTCATGTTCTTACAGGTTTTATGCGTATTCGGTTCATTTCGGAGCTAAAGGACGTGCACGAAACAAAGTACCAACATCGAGGATCATCACGGGACAAACGGGATGAGAATCGGCATGAAATAGCCACTACCCGCTCGGGTAACTCCCTAGCCCGAATGGGCATTTGTTACGGCGATTTTGGGCAGCAAATTGAGCACGAATCGGGTGAGAAATACCCCGCCCGGGGCATGAGCCCGAGCGGGCAGCATATGGGCCCGAGGGGGCAGTCCTTGTGCCCGAGCGGGCACCCCTTGAGCCCGAGCGGGCAGCCTCCTTTTCATCGCGTTCTTGCGTGATCTTCCGCACCATCCCCGAGCGGGTCATTATTCAGTTCTTGATTGAGAGAGAGAGAGGAAGAAGGTTCTTGCGAAGGAGACTTACGAAGAGCATTGGAGATCAACTTCACCCTT
Organism: Gynandropsis gynandra; assembly: GCA_036759665.1. NCBI lineage: Eukaryota > Viridiplantae > Streptophyta > Magnoliopsida > Brassicales > Cleomaceae > Gynandropsis > Gynandropsis gynandra. The sequence goes on from CM071873.1 coordinate 19,208,433, forward strand.
CGGTTTTGTTTGGTTTTCTTGTTCCTTAGACCTTTTATTTTGTTTATGATTGTTTACGGACGCATGAGCGAGTAGTTTGTTTGTTCTAGGAGAAGGGATTAGCCCTTGGCTATCCCGGAACCACTTTTGATTTATCTTTGAATGCATCTTCTCGTTTTCGTTTATCTATTCTTTATCTGAGTGCTTAAATGACTTGTGTTTACAAAGGCCACGTAGATGCATGTGTTAGGGGTTAGGAGAAGGACCGAAAGGACAATTCTAGTCCTAGAAGATCAGGTTTAGAACAACCGAGGTTAGGCCACGAAAGTAGGGTAGCGGCGGTTGAGGGTAAAACGGATGAATCACAGGTCTTATGGGTTTAGTTCAAGGTGTCAGCCACGAAAGTAG
>CM071873.1:19249550-19260085 GCA_036759665.1 Gynandropsis gynandra
CAGAAAGTAAAGCTTCCTCTTCGTGTTCAGCACGAATAATACTTAGAATATCCTGAAAAACAAAAAATAACCATTATTACCTCTGTAACCCTTGTTTCCCTTGTGAACCTTGTGTAATTGTTACCTTAGAATCTCCAATCTGTCTTATCACATCTACATGCTTCGAGTTAAAATTGGATTTAACCATCTTCTTGCACATTCTTAGGCATGATCAATGCCCATCCACAACCTCAACATACCATCTCTTTCCGCCCAAACTAAGGATGGTTTCAAATGGAAGTAACTAAAACATTAAATCAAAATGATAAGAATGCAAAACGTACAAAAACATTCAAGTTATTTGAATAATATATACAACTTACCATTAGTGGGATCATGAACCGCCACAATACAATTTTGGTTTCGGTGATTCCCCGCTAACGTGCTTGCGGCAAGTATCCACAATCTTCTCGAACGTGTAACGCCCCCATGGAAAGCGTTCACAAAATTCCAAGTCATCAATCATGTCAATGAGATCATGGCTAATGGAGTTGTCTCATAAAGGCTTGTGAGCCATAACTTGCGCCACCAACATCAAAGTTGCGAACCTCTTCCGGTCGTCGGAATTCTTCGTCTTCACAAGCTTTTCACTGACTTGTTCGGGGGTCACCTTTCCAAGGTCGAAATTCTTCAGTCTAAATGTGACACCCATCATGGACTCCCATCCTATGGGATGTGGTCCATATTTCAATCCGGAAATTAGTGCATGCTCCACTATAAAGTATCGGATGGGAATGTCGTTTATGATGAACCACAACTTCGTACTGTCCCGTATAATCAAAGAATGATTTAGTAGGACAGACATTTGAACCTTTGTTAATGTGGAGTCACATTGTAAGTGGAATAAATGCCTAAATTGTGACTCCTTCTCGAAGTAATGCAACTCGTGTTCATGTAAGATTCCTCTCAGCGTCCTTATTGTCTCGTGAGGATAACACTTGGTGGTGATCTTTGGCATTCTGTCCATGTGCTTGAATTCATGCACAAATTTCGGCTTTGGTGCCACCTGCAAAATGACCAATTACGATACTTTTATTGATTTAAGCGACCCATGCGACTCAACCGACCCGTGCGACTCAAACGACTTGTGCGACCCATGCAACTCAGCTGACCCGTGCGACCCATGTGACTCAAACGTCCCTTAGACACTCTGCGACACTCAACCGACTCACTGAGACTCAACCGACCCACGCCCCTCAAACGACCATTGCGACTCAATTCACTCACTGAGACAACCGACTCACTGAGTCGAAGATGGTCATGCAACTACTGCGACCCTTGCCACTCAACCGACTCACTAAGTCAAAGATGTTCATGCAACTCCTGCGACCCTTACGACCTAACCGACTTACTGACACTGACACTCACCCATTTCAAATCAATAAACTGAGTCGAAGATGGTCATGCAACTACTGCGACCCTTGCTACCCAATCGACTCATAGAGTGGAAGATGTTCATGCAACTCCTGCGACCCTTTGCGGCCTAACCGACTGACTGACACTGACACTCACCCATTTCAAATCGATAAACCATTTTGTGACTCAAAAGCTTGCAAAACCCTAGAAATCGATCTACTTACACTTATTGACGCCATTGAAGATTGACTCGTGCTCTCTTTGTCACTGCTGCTGCTGATTCTAGCCATTTTCCTTCTCGTCAACTTCAAATCGATCCCTCTCAAGTTCGAAATCACTTATTTCTTTCTTGCTATAAATTTTTAAACAGGTTTCACGTCGAAAAACTGTTCGGCTTTCTCGTTTTTTACAGTTTTTCATGTCGAAAAACTACCAAACGTAAGTTTTTTCACGTTCGAACATTAAGGGCAATTTTGTCTTAGCTTCAGTTTTTTTTTCGGATTTAATAATTATTTTAGGGAAGATTATTTTTGAAGTGGTTTAGCCCTATAAAAGGTATTTCTGATATTCCACCGTCTGTCTGTGTAGTAGCCAAAATCCAATGGTGATTTGAAAAAGTTGTGATATAAAAATAAATAAAATGATGAAAAAAAAGTTGGATAATCTGAGAAACAAATAGGGTATAATTATTTTGGTTTTTTTTATTATTAATATTTTAAATACTAGAATCTATCTATATATTATTTAATCACTTAAATAACTACAAATGGAAAAAATGTGTGATATAAAAAAATTAATATGATTAATTACAAATATAAATAGTTGAAATAAATTTTTTATTACATATATATATATAATATGACTAATTATCTCGAATTTGTTAAATAGTTAATTTTAACAAATATATAAATAATGATAGATGTAATAAAATAATAAAAAAATTGTATAATTAAATATATAATAACGAAAATACAAGAACTTTGATATAATTAATTATATAATTATTCTTTAATAATAAAATATAATTACTTTTTTAAATATTAATTACAAAATCTACAACTCTTATTTTCTTAATCCTTTAATTGGTGAACCTTCTTTTGATAGTGCGTTGAATCCGTCGTCATTTTCATATTCGACATCTTCTGGTTCAACGTTTTCATAATCGCTAATGTATTTACCATCTATGTTGATCCTAGCTAGAATCTCTCCATGATCTTTAATTAAATTAATCTTATTAGTTCAGGGTTTTTGACTAAAAGTGGATCTTCATGTTCTTGTGTATTTAAAACTCTACGTGGTTTGATCTTCACAACGATTCACCACTAGTCTCTTTGAAATTTCAAGGACGTTGGATATTGAATAAAATATACATGATCGACTTAAGTTACGTACAAAATGTTTCATGTTCACTAGAGAATTCGCTGGTTTTTCTAAATAACATAACGAAACAAGGAGTTGTAGGTGATCATCTCATTTTTATACATATTTCTCGCATGATTTTAGAGATGTTTATAATGATAGATGTGATGTTTACATGTGATTTTGTATCCGTTTTACTTGTTTTCGTATTTTCATGTTCTTACAGGTTATAATGCATATTTGGTTCGTTTTGGAGATAAAGAACGTACACAAGACAAAGTATTAGCATCGAGGATCATACGGAGCAAACGAGAAGATAAATGACGTGGATCATCAGCTCTAACACAGCCCACGCGGGGTGAAACTCATAGCCCGCACAGGGTACAACCTCTAGCACGTTCAGCATGCCTCAAGCATTCATCTAGCCCGCATGGCCCTTGAGCTGCAACATAGCCCGTGCGGGACACTCACCTCAGCCCGCACGAGGCCTAACTCACAACAAATGCAGAACAGGACGGACAGGCCTTCAGCATGCACATATGCAATTTCAACAAGGGAGCCCGCGCGGAGCACACACTCCAGACCGTGCGGGTCGCGTCCATAACCTGCAGAAACAAGAAAAAGAAACTCGGCCAAAGAGAAAAAGAAAGTGGTTAGTTGTCTACGCAAAAAAGAAACATGGTTAGAGAAGAGGAATGAGAGCTATATGGCTGGAAAATAGAAGTGAATCATTGCCACTTATTCAAGAATGTAAACCAATGCAAATAAGAATGGAAAACTCACAAAATAGCATGCTGCAACAAAGAGGAAAGAAGAGGAAAACAAGTGAACGGAAAGAGGAGAAAAGGAAAGAAAGAAAAGAGGAAAGATAAGGAGGAGAGCTAGGGGTCGAATTCAGTTCAGTTTAGGGAGAGAACATATGTAGAATTAGAGAGGGAGAGAGAGAGAGAGAGAGAGAGTAGAGAGAAGAGTTGTTCGTGAGCACTCTTGACGGAGGAATCATCCAAGGAGCATTCAAGATCGGATAAGGACTTCGGATTCGTTTGGTTTTCTATGTTCTTTGAACTATCTATTTCTATTATGTTGTTTGTTTTCGAACACATGAGCCAGTAGTCGTTTTGTTCTAGGAGAAGGAATTAGCCCATGGCTATCACGGAACCACAATAATTATATTTGAATGCAATTTCCCGTTTCGTTTATCTATTCTTTTTCAGAGTGCTTGATTGTCTTGTGTTTACGAAGGCAAAGTAGATGCATATTCTAGGAACTTAGGAGAAGGACCAATAGGAGAATTCTAACTCCGGATGATCAGACTTAGAACAAACCGACGCTAGGCCACGAAAGTATGATAGTAGCGGTTGAGGGTTAAATGGATGAATCATAGAACTTTTGGGTTTAGTTTGAGGTGTCAGTCACGAAAGTAGGGGATAGCTTGACTAGATCATGTGTCTTTGCCTTGAGAGAGGGTAGATATCATATTAGGATCGGCCGCCTTAGATAACTTAATTGGGAATGCATGATTAGATAGGTTGATTGTTGGTTTCAGAAGTGTTGTGGTGAAACCGTAATCCTAGAATGTTTGTCTCATTTTTAAGAACTCGTTAGTTTACTTGCTTTTAGTTATTTCATTCCTAAAACAAACACTTCATTGTTTGCAAGTTTGATTCGTAGTTTGAGTTTAGGTTGTGTTGCGTAGTCCCTGTGGGATCGACGCCTAGAGTACTACACACGTGTTGTGCACTTGCGGGTAGTTTTTGTTTAACTTGGAAAGCATCTTGCGCCATTGTCGGAAACTATTGTCAACACGTCCTAGATTCGAGCCTAGAGTCATACTTGTTTTGTTTTTCTTTTTTTTTTTCTGTTCTTTGTTCTTTTTTACCTAAATGTTTTTTGTTTGTCCCTCGTAGATCCATCAGATCAAAGAAGAGATGGTTAATCAGAATGACATGTTGAACGGCCATGGACAACCTCAATTACCTATAGGTAATTTGGGGCATTTGCAGCAACAACAACTTGCACCTCAAGTGCAAGAACCATGGGCTCCTCCACCACATCGCCTCGGAGATTACGTGGTACCGAACATGAATAACATTTAAACTACCATACGGATGCCTACTGTTGCTAGGTAACAGTTTCAGATTAAGCATGCGATGATCAACATGCTTTATCAGAAGCAATTCATGGAAGGAAATCATGAGGATCCCCATCAGCACCTTAGAGACTTCCTAGAGCTTTCAAGTACGTTCAAGATAAATTGAGTCTAGGAGGATGCGATTGTGTTGCGTCTCTTCCCCTTCTCAACTGGAGGACGAGGGAAAACTTGGCTGCAATCGCTTTCCGTTAGTTCAATCACTACTTGGGACCAGCTCTGTACATTGTTCCTATCACAATTCTTTCCTCCTAGCAAGACAATTCAGATGAGGGGAGAAATCACGACAGTTAGATGTAGAGATGGAGAAACGTTGTTCGAAGCATAGGGCAGATTTAAGGATCTTCTATAGATGTGTCCACACCATGGTCTCGAGCAGTGGTATGTTATCCAAAACCTTTTACAATAGAATTTCAGACGAACACCGAATGACGTTGGATAACGCTGCTAGAGGATCATTTATGGATCTGAGTGTTGAGGAGGCATATGAGCTTATCGATAACCTCGCCATGAACCACACCATGTGGTCCACACCGAGAGGTATGCCTAACAGAACTTGAGATTTATATGAGCCAAATCAGAGCAGAGCAACAGGCAATGCAGCGAACACTACGTACTGTGTGAATTGCGGAGATACAGAACACGTGGTTTATCAATGCACGGTACAAGAAGACTTCTAAGAAATGAACTATGCCCAGCAGCAAGGAAACACACAATTCAGAAATACCTACAATTCGAATTGGAGGAACCACCTGAACTTCTCATACCGAACGACTCAACCGGTGAAGTATTCGGAATTTCAGCAAAGATAGCAATCATATCAGCAAGATGCCTAGCAATCCCAGCAAATTTCGCAAGCTCCTCAACCTCCTTCGTCAAGCCTTGAGGCGGTGATGTTTGAATTCATTAAGGAACAAATGCAACAACAATCGATTCAAGCCAAATTCAATGCGGATGTGGGGACTGCAATCAATGAGCTCAAAATGCATGTGAAGATTTTAGAAAACTCCATAGCACAGCAAGCTGTCTCATCCTCTCGGAATCTCAGACATCTTACCGAAAAACCCGATTCAAACCCGAGAGAGTACATGAACGCTATTACCTTGTACAGCAGTGAGTTCATTGAGCACTTTCCTTCCAAAGAGCAAGAGCAAGTTGCTGGAACGTCTATGGAAAAAGACAAAGATACCATCGCGATTATGGAAGGAGTTGAACCAGATTTGGAAAACCATATGTTGCTCCACCAGCGTACAAACCTCCTATACCGTTTCCTCAACGGTTGGTGAGCAGCAAGAATGAAGAACGAGTAGGTAGATTTCTAGAGGTCCTCAAGTAGCTCGACATCAACATCCAATTCGTGGAAGCTCTGCAATAAATGTTGAATCATGCCAAACTCCTCAAGGAGGTTCTTTCCAAGGATAGATGTATCGAAAAGAGTGAGACGGTAGCTCTCACCGAGGAATGCAGTGTCATTCTTTTAAACACATTGCCCCCGAAGTTGAAGGACTCCAAAAGCTTATCCATTCCATGCACAATAGGTAATATTGATATTGACAATGCTTTGTGTGATTTAGGAGCAAGCGTGAGCCTCATGCCACACTCGGTCTCCAAGCGGATGAACTTCAGAGATCTCAAACCCACAAAGATGTCCCTACGCCTCGCTGATCGTACAAATTCAGTTCAGTTTGGGGAGAGAACACACGTAAAAGTAGAAAGAGAGAGTTGCAGAGAGAGTAGAGAGAAGAGCTATTCATGAGCACTCTTTACGGAAGAGATATCCAAGGAGCATTGAAGATTGAATAGGGACTTCAGTTTTGTTTGGTTTTCTATGTTCTTAAAACTATCTATTTCGATTATGTTGTTTCCTTTCGAACACATGAGCGAGTAGTCATTTTGTTCTAGGAGAAGGGATTAGCCCATGGCTGTCCCAGAACCACTTTGATTTATCTTTGAATGCAATCTCGTTTTCTTTTATCTATTCTTTGTCTGAGTGCTTGATTGACTTGTGTTTACGAAGGCCAAGTAGATGCATGTTCTAGAAACTTAAGAGAAGGACTGAAAGGAGAATTCTAATTCCAGATGATCAAGCATAGAACAACCGATGGTAGGCCACAAAAGTAGGATAGTAGCGGTTGAGGGTTAAACAGATAAATTATAGAACTTATGGGTTTAGTTTAAGGTGTCAACCACGAAAGTAGGGGATAACTTGACTAGATCATGTGTCTATGCCTTGAGAGAGGGTAGATATCATATTAGGATCGTCCGCCTTAGATAACTTAATTGGGAATGCATGATTAGATAGAATGATTGTTGGTTTCGGAAGTCTTGTGGTGAAACCGTAATCCTAAAATGTTTGTCTCACTGTTAAGAACTCATTAGTTTATTTGCTTTTAGTTATTTCATTCCTAAAACAAATACTTCGTTGTTTGCAAGTTTGATTCGTAGTATGAGTTTAGGTTGTGTTGCGTAGTCACTGTGGGATCGATACCTAGAGTACTACACACATGACGTTCACTTGCAGGTAGTTTAGATTAATTTAGTCTAACTTGGAACGCACTGGTATGTTCTATGAAAATTAATGAAATTCGTGTGACTATTGTTGAAATTCATATAGAGAGTTTTGGTGCGTATAAAGAGCATAGTTAGGGTTTTTAAAGAAAAAAACTTAAGAAATTTCTGACGATTTGCACTATTCTACATATAGTGCTCAAGCTAACACTTTAAATTACTTGGTCGAGTGAAAAAGGAGAAAAACGATGAAATTTCACAATTTCATGCGAGAAACATTGAAATAATGCTTGACCGAGAGTTTTTCGCGCAAACCAATTTTCTCAGTCGAGCACTTACGACCTAACCATTTTCTCGGCTTAAAGGTTTGTTGGTCTATGAAGCGTTAGATCGAACAACGAAATGCTCTAGCTTATCGTTTTCATGGTAGAAGAGGTATGTGGGTCACAATTGAGTTGTTTAAACTCACTCGTTTAAGGGATTATCATGTCTTTACAATAATATATCTTTTGAGGGAGTCCAAGACCTCAACGAGCACATACGACGCCGGTGGGCTTCAAGATTGAAGTGGAACATGATAGATGAGCTTGAGATCATGGTGCTTGTATGGGATGAGAATTCAGTAAGGAGACATAAATGAATGTGAAATGAGTGTATTATAGAGAAAACGACATTGTGATGCCTTGGGGATCATGGTAGGAGGGGCAATCAATGCAAGGATCTCATTGGATTTTGTGAGTGATAGATCCTAAAGGCTATGGTCGATGGATCTTGCAATTTGTTGGAGCCCAAAAAGATTGTGCAAGGAACTTATTATATTGGATAGGGTCTTCTCAGACTTTTCAAACATTATGTCGAGAGGCCAAGGTCAAGTGTACATTGTGAATGCTACGACATGTGAGATCTAATGAGACCTTGTGAATGAAAATCGTGGCGTGGCACTAGTCATGACTACATGTATTGATTTTAGGACAGGTTTTATGTTTGAATATTTGTATTTTATATTTTTGTATATAGTGTATATCATAAGAGGAAGGCTCGATGTACATATATGGTACATGATTCGATCTCATTAGGTGCAATTAATTTTACTCGCCCTGTTGTGATATATTATGGATAGACATATGATGAAGACACGAATGAAAACTATTAAGCAAATGCCAAAGGTTCATCCGATCCTTACCAATGAATATATATATATATATATATATCTTTATATTGTGTTTGTTTTAAGGTAAATTGCAAGATAATGTTTTGAAACTTATATTTGGATTATCGAAATAAACTTATATAAATAAAAGTATTTTGTTTTTATAGATGCCATGTATGTTGGATGCATGGTAATTATTCGGAAATGATGGTGGACATTTTCAATTCTAGATGAATTCCGAGATGGAGTCGTTACAGATGCAATTACAAATAAAGTTGGATATAATTCAATAAAAACTAATGTAATATTTAAAAATTTATTTACAATCTATATGAATATACAAGTACAATATTTATATCAACTAAAACTCAATACTCCAGTGGTATACAATTCCTAATATAATAAAAAAACTATGTTTTCTGTATACCTATGTATACTCCAGGATTCCGTTGATTCTTTATTCGGCTTTTAACTTTATCAAATAGTAAATTTTGGAATAGCTCCGGTGTTGCAGGGTTGGACCAACGATGGCTAGGTGCGGGCCCCATACGCGAGAAGCATAAGTTGAAAATACCTGCAAAACTTGGGCATGTGTATGAATATGATATGTTAGTGGTCCGACTGAAAAATCAAAACTTTCGAATGATGACTATAAGGAAAACTGAAATTAATATAGAATAGAATGTTTGACTGATATTTTAGGTTTATATGAGTGGTATATATACACATAGTATTATCCCATCCGACTTCTAGATATATGGTAATCAACTCCTATATACATGGTAACAATATATTTGAATATATTTCCATAATATTCTTCTACGTGTCCGAGCAAGATGGATCACCCGTGGTGAGACCAATCTTGTTGCATAGAGAAAGCAATGTTGAACGAGGAAGTGGTTTGGTAAGGAGGTCCACGAGCTGATCGATGGAATTAACATGAATAACCCTGAGACGATTCTCTTGACTAAGCCACAAACAAAATGATAATCCACACGATATGTTTCATCCAAGAGTGAGAAACAGGATTGCCACTTAAGTATGTAGCTCAATATTGTCACAATAGACAGTCGGTGGAGTCGTGATGGAGAGGCCAAATTCAGTAAGAAGAGAAATGACCCATTGAACCTCAGTTGTTGCGGTTGCTAGAGCTCGATACTCAGCCTCTATTAGATCAAGCGACAATCTTTTGCTTCTTGTAGGACCAAGAGATCGGATGGTGACCAATGTAAATCATGTATGCTCCCGTGGATGAGTAGTCATCACGGTCTTCTCCCCAGTCAGCATCAGTGAAGGCATGTAGACTGAGTGGGTTCTTGGCAGAGAAGAAGACACCGACATTACGTGTGCCGGCAAGGTATCTTAGTACCCTTTTGCTGCGGTCCAATGCTCGCTGGTTGGTGAGTGCAAGAATTGGGAGAGACAATTTACCGCAAACCCAATGTTAGGACGAGTGAGCAAAATATATTGAAGGCTACCAACAACTTGTTTGTATTCGCTTGGATCTGAACGGGGATCACCAGACTTGAGCTGAAGCCGAGTTGTAGAAGCCATGGGTATCATCACAGGTTTGGCGTCAAGCATTTCCGTCTTGTGGAGAAAGTCTGATATATATTTTTGTTGTGTCAGCAATAGACCAGAGGTTGTTCAAGGGGCTTTAAGACCAAGGAAATAAGTGAAATTGCCAAGATCTTTTAGCGAGCAACGAGCTGCCAACACCTCAATGAATTCTTGGACACAAGATTGATATGATCCTGGAGGACGCCGAAGACGTGACCAACAACGCAGAAGAGGACGCGACCTGCGGCGCGGAAGAAGAAGAAATCGGTGCGGCCCGAGACGCCAACAACGCAGCCCGAGACGCCAACCCCGCAACCCGAGACGCGATTAGGTCACGATACGTAGGTCCCGTAACCCGAGCTAGAGCCATGGAGGAAGAAGCCTTGATCTTACCCGCCGGTCCCGTGACCCGAG
>CM071873.1:19265419-19299916 GCA_036759665.1 Gynandropsis gynandra
ATAAGTTCTAGTTTCAACGTTTCTGACTTAATGCCTTTTGTTGCAGATCATGCGGATTTGAGGACAAATCCTTTTGAAGAGGAGGGGCATGATATGATCCTGGAGGACGCCGAGGACGTGACCAACAACGCAGAAGGGGACGCGACCTGCGGCGCGGAAGAAGAAGAAATCGGTGCGGCCCGAGCCGCCAACAACGCGGCCCGAGACGCCAACCCCGCAACCCGAGACGCGATTAGGTCACGATACGTAGGTCCCGTAACCCGAGCTAGAGCCATGGAGGAAGAAGCCTTGATCTTACCCGCCGGTCCCGTGACCCGAGCCAAGGCCGCGAAGCTCAAAGACGCTATTGTCGGGATTCTTACGACCATCCACACACACGAAGGGTATGCTAGTTCACGCGATGTCACGAATTTCAAGAACGTCATCAAAGCCGAAGCTCGACCCGCTATGGTCATTGATTAGGTTAAGTGACCCGCGTGTACTCTTTTCCCCTCGTCGGTTTTGTCCCACCGGGTTTTCCGATGACGGGTTTTTAACGAGGCCGCGAGTCACTTATTTTCCCGCAACCTAATTAATGATCGGACGCGAGACACGAGTCGGACGCAAAACAAGGTGCACGGCCAACAAGAATCCTATCTTCTTGTTTGAAGATTTCAAGACCATTATGAAGGCCCTTGCATGAAGAGTAGCATTTAATGAACTAGAATTTGAATTTTTTCTTGTTTTCTTATTTATGGCCGTCCACCCTCCTTGTAAGGAACATCCAACTTTTTATCAACTTTGAAATTTATCTTTTGAATTGATCTTTGATCATTCTCGAATTCCCTTTGTGAATTCTTTGGGTTGTTGGTGCGTAATATCCAGCTTCCTACTCGTTGGTGCGTCATATCCATCGAGCCGTTCGTTCTTCCTTGGTGCGTCATATCCATCGAAGACGAACACGGTAAATCGAGAGCCTTCCGCAACTCTCGTGCGACCATTCGTTCCACACACCCTTGTGCAATTCGTTGCAGCAAGGCATATCCGTCACTAACCAAGTCTAGAGCGTCGATTCAGTCGGGATCGCGTCAAGGATGAACAACTTCTTGTGACAACTAGATCATCAACATAGACAATGATATATATGGTGAGATTTGATTGTCGTAGAATGAACAACAATGCATCAACAAGGGAATTAACAAATCTTTGTGATTCAAGGAACTTACGAAGCTCAAAGTACCAGGCCCGAGGGAGCTATGGATAATGTTTTGCACTGTGTCCGTGAACATCGCAGAGTTGACATTTGCCCTGATATCCACCGAATTTGAACTGACGGTTTTCAATGCGATTCTAGTTTGACGAATTGTTTCCGTGAGAGTTGTTGCGAGGTTTGGTATAGGCCTCCAATGTTGTGATCAGAACAGTTTGCAAACTTAGAGTCACTGTGAGAAGTTTGGCTTCATTATTGAGAAGACGATCATGAAGCTCGTCGAACGAGATGGGCGTGTCTCGCACATTGATTGCATCTGCTATTGGTTTGTATTACTCGATCAGATCTTCATGATCAATGGTTTTGCCGAGGAGAGCCAATTCATCACTTCTAGATGAGATAAATCTCATGAACTCATCGATGGTTTGAGTGCCATTCGAGCAGCGCTTGAGTTGATCACGAAGCTGGCGTGTGTGCCCCCATGAGGCTTTTCCATAGGTGTTAGCAAGCAATGTCCATGCCTCTTGAACAGAAGAAATGCGGGTGAACATTGGCTGAAGCAAAACAGAGACTGCACCAAGTAAGGCAGAGAAAAGCAAGCGATCTTATTACCCTAATAGAACAAAGGCGGGATTCAGCTGTTGCGCTCCATCAATGAGAATCGTGGCCGGCGGTACAATAGCACTGTTTTGAATGAAACATTCAAGATGGTGGCCTTCGAGAAGATCAGAGACTTGAAGGCTCCACGTGAGGTAGTTGGTGGGCATGAGTTTTGTCACATTGGACATATTCGTAGTGAGAAGAACTCGTTGAAGTTCATTGGGGTCGTACATAACAGTACTCTCCGTGTTGGATGATTGAGCATCATCACGCGGTTGAGAAGCATTGCCACCGGACATCTTGATTGGAGGGACAACAAGAGGCTTGTTGACGGCGTTTTAGGTTTAGTCGTAAGACAATATCAGCTCTGATACCATATAGAATAAAATGCTTGATTGATATTTTATGTTTACATGAGTGGTATATACACATAGTATTACCATAACCAACTCTAAATATATGGTAACCAACTCCTACATACATGGTAATAATATATTTGAATATATTTCCATAATATTCTCCTACAATTAATTCGCAAAAAATTGCTGGAATGATACATAAAATAAAATAAGATAAATATGAAAAAAATTAAATAATAATAAGAATAATAATAATAATAATAATAATAATAATAATAATAATAATAATAATAATCTTAATTACTTATTATAATTATCTTATTTTAAAATAATTATTATTTCTTAATTACTTATTTAAACATAAATATTATAATTGATATAACATACAATAAATTTTTGAAATATGAATAATATATTATAATAATTTTTCCATAAACCAAAAAAATTAAAAGATGAAAAATATGAATTAAATAAAATGAAGAGGGGAGAAAATGATTATTTATTTAAGCGTGTTTTACATTGATTTTTTTGTGTGTTTTACAGATATATAATGTTATATAAGAAAATTAATAACTTAGAAGACATCTTGAAAAATGTTACAAATATAAATATTTATGTAAATAATAATAATATATGTATTTTAACATTTTGTTTGAGTTATTATTGGGTATTATTAAGAATAAGCTTCATTTATATTGGGTAAAACTTATAGGAAAAAAACTCTAGTGAAAGAAAAATAGTATTTATTATTAATCATTAATATGTTTTTTCATTGAAGTATTTACCGAAAAAATTCAATGGGATAAATGGGGTAACTTCAAAAATACTCTTCATATGTTATTTTGACTTCAAGTCTACTCTTCCCTAAAAAAAACATTTCAATTTCAAATCTACCCTTAAAATATTGATAATGTCATATTACCATTGTCCTTTAATTAATCAACAATTTTTCTCTCTCCTCTAGAGCACCTCGATTTCTCTTTCTCTTGTGGCGCGAATTACTATTCTCCCACACCACATCAGATTTGGCGCACATAGATTGAAATTGGCATTGAAATCGTCGCAGGTAGCTTGAAATCTGCATCAGATTCGCCGCGAATAGGTTGAAATCGTTTGTTGTCAACAAAGAAGCTTGCAATTAAGCACATTCTGAAGAAAAACAAGGTATGTATAGTGAGTTTTTCGTTCTCTTGTGTTTTTCGTGTTTTGTTTTATGAATTGGATAGCCCGAGTGAGTAGTGATTAATTTGTATAGATTCGATTGTTCCTTTTTAAAACGAGTCTTATATTGATGTAGTATAAACGAGTCATATTTATTGAAATGTCAAATGATCGCTATGAGTGACAGTCTATTCGAGTCGCATGGTCGCACTGGGTCACAAAGTCATATTGAAACACATGGTCGAAGTGGATCACAAAGTCGCACGGTCGCACTAGATCATAGAGTCTGATCGAGTCACACGGTTGCACTCGGTCACAGAGTCTCATCGAGTCGCACGGTCGCATTGGGTCACAAAGTCTCATCGAGTGGTCAAAGGGATCAAAGGTCAAAGGATCACAGTGGTCCAAGGCTCACAGGGATACAAGGGTCGTAGAGGTGCAAGGGTCGCAAAGGGGTCAAAGGGTTGCATGGGTACAAGGGTCACAAAGGGTCATAGAGGTACAAGGGTCGCAAAGGGGTCCAAGGATCGTAGGGGTATAAGGGGCACAGAGGTACAAGGGTCGCAAAGGGATCAAAGGGTCGTAGGGATACAAGGGTCGGAAAGGGGTCAAAGGGTCGCACGGTCACACTGAGTTACAGAGTCTGATGGAGTTGTACGGTCACAATGGGTCACAGAGTCTCATCGAGTCGCACTGGTTCACAGAATTTACCCTCTTTTTATGTTTTTGTTACAGGTGTAATGGATTTGATGGATGAGAAAATCACAATGATTTATTTTTTACATGATGGTAAATGGAAAAAAAAAACTAAATAGAGAATCTGAATGGGTTGGTAGAGTTCAGGAAAACCAGAGAGGATTGTTCTATCGTCCTCCGACTAGTCTGATATACCAGCAACTTATTGATGATTTATGCGTAGAGATTATGGTGGGAAAATACAATGAAGTTGAAGTTAAGCTCTTTTCCCAATATTTGTAAAAATAGGAAGTCGACATGTATAATGTATGACAAGCATCTTATTTGTTATATGTTCGATTGCATAAGAAGAATTCGACCATTGCTGTATGTGGAGATAGAATAGGCAAGTGTGAAGTGTGAAATTAAAATTGAGAGGGAAGTTGAACCTCTAATTCCTGCTTTTGGAAGCATTTCTGGAGATGAGGATAGAAGTGTTGTAGATTATGATGACTGTGTTATTTTAGGTCCAAATAACAAAAGTAGAATTGGGAGTAATCCGACGAAAACAATAAATATTTAGGATTCGGATAATTCTAATAGTGAACATAACAGAGGGTTAAGAGAAGATGGTGGGTGTGTCATGAATGTGGTAGTTGATGAAGTTGTTTGTGGCAGTAATAATGTTGATTATGATGTGCCAACAGATTATAAAAATGGTGATGATGAGAACAACTTGGAAATGGTAGTTCACGAGAAGGCAGACGGTGAAAATAATATCTTCGAGTTCGAAGATGAATTGCATCTTAAAATTGGCAAGAGTTTGATAGGAAGAATGATGTATAGACATTTGTAAAGAAGGGTTCAATTGAAGCTTGTTTTAGATATAGAACATTGACATTTGATTTGAAGCTCTAGGAAGTACGATGCAAGTTTGCCGGAAGTGGCTGTAAATGAAAATTACGCGTGACAGCAATCCCGAATTCCAAACGGTTTAGTGTGAGAACACACTATCCCATTCATAACTATTTACCTGTATCTAAATCGACAAAAGTTACAAAGGGTACAACGCAATTGGTTAAGGATTATTTGAATGAGGAATATGCCGAGAAATTTGAATCACCTCCAGCAAAAGAATCGATGGCTCGTGTAAAAGAAAAGTATGGTACCAATATTGTAGAATTTGTAGAACCAAGATGAATCAGCTGAAGTAAGATAGAAAGACTAAGAGCGAGCGAAAGATCGAGAGAATTAGAGAGAATAAGAATAATTGTTTTCTTATGTATTTCATTAGAACTAAAAGT
Organism: Gynandropsis gynandra; assembly: GCA_036759665.1. Taxonomy (NCBI): domain Eukaryota; kingdom Viridiplantae; phylum Streptophyta; class Magnoliopsida; order Brassicales; family Cleomaceae; genus Gynandropsis; species Gynandropsis gynandra. Next base: position 19,270,708 of record CM071873.1, read on the forward strand.
ACTTATTTATACAAGTAGAAAGGGTGAAAAACAAGGAAAATGCAAGTACACATGCAAGGCACAAGTTTAGATGTAACTTGCATGAGCTGGAGCGGTCAACAAGGCATAGGAGACCGCAGAGGCATAAATAGGCTTGACCAGGTCGTAGGATAGGGGGCGCGGCACGTGGCTCGGGATGTAGAGAAGAGCGGGATGCAGTTCGAGACTCGTAGAAGAGCGGGACGCGGATCGGGACACGGCTCGGGATGTAGAGAATAGCAGGATGCAGCCTTTCTTCTTAACATTCCCCCTCAAGCTTAGACGTTTAAAAGGAACATAAGTGAAGCCTCAACCGTTTTGGTGAAAACCCAATTGAGACAAAAAAAACCCAAACAAAGGAAAAAGAGTACAACAGCTTATGAGCTCGAGGGACGATCAACTAAGCTTGAATGTGCTGCCTTAGGAGTGAAGATATCAATGAGGTCGATCCGATAATGGAGATCTTTGCAGACTTTTTCACTTGTGGCTCTGGTGAAGACATTGGCCAACTGATCTGCGCTTCTTGTGTATATGAATTCAATGACGCCATCTTCGAGCTTCTCTCGAACAAAATGATAGATAACTTCAATATGTTTTGTTCGTTCGTCGAACACCGAGTTTGATGCAATGTAAATTGCCACCCGATTGTCGCAATGAAGCACCGGCCTACGAAGGTTCGAGGCCAAGATCTTTGAGGAGACCCCAGATCCTAATGAGCTCACATGTTGTATTTGCCATAGCGCAATACTCGGCCTCAGCACTGGAACGAGAGACCACCAATTGATTTTTGCTTCTCCAAGTGACAAGGTTCCCCCCCCCCCCCAAAACCCCATCGTTGATTTCCATTCTTTGCGGTCACCGGCCCAATCTTCATCACAATATCCAATTAGACTAGCGTCGTTGTTTTTACTCATTATTATATCTTTTCTTGGAGTGTTCTTGATGTATCGGAGGATTCGGTCCACCATTTTCTAATGTTGTTCCTTTGGAGCATGCATATGCTGGTTGACCTGATTCACAGCATAACACAAGTCAGGTCTTGTTATCGTGAGGTATATTAGCTTACCAACAAGGCACATGTATTGTTCTATATCATGAAATGGTTCCCCCTCACGCAAGTCTTTGTATTTTTCTTCAATGGAGGTCTTGGCCGCCTTAGATCCAAGCTTACATGTTTCATTCAAAAGGTCTAAAGCATATTTTCATTAAGAAACAAATAAAGTATCATTAGATATTGTTACTTCAATTCCAAGAAAGTACTTAAGTTCACCTAGATCCTTTATATGAAATGTTTCTTTTAGAAAACGTTTAACGCTTTTTATTCCTTTATTATCATCACATGTTATGATGATATCATCAACATAAACTAAGAGAACGATGATACCGAATTGTTTCGAATGATGAACATGGAATGATCAGCCTCACTTCTCTTTTAACCATACTTTCGAAAAGCATCATAGAGCCTAGTACCAAGCTCGTGGGGACTGTTTAAGTCCATAGAGAGCTCCCTTTAGTTTGCATACAATTTCCTTTTCGATTTGGAGGCCCGAGGAGGTTTCATATAGATCTCTTCCTTTATTTCCCCTTAAAAGAAAGCGTTTTTAACATCCATCTGCCACAAACTCCAATTAAGGTTAATAGCAATAGAAAACATAATGCAAACAGAATAAATTTTAGCTACATGAGCAAAAGTCTCAGTATAATCTTCCCATACTTTTGATTATACCCTTGCTCTACAAGGCGTGCCATACTTCAGAATGAGTTAGAATCGAAACAAATATAGCAATTAAGGTCTTTTGCAAGCTTTTGCATAGAAATAAGATTATTAGAAAACTTTGGAACAAAGAGAGCCCTTGTATCATGACCGAGAAGCTTAAGCTTCCCTATTCCTTTAATTCGAACACTCTCCCCATTTGCAATAAAAACAGAGCCACTATGAGGTTTTATATCTTTAAGCAAGTCATGATTTTTGATCATATTATTTGTAGCTCCATAATCTATTATAATATGGTTTCGAAAAACAGAGAGAGTAGAGGTAACATTACCTCCCACTTTATCTACTTTGTTTGTTTGATTTCTTGATTCAATAATTTAGAAAAATTCCTTGAGGTCTGCCTTAGTGACAAACTTTGACTCAGAGGCCATATTAGCCTTATTTTGGCCGTCACGACTTTTGTTCTTCAAATGGGGGTGAAGGATCCAACAAGGATCCTTTATATGGCCATTCTTTTTGCAATGCTCACAAGAGAACTTCTTTTTGAAAGGCTTGATAGAAGCGGCTTGCCCAGAGGTGCTTTAAGAGACATTAGCATCCTCCGTCATTCCTTTAAAGAGACGGTTTCCCCTTCCTCCTGTTAAATCATCATATAAACATCGTTAAACGAGGGAACCCCGTTTGGAAAAGTATGTGATGAATAAGGTCGTTGTATTTGTCGTTGAGGGAGAATAAAAGACAAAAGACCTGATCCTAGTTCGCTCTTAGAGATATTTCCACAAGATCCACAGTTTGAGGTCTTAGAGAATCGAGTTCAGACCATGATTCCTTAAAATCACCCAACGCCTAGCTAAAAGGATTTCCCTCTTGCCTTAGATTATTAAGGTCATTCTTTACTTCATACACACGGCTAAGATTGGATTCATTGCCAAAAACTTGTTTCAGCTCGTTCCAAAGCTCCTTAGGAGAATCTATCTGCCCCATATGTACGAAGTATATAAGTTTCGAGGGAATTTTGTAAAACAACCAGGACAGTGAATTTACTTTTTTCCCATTTTCTGATCCGACACTTGAATCTACCGATTTAACATCTTATCTTGCCACAAAACCCCAAAGACCTCACATGCAAAGATTGGCCTTAACAATCTTCGTCCAAATGGAATAATTGTTTCCATTGAACGAGATTGAGATGCTTTTGGTTGAGTCCATGACAAGAGATCCGAGAAAATAAAGAGAAACGAAAACAAAGAGAGATTAAAAAATTGACTGATAACAACTTTTGAAATAGAATAGATTTTAAAAGAAACAAAATCGATCAAAACATTTTTAGAGATTTGATCAGTGCTCTGATGCCATGTAGAATTTGTAGAACAAAGATGAATCGGCGGAAGCAAGATAGAAACACTAAGAGCGAGCGAAAGATCGAGAGAATTAGAGAGAATAAGACTAACTACTCTCTTATGTATTTTATTAGAACTAAAAGTACCTATTTATACAAGTAGAAAGGGTGAAAAACAAGAAAATAGAAGCACACATGTAAGACACAAGTTTAGATGTAACTTGCATGAGCTGGAGCGGTCAACAAGGCATAGAAGACCGCAGAGGTCATAAATAGGCTTGACCAAGTCGCAGTATGTGAGATGGGAACGCGGCTTGAGAGGTAGAGAAGAGCGGGACGCGGCTCGGGACGTGCAGAAAAGCAGGACACGGCTCGGGACGCGACTCAAGATACAGAGAAGGTAGCGTGACACGGCTCGAACACAGAGAAGAGTGGGACACGACCTTTTTTCTTAACGAATATATCTTATTTGATGGCGTTAAGAGGCAAATGCAATGCTCGAAAGGATATTTGTGGTGATAACTTTGAACATTATAGGAGGCTTCCAAGGTGGTTGCACATGTTTACAGAAAGAAATCCTGGATCTGACGTAAATTTTCAGCTCGACTGTGATGGAAAAAGCTTCAAATACCTTTTTATGTCTGTCGGAGCGGCTATCAGAGGATGGAAATACATGTGTAAAGTGGTTTGTGTAGATGCAACATTTCTTACAGGAGTATATAAGGGAGCATCGATTGTGGCGACCGCACAAGATGGTGAACATCACCAATATCCTATTGCATGGGGAATAGTCCACAACGAGAAGAACGAATCATGGATGTGGTTTATGTTAAGGTTGAAAGAGGTGATACCGGATAGACGTGATGTAATTGTGATATCTGATCGCTAGAAAAGCTTGATCAAAGCAATCAAACAAGTGTAGAAACAAGTTGTATGGTTTTTTTAGCGTCATATATCGCAAAATATAAAGAGTTACGTCAATAAAGGGCATGGTAGAAAGACTTCAAAGGTTGATATTGTGGCGAAAATGTTCTTCAAATGTGCAGCAACATACACAATGAACGAATTTGAAGTGCTATTAAATGATCTGAAGGCGAGGTACAAATATGACTTTTGTAACCTTTGTGACTGTTGTAACCTTTGTGACCATTTTGACCTTTGTGACCTGTACCTCTGCAACCCTTGTACCATCCGTTGGAACGGGTAACGGTCATCCGTTGCAATTGGTTTCCCGCCAAATCGTTTCCCACCAGTTTGCAATGGACATCCGTTGCCATTGCTAACGGGCTTCCGTTGAAACTGTTTCCCCGCCAAATCTTTCCCGCCAGTTTGCAACGGTCATCCGTTGCAAGTTCCCGCCAGTTTGCAACGGGCGTCCGGTTTGCAACGGTCATCCGTTGCAAGTTCCCGCCAGTTTGCAACGGTCGTCCGTTGCAAGTTCCCGCCACGTGGCAACGGATGTCCGTTGCAAAGTATTCTTAATTTTGCAACGGACAGCCGTTGCTCTCCAACGGCCGTCCGTTGAAAGTTTGCAACGGTGATCCGTCACAACGTTATCCAACGGTCGTCCGTTACTTTTATTCCAACGGCTTTTTCCGTTGCCATTCCGTTGCATATTTGTGACGGATATTATCCGTTGGAATGTCGTCACGAATTGCAACGGATCATCATTTGCAACGAACTTTTCGCAACGGACGAAAATCCGTTTTTGGGCGCTTTCCAACGGATTCGTCCGTTGGAAATCGCCAGTTTTTTTGTAGTGTACGACCCTTGTACCCCTACGACCCTTGTACCTCTACCACCCTTGTACCTCTGCGACCATTGTACCCTTGCAACCCTTGTACCTTTGTGACCCTTGTACCTATGTGACCATTGTACCTCTATGATCCTTGTACCCTTACAAGATTTGTACCTCTGTGACCCTTGTACCTTTGCAACCCTTTGACCCCTCTGTGACCCTTGTGACTATTGTGACCTTTGTGATCATTTTGACCTTTGTGACCTTTGTACATGTATCCTAATGTTGCAAAGTATTTTGAGAAAGAGGAACATGATCCCGTTAAGTGGGCAAGATGCAAATTTAAAGGCAAAAGGTACATCTTATTAACCACTAATGGGATCGTGTCAATAAATTTAACGTTGAAGAAGTCAAAAAAGTTTTTGATCCTAGGGCTTTTAAATATTTGTTTGGGAAAGACAGTGGGATGGTTCAATAGGTATTGGTTGGAAGCAGCTATCGGTGATGATTATCAAAAGTTAACACCTTATGTTGAGAAAACGTTACATAAACGGTTTGGATAGGCATCCAAGTATGAGGTTATTGAATTGAATAGATTAAGTGATGAGTATGAGGTGAGAAATGAGATGGGTAGAAGATTTGTAGTAAGTCTTCAAAAAAGAACGTGCAACTGCAAAATGTTTGATGTGGATAAGTATCCATGTAGTCACGCAATTGCGGCTGCACATAAGGTTAGTAAAGGTCACAAGATACCATAACTATGTTCAACATACTACCTTCGGGAGACATGGCATTTGGCTTACCAAGAAACCGTGTATCTGGTTCCTCATTGTTGTGATTGGAACATTTCTCTTCAATATTCTAAAGTTACGGTTCTACCTCTTATGTTGGCTGAGAAAAGGCAAAGTGGAAGGCCTAAAGAGAATCGTTATCCTGTACCCGGTGAGGCTCGGGGAAATACCCCATCTTTGTCGAGATAAACCCCATCTTTGTCAAGATAAACAGGTTCAAATGCCAACATCAGTGACAATGTTTGGATCATGACAACCGAGACAACGCCAACTCCAAAAAAACAAAAGTTTGTTAGTGTGTAATATTATATTATTTGTATTATTAGTTTGTAATATTATATTATTTGGACTGAACCTTTGTGACTTTCATCGTTATAATTCGATAATTTCTTCATTATAATTCGACCCATGCGACCCTTACGGACATTGCGACCCTTGCGTTCATTGCGACCTTTGTGACCCATGCGACCGGTGCGATCCTTGCGGCCATGCGACCCTTGCGACCTTTGTGACCCATGCGACACGTGCGACCCTTGCGACCCATGTGGCCATTACGACCCATGGAACCCACGTGACCCTTGTGACTAGTCGTTTCGATGTCAGACTCTTGGCTTTTCCAATGCCAGCTATTTTTTTACGAATTCCACACTCAAGAACCTTGCGACACGTCGTTTTGATGTTAGGATTCTATCTTTTCCATACTCTTTGTCCATCAATCTCTGTTACCCCTATATTAAAAGGTTCATCAAATTCTTTAAGTCTCATCATGACACTATTTGAGATGAGATTAAAATCGGGAGAATCTCACCTCTCTTCTCTTTTCGTCTAAGTCTCTAACCTTAAATACTCTGACAAATCTTTGTTACCTTTGTGACCTTTCTGACCTTCGTCTTGAAGGTCATATGGTGGACGCATGGCATCCGGTTGTCTATGTGTTACTCAAGGTCTTGGTAATCGTTGGACTCGCTCTCTGTGCATATACACACAAGTCATTACAACGTGTATAGAGGGCATCGTGTTGTATCTGCATAACATAAGATCTTGGTAATTGGCGGACTCATACATTATTCTGTACCCGCGGTGCTTAGGTCACGGTTGGAGGTGAACTTGGAGATGCATTGAGTCACACACGACTCTTTTTACCTTTGTGACCTTTGAGATCTTATGTAACCTTTTTCTTTCCTTTTTGTAACTTTTGTAATCTTCTTTTTCTTTCCTTTTTTGTAACCTTTGTGACCTTTGAGACCTTTGTTATCTTTTTCAATCATTATAAATAAATCAGTATTTAAACGTTGAAAATGTCTTATTTTACATCTATTGTTCGTAATTACGTGAAATCCATAAAATCATCGACCCTCAATTGGATTAAATTATAATCAAGTTTAAACGGGAAACCATCCGACTCATGCGATCCAATATGAGCCTTGTGCGACCCTCAATTGGATTATTAGAATCAAGTTTAAACGGGAACCAATCCGATCCAAGTGACCACATATGATCCTTGTGCGACTCATGCGACCCATGTGACTCATGCGACCCATGTGACTCGTGCGACCGATGTGACTATTGTGACTCGTCGTTTCGCTGTCAAACTCTTGCTTTCCAGCCTATGTGAATCTTCCGACCATGTGACTCTTCCGACATGTATATAAGTTAATGTCTACATCTCTTCTCTTAGTATGTGTATCTAACATCAAATTCTATGAAATTTTTTTACCTTTGTGACCTTCATGATGAAGGTGACGGGGTGGACGCAAGGCATCGTATTGTCTAAGTGTTACTCAAGGTCTTGGTAAACGGCAGACTCGATCTCTGTGCAGTCTTCACGAGTTGGGGGTGACCTAGGTGACGGTGTTGGGTCACTCTTGAAATGTGACTGGAAGACAAAGTGCATGGCAAGAGATAACTCTAGACAGCAATACCAAACAAAAAAAGCAGAAGACTGTAAGGTGGAGTACATGGCAGAAGATAACTATCACTTTTGAAACACAAGCATTCGTTCTACACTACTTGGAACACATGGGTTATAACCCGTTTTAACCATTGATTGACCAAGCGACTCGTGTGACCTATGCGGCCCTCAGTTCGCATTAATTAGTTTGACATTGTAAATGTATTATTTTGATTGGTTTTTTCCTTTTATCCTTTTTAATCCATAAATTCGTCGAGTTAGCATCTATTGATCCATATATGCGACCAAGTGACATATGCGACCCATTATCAATATATTTGAATTGTATATGTCTAATTTAGAAAATTTAGACAATAATATTAATATTACCATCACTTTTGAAACACAAGCATTCGTTCTACATAACTTGAGACACATGAGTCATAATCTGTTTTAACCATTGATTGACGTTGTAAATGTATTATTTTGATTGGTTTTTATCATTTAATCCTATAAATCCATAAACTCGTTGAGTTCGCATCTATTGATCCATATATGCGACCAAGTGACCCAGGCGACCTATGCGACCCTCAGTTGGAATTAATTCTTTTGACGTTGTAAATATATTGTTTTGATTGGTTTTTGTCCTTTTATCCTTTTTAATCCACAAATTTGTCGATTTAGCATCTATTGATCCATATATGCGACCAAGCGACCTATGCGACCTATGCAATCCATGCAATCCTAAATTGGAATTAATTAGTTTGACGTTTTAAATGTATTGTTTTGATTGGGTTTTGTCCTTTTATCATTACAAAACCATAAATTTGTCGAGTTCGCATCTATTGATCCATATATGCGACCAAGCGACCCATGCGTTTCTTTTTAAAATGCCATTATCAAACTATTTAAGTTGTATATATCTACTTTAGAATCAATGTAGGCAATAATATGAGTAATATCAACATTTGAACAAAATGTTAAATGTATTTTTTGAAATTTTCTCAAACTCATTGACGGATTCATAAAACACTACTATCACTTTTGAAACACAGGCATTCGTTCTGCACAACTTGGGATAATCTATTTTAAACATTGATTGACGTTGTAAATGTCTTATTTTGATTGGTTTTTGTCATTTAATCCTTATAAATCCATAAATTCGTCGAGTTTGAATCTATTAATCCATATATACGACCAAGCGACCTATGCGACCCATGCGACCCTCAATTGGAATTAATAATTTGATGTTGTAAATGTATTGATTTGATTGATTTCTTTCCTTTTATCATTATAAATCCGTAAATTCGTCGAGTTCGCATCTATTGATCCATATATGCAACCAAGCGACCCATGTGGCCAAGCCACCCATGCGACGCTGTAAATGTATTTTCACCTTACGATCCATGCGACCAAGCGACCCATGCGACGCTGTAAATGTAGTATTTTCACCATGCAACCCATAAATTAGTTTGACGTTGTAAACGTATTATTTCACCAAAATTCCCGCCGCACTTTTCACCAAAATTTGAAAAAAACATAACTATGTGTTCATGTCTTTTCGAATTCCATCTAACGTCGATTCGATGTTAGGGTCATATCTTTTCAAATTCCATTCATTTCCTTTTTTTGAATAACGACACACTCTCTCTCTAATTCTCATCATCTTCCACCCATCTTTTTTCGAATAACGATACACTCTCTCTATAACTCTCATCATCTTCCACCCATTTTTTCGAAAATGCCACATTTCCCTCATTTTTTTCCAATTCATTCTTCCAAGCTATCTGGAGAACTATCTTGTAATCTCCTTTATCTGTCTTTTTTCGGTATGTTACATGTAGATAATGTGCAGATTTGAATTTGTTTTTCGTTTTTGTTACAGGACATTCCACATATCTTCTTTGATGAGCATATTTATGGGAAAACGAGGGACAACAACACGGAAATGCTTAAATCAAATGTGTCTAACAAAAAATGGGAATTCAAGTTGGATGGCTCCAGATTCATTGATGGATATAAAGATTTCTCCAACGACCATGAATTTCGTATTGGGGATTTCGTAGTTTTCCGTCACTAAGGTGACATGGCTTTTCACGTCACCGTGACCTCTACTGCTTAGAGGATTTTCATGGTACTAGTCATGCGTTCAAATCTAGCCGTAGATGCATTTGTAAGAGACCTCAAACTAATTCATCATATATCACTTTGGTTATTTATTCGGTTTTATTCATTTCTGCTGATGTAAGTTGGGTGATGTCGGAGAAAATTCCGATAGAGTTTGCGAGGTCGAGCAGTCTTTGTGGTAGACGATGTAAGATACTATTGATAATCGATTTCGGAAGGGCGTGGTTGGCAGATTTGAGGTCCATGAGTTATGGTGGCGCTAGCATCAGAGGGGGTTAGAAAAAATGGACTTAACGAGGGTTGTACCCTCAAAGTCAAACTGGTCTCCAATGGAGCAACACTTGTGCTTTGGTTTGTCCCTCAACCAGAGCCTAACAAAAATATAGTTTGATTTCATTCGTTTTTTTATTCCTTTCAACCTCCTTTGAACAACAACATTCCCTCAAACTTGAACTACAGGTTTGTATTTGGTTGATTTTTTACTATTATTCAATAGTTCGTATTATTTCTGGTATCGTTGTTTTTGTGGATTTACTATTATTGTGACAAGGTTCACAAAGGTACAAGGTCGTAGGGGTCCAAGGGTCACAGAGAGACAAGATTCGCAGAGGGTCCAAGGGTTGCAGGGGTCAAAAAGTCGTAGAGGGGTACAAGGGTCGCAGGGGTCCAAAGGTCGTAGAGGGGTACAAGGGTCGCAAATGCCCAAGGGTCACAGATGTACAAGGGTCGCAGAGATTTGAGTCATGTTTATTTGTAAATAACTTGATAAATTATTATTTTTAGAATTGATTCATATTATTTGTAAATAATTTAATTTGTAATAATAAATTATTTTTATTATTTTTTAAATTTGAAGCATATCACAACAGTCACAAAAGTCGAAGTGCTTGAAGGATCACGAGGGTCCAAGGATCGCAGGGGTACAAGGGTCGCAGAGGGGTAAAAGGGTCGCAAAGGTCCAAGGTTAGCAGAGGGTCCAAGGGTCATAGGGGTCAAAGGGTCGCAGAGGGGTACAAGGATCGCATGAGTCCAAGGGTCGTGATGTACAAGGGTCGCAGGGGTCCAACGGTCGCAGGGGTACAAGTATTGTAGGGGTCCAAGGGTCATAGATGTACAAGGGTCGCAGAGGGATAAGGGTTGCAGAGGGACAAGGGCCGCAGGGGTCCAAGGGTTGCAGAGGGACAAGGGTCGACTGGACCCTTATACCTTTGCGACCCTTGTACATGTGCGACCCTTGGACCTCTGCAACCCTTGTATCTCTGTGAACCTTGGACCCCTGTGACTCTTTTTTATTATTATAAAAATAATAATTTCTTATTACTCAAATCAAATTATTTACAAATAATATGAATAATTTTTTTTAAAATAATGTATCAAGTTATTTACATCTTTCATTCCCAAAAACATAACAATGTATCAAGTTAGTCTCGGGGTGGAGGGATACATCTTCCATTCCTAAATACATCGGTAGCCATCTTCTCACGCATGGAAGCAACATTGTTGTCGCAAATGAAGGGAAAAGTATGTTGTCTTTTCATTAGAGCATCTTCTAAGAATTTGAAGGCGTAAACACCACAGTCACTCGCGCTTTTGTTCTGTGACAGACCTTCATAATACTTGTACTTTCATTCATCTTCTCTAGAAGCCAAAGAAGGAAACCCTCCGAGAATGAGAATCATGGGGATAGTGATGCGATTCAAGTTAAACAAATTAACCTAAACTACCCGCAAGTGCACGACACGTGTGCAGTACTCTAGTTGTCAATCCCATAGGGACTATGCAACACGAAACCAAACTCAAACTAAAATCAAACTTGCTATGATGAAATATCGGTTTTAGGAGGGAATAATGAAAATGCAGTAAACTAATGAGTTCTTAAAAATGAGACAAATGTTCTAGGATACAGTTTCACCGCAAAGCTTCCGAAACCAACTCTCGATCTATCTAATCATCCATTCCCAATCAAGATATCTAAGGCGGACGATCCTAATGTAATTTCTACCTACTCTCAAGGCATAGGAACGTGATTTGAATGAGTTATTCCCTACTTCGTGGCTGATACCCCAAACTAAACCCATATGATCTATGATTCATCCGATTAATCCTCAACCGTTACTACTCTACTTTCGTGACCTAGTCTTGGTTGTTCTAAGCCTGATCATCGAGGACTAGAATTCTCCTTTCAGTCCTTCTCCTAATCCCTAACACATGCATCTACTTGACCTTCATAAATACAAGACGATTAAACACTCAGACAAAGAATATATTAACAAAACGGGAAATACATTCATCAATAAATCAAAAGAGGTTCTGGGATAGCCATGGACTAATCCCTTCTCCTATAATAAGACAACTACTCAGTCATGAGTTCAGAATCAAACATTTGATAACACGTAATCCGTTGTAGTTTTTATATCATTCTTAGGTTTAGTTTTGAGTAGATTACTTAGGTTTCATTCATTTATCGAGTTTATTCGAAGACTTTATCTACATTTCGTGTTTTTCATAGGAAACGAAGACATGAGGAGAAACACGAGAGATTATGGCAATTTAACCCCGAAAACGTAGTTGAATGACAAGGTTCAACTTGTGCAAGGCCATGGATTCAAGTGAACATTCAAACACCGAGCGAAGGGAGCGGAAACAACATCTCAAGACATGCACGCTCAGGCATTGGAAGTGTGCCCGCTCGGGCTAATTGCTACCAAACACCCCCGTAGCTTTTCATGACTCAGACACTCAAGGAACACGACCAAGAAGGTGTGCCCGCTCGGGTGGAATTCGAGTGCCTGCTCGGGCTAATTGCTACCAAACACCCCCGTAGCTTTGCATGACTCAGGCACTCAAGGAACACGACCAAGAAGGTTTGCACGACTCGGGTTGAAGAGGAACATGCTCAGGCATAGGTGCCCGCTCGGGCTAAAATGAGTGCACACGGTCGGGCACAAGGTCTGCACGAGCGGGTAGAAGCTGTGCCCGCTCGGGCCCTTGAATTTCTCAACTAATTCCTAAGATTTAGAACGGCCAAACTAAGAGAGATCAGATCTAAATAAAAGGGATTCGAACCAGATTGAAGGGGGGACGATTCAGAGACATTGAAGACACACTTGGAGAGATCGAGAAGGACGGAACGAGGGATCCGAAGCATGGAGGATCTATTGAAGACATCGGTTGATGAATAGGGAGCATTCTTATTCTCTTTCTATGTTGAATTTAGATTTCTTTTGTGTTTCGTTTCCTGAGTTCATGTCCAAGTAGATCTATTGCCATAGGATAGAGAGTATTGCCAACATGTAATGAAGTCTTGTGCTTAATGAATGGTGGATCTTAATGCTTTCATACTTGTACGCCACTCGACATGAATGAATTTGGTATTTGATCACAGTTCCTATAGGAGAGCTTGAATTCCCTGAACTCGTGATAGTATCTAAGACCAATGATCTTGTTAGAACTTCGTTGCATCGTTGTGCGACTCTCGATACCTATGGTGTTTAGTCTTTGAGTAATTCCTATCATTAGTTTAGTTTAGTTTGCATTTGCATTCCATCCACTATTGATTTTACACATCTTATTCATTAGTCTAATAGCTTTAGAGTTGCATCAATTCTTTGTGTTCGACCCTAGTTGCTACACGATCCGTATTCTTGCGGAAGCGTTATTCTAGGTAACTTATTACTTGAGTCTACGCACATCAAATATAAATGAAATAGGATATCTAAGGAGAATAGAAATCAAACGAGGTCTCCTCCCGATTCGATCTTCCTTCTCCTGCGTGTCTCCTGTCAAGAGGACTCTCTCCTATGACGGATGATGAATGAATGATGAATCCTGGATAATGGATCAATTCAGTCCCTCCTATGCTCTTGACGTCTTATTCCTTTCAAATTTTGAATTTCCCGTCTTCATTTCCACTCAAATGGAGGTGGAACGGTTTACCAAGTTATGCCCCGTCAGGCATGCTTCATTTTCCTTATTTGTTGAACAGCTTCCTTGAGTGCCCTGTCGTGCTCCATTTGTGCTCAGGCCATGCAAAGGTCTTAAGGGTAAAATCACGGTAAAGAGTCCGATCGTGAACTCCAACATGCTCGACCATGCTCACTACCAAGGGAGTTCCCCAACTGTGCATCATGTGTGCCCGGGCCATGCATATCTCTCGGGGATATTTGTTGCAAAAGGGCCTGATCATGCTTCATGTTATGCCCGATCGTGCATCATGGTCTGCTCGGCCATGCTCCTCATGATGGTTTCCTCCCGGCCGTGCTCTTGCTCATGCTCGACCGAGCTGTCTTTTTTGTTGCATGCTCGGTCATGTTGAGTTGTGTGCTCGGTTATGCCTTGTCCGTTTCTCGTCTCATTTCTCCATTGTGATCTTTGATGCTTGCATTTTGTGTCGTGTATATTCTTTAGCTCCAAATCGAATCAAATACGCATTAAAACCTATAAGAACGTGAAAACGCAAAAACAAGTAAAATGGATATAAAATCACATGTAAACATCACAACTATCATCATAAACATCTTTAAAATCATTCCAGAATTGTGTACGAAAATGAGATGATCAAAATCCCCCAGACTTGAATGTTTGCTTGTCCCTAAACAAATGTAAATGTGGAACACGTGAGACATAGAAAAATCGAGAATTCCCCTTTCCCCTAGAAACACCACTAAAGCGAACCTAATCAATCAACTAGCAAATCAAGAGCAAATTCGGCCTAGTAATCTTTCAGTCTATATCCTAGGTTCACCATGGCTACCTATTGGAAAGAAAATCAAACGTAAGCTAAACAAGAAACTGCAACTCTCTCCACCAAATGTGACTTCAAACAAATGCTAAACATAGAATCAAAATGGATACTTGTTTCATTTACGAGCTTCTTTATTCATTTATTCAATTTTTTTCTTTCTTTTTTATGATATGCGGACAAACCTAGGCTTCTAGGACATCGGATTTGAAGGGATCCAGCCTCTACTTAGACCCAGGCTACCGATGACGGTATAGTCTTGCAACTCATTCAAGAGTGCAGCGGAGTAGATGGTATTTTTATTGCGCCTTGCCCTTAGGACGTAGAAAGATGATCGCCAACCCACAACTTAGACCCAAACCATCGAAAAAGTATCAAGGTCGATGCACTCATATCGATCTTAGATCATGCTTTAAGGTATTATCCTATCGATAGCGGAGTGTTAGTGTGCGCTCTTCTTCTGCAAAACAAGCTCATTTCATATGATCGAATTATCCTCGTGAAAAAGAATGAAGTATAATCATTTGGATGGAGAGAATAAACAAGAAACTAGCCTAGCAACCTCGTCTAAACTTCCCACAAGTAACACTAGGATTCTCAAAGCCTTACGACCTACTCGAAGTTCGACCGACTAATAAGCTCTAACATGCAAGATATCACAGAAAAGTTCAGCTTCTTAAGTATCCTTGGTTGAAGTTTCATCTCAAAAAGTGGCACCGGACAAGTGACTGGGATGACTCTGACTCATGAAAACAAAAACAAACTAAATCTACGCTAAGAACTACGAAAATCAAAGAGAAAAACAAAAGAAAATGAAATAAAATCACCTGACAAATGTGAGCTGCTTCTCAGACTTGAATTGAACGGTGTCTGCGACGTGAATCTCCCATGGAGGATAAGAAAGGTGAAGTCACGGTTGTAGATCTTTTTTTTAATAAAAAGAAGTCTGAAACTAAACAACTACGAAACAAAAGAAACAAACTGTTAGGTTGCCTCCCAAAAAGCGTTTGTTTAGAGTCGTTAAGCTTGACGTCTCCATGCTTGATGTGCTCGCGATGGGTGGATCGAATAGGGAAATAGAGTTTCGGCTTTCGATCGGTTGAGCGGCTTGATAGAGCTTTAGGTGCTGCCTATTTGCTTTGAATGTTCCACTTGTCTCGCTCCATAGTTCTACTGTTCCATGCGTGAATACCTCTCGTACCTGAAAGGGACCGGATCAACGTGACCGTAGTTTGCTCAGGAAAAACTTAAGACATGAATTAAAAAGTAGAACTAAGTCACCTGTCTGAAATTTGTGAGGTAGGATCTTCTTATCATGCCATCTCTTAGCACGCTCCTTGTAGATCTTAGAATTCACGTATGCATCGAGGCAAAGTTCGTCTATCTCGTTCACCTGCAAAAGTCGTTTCTCACCTACACTCTAAGATCAACGTTAAGGAGCTTTGTCGCCCAATAGGCGCGGTGCATTAGCTCGACAGGGAGGTGGAAAGACTTGCCATAAACAAGCTGAAAAAGAGTCATGCCAATGGGAGTCTTAAAAGAAGTCCTATAGGCCCATAAATGCATCATCTAATCTCATCGACCAATCCCTACGGGACCTATACATGATTTTCTCTAATATACTCTTAATCTCCCTATTTAAAACCTCAACCTGTCTGCTAGTTTGGGGGTGGTACGGTGTAGCTACCCTATGCTTCACGTCGTACTTCCTAAGGAGGGCTTCAAATTGTCTAGCAATAAAGCATAAGATTCCATCACTAATGACTACTCTAAGGACACATAAATGAGGAAAGACGATCTTCTTGAAGAATTTCATTACCACCCTAGAGTCATTAGTCAGTGCAGCTATGGCTTCTACCCATTTGGACACGTAATCTACTCCTACCAAGATATATTGGTTTCCACATGACAAGGGAAGAAGTTCCATGAAATCTACACCCCAGACATCATACAATTCTACCTCGAGGATGTAGTTTTGTGTCATCTCGTTCTTCTTATCTATATTACTCGTTTGTTGACATCTATCACAAGACGAAACGTACCTATGCACATCTTTGAAGAGGTTTGGCCAATGAAAACCTCCTTGTAACACCTTTGAAGTTGTTTTAGACTTTCTGAAAGCGCTCCGTAATCTGATCCATGACAATGAAAAGAATGCTCTCGACCTCTTCATCGGGAATGCATCTTCGAATGACCCCATCCGTGAATCTCCTGTAGAGAATTGGATCGTCCCAATAGTAATGCTTCATGTCTGCAAATAATTTCTTGTGTGCATGAAAAGAAAGCTCGGGGCGTAGTATACTGCTCGCAAGAAAATTGACAAAATCAGCATACCAAGGATCAGGTTTACTTGAAGTAATTGTGCATATGTGGTCATCTCTCAACGATTCGTTGATAGGTCTCTTGTCCTCCACAATGATACAAGAGAGTTGATCTGCAATGACGTTCTCCGACCCCTTACTATCTTGAATCTCAAGATCAAAACTCTTGCAAAAGAAGAATCCATCGGATAAGGCGTAGTTTGGCATCCTTCTTCCCTAGAAGGTACTTGAGTGTCGCATGATCCGTGTAGACAATCACCTTTTAACCAACTAGATATGATTTGAACTTATCAAAGGCAAAGACGACGGCAAGGAGTTCCTTCTCGGTTTTTGCATAGTTGATTCGAGCGTCGTCTAGGGTCTTGTTAGTGTAGGAGATGACATAAGGAACCTTGTCTCTCCGTTTTCCCAAAACAGCTCCAACCGCATAGTCGCTAGCGTCGCACATGATCTCGAGTGGTAGGTTCCAATCCGGTTGTTGAATGATAAGCGTTGAAACCAATGCTCCCTTGATCATGTTGAAGGCATCGTGGAATTCCTTAAAAATTTGAACGTAGCATCCTTGGCCAGCAACTCTGTTAACGGTTTTGTAATCTTTGAGAAGTCCTTGATGAATCTCCGATAGAAGTCGCCGTGTCCTAGAAAACTATGAAGTTCCTTAACCGAAAACGATGCAGGGAGTTCTTCAATTACCTCGATCTTAGCCTTGTCAACTTCTATACCTCTCGAAGAAATCATATGTCCTAGGACAATCCCTTCTTTCACCATGAAATGGCACTTCTCCCAATTAAGAACGAGATTGACCTCCTCACATCTCTGCAACAATCTAGAAAGGTTAACAAATCAATCATCAAATGTAGAGCCATAAATGGAAAAATAATCCATAAAAACTTCCATGATATACTCAATCAAATTGGAAAAGATTGCCATCATGCAACACTGGAAAGTAGCTAGAGCGTTGCAAAGGCCAAAAGGCATACGACGGTAAGCAAACGTTCCATAAGGACATGTGAAAGTTGTCTTCTCTTGGTCTTGAGGGTGAATGGGAATCTGAAAGAAACCCGAGTACCCATCCAAGTAACAAAAGTAGGCATGGTTCGCAAGGCGTTCGAGCATTTGGTCGATGAACGCGAGAGGAAAGTGATCCTTCCTTGTGGCTTTGGTGAGCTTCCAATAATCTATACCCATCCTCCAACCCGTGACTATTCTTGTTGGAATCAGCTCATTCTTCTAATTGCGTACTACCGTCATTCCATCTTTCTTGGGCACTACATGCACGGGACTCACCCATTCGCTATCCAAGATAGGATATATGATACCTGCATCCAAAAGTTTTAGTATCTCCTTCTTCACTACCTCTTTCAAGTTAGGGTTCAATCGCCTTAATGCTTCAATGGATGGTTTGTGTTCGTCCTCCTTGAGTATTCGGTGCATGCACAATGAAGGGCTCAGTCCCTTGATATCCTCAATGGTGTATCCGATAACTCTCCTACGCTTCCTCAAGCAATCAAGTAGCTTTCTCGTCTCATCTGCATTCAAGTTAGCACTTACAATAACGAGATATGAATCGTTACATCCAAAGTACTCATATCAAAGAGAAGAAGGGAAAGGTTTAAGCTCGAGTTTGGGTGCCTTCTCTACTGCAAAATCAGCATGGATTTCTCGCGGTATCTCCTCATGTGGGGCATCTCTTAATGCTTCAATAGCACTCATGAATCAGCGTAGACCTCGACTTCGTCGTCGGTGAGTCCTGCGTCTTTGCAAACTTGAGTTAGGCATCTCTCAACAAGATCGTAAATACTTACTCGATCAAGTGTGTCATTCGCTAACTCGTCCAGCAAATCAACTCTAAAGCATGACTCCTGAAAAGAAGGGTCGTTCATTGAGCTGGACAAGTTGAATTCTAGCTTCTCATCTCCGACATGTAGAGAGACCTTTCCTTGTTGTACATCTATCATGGAACCTGTAGTAGCTAAGAAAGGTCTACCAAGAATAATAGGTATCACCGGTATACAACGATTACCTACCTTGGTGGGAATATTTTTGACAATTCCCACCAGATATCTTACCGAACGATCCGTGAGTTGTAAAGATATCTTTGTAGGTTTGAGACTCCGAAGTTAAACCGCTTGAAGACTGAATGTGGCATAAGGCTCACGCTTGCTCCCAAATCGCACAAGACTTTGTCTACATCAATGTTCCCTATGGTGCATGGAAAGGAGAAGCTTCTAGGGTCTTTTAACTTCGGGGGGAAGCTTGTTTCTAAGAATGGTGATGCGTTCCTCGGTGAGTGCTATCGTCTCACTCTCTTCAATACGCCTCTTGTTGGAAAGAATCTCTTTAAGGAATTTGGCGTAAGTGGGCATTTGTTGGAGGGCTTCTACGAACGGTATGTTGATGTGAAACTTCTTGAGGATCTCTACAAGCCGTCCATATCTTATTTCGTTCTTGTTGCTCACCAACCCTCGAGAAAACGGTATAGGAGGTACGTAAGCCGATGGAGCAGTAATGGCTTCTCTAAATCTAGTTAGGCCCCCTCCATGATCGCAATGCCCTTTCCTTTGTCCATTGATTTTCCAACAACCTTCTCTTGCTCTTTCGGGGGCGGACTCACAATCTCATTACCGGTGCGCAAAGTGATAGCGTTCACATGTTCTCTCGGGGTAAGGATTAGGCTTTCCGGGTAGCATTCCAGGATTCCGAGAGGATGATGTAGCTTGTTGTGCTATGGAGTTCTCTAGGATCTTCACATGCGTGCTCAAGGATTTCATCCAAATTTTAGGCTCACCAATCACTGTCCCTATTTCCGCGTTGAATTTAGCTTGATTCTGCCTTTGCTCCTTCATGAATTCAACCATTACCACCTCAAGGCTTGACGAATGAGCTTGAGGAGGTTGAGGCGCTTACTGAGCTTGCTGGAATTGTTGCGGTTTCTGGTACGGTTGCTGTGTTTTTTATTGAAATCCCGATACTTCACCGGTTGAGTCGTTCGATACGAGAAATTCAGGGGATTCCTCCAATTGGGGTTGTAGGTGTTCCCGAATTGCGTGTTCCCTTGCTGCTGGGCATAATTCATTTGTTCCATGCCTTCTTGCACCGTGCATTGATAAGTTACATGTTCCATATCTCTGCAATTCACACAGTACATGACATTCGCTGGATTTCCCATTGCTCTAATTCGATTCACTTCGCAAAGACCTCGTGTCTTGTTTGGCATACTCCTTGGTATGGACCACATAGTGTGATTCATAACAAGATTGTCTATCAGCTCGTATGCGTCCTCTGTGCTTAGGTCCAAGAATGATCCTCTAGCAGCGTTATCCAACATCGTCCTATGCTCATTCGCGATCCCATTGTAGAAGGTTTGGATCACGTACCACTGCTCTAGACCATGATGTGGGAAAATCTGCAAAAGATCTTTAAATCTTCCTCACACTTCAAACAATGTCTCCCACTCTCGGCATCTAAACATTGTTATTTCTCCCATCATTTGAATCGACTTCTTCAAAGGAAAGTACAGTGAAAGAAATGATGTGCAGAGTTGGTCCAAAGTAGTGATCGAGCCAGTGGGAAGAGATTGCAGCCATGTCTTCGCTTGTCCCCCAATGGAGAAAGGAAAGAGACGTGGCAAAACTGCAACCTTCGAGACTCCAAGTATCTTGAATGTGTTTGAAAGCTCTAGGAAGACTCTTAGGTGCTGATGAGGGTCTTCGTGATTTCCACCCATCAATTGCTTTTGATAAAGCATGTTGATCATCGCGGGCTTAACCTCGAATTTCTCTCTTGCAACAGTGGGCGTCCTTATGGCAGTTTGGACGTTACTCATGTTCGCCACAACGTAATCACGAAGCCGACGTGGTGGAGAAGCCAGTGGTTCTCGCTGTTGAGACGCGAGTGGCTGTTGCTGTAATTATCTCATATTACCAACGAGTAATTGCGGTTGTCCATGACCGTCCAACATATTGTTTTGGTTATCCATCACTCGTGGATCGGTCCGATCTACTTTTTTTCTTCCTTGCCCTTTTCCCCTATGTAATAGTTCTCTCGATCTCAGGGTCGATTCGAAGTAAGCTCAAAATTACTTGAGATCTGGTCATACACCAACAAAGACAAGCAAAGGAATTAAAAGAAAGAACAAAAGAAAAGAAAACAAAACAAAAAAAATGACTCTAAATCCGAATCTAAAACGTGTTAAGGAATATTCCCTGGTAACGGCACAAAAAAATTGATGCAATTCAAGTTAAACCAATCAACCTAAACTACCCGCAAGTGCACGGCACGTGTGTAGTAGTCTAAATCTCGATCCCACAGAGACTATTAAACACGAAACTAAACTCAAACTTGCTACGATGAAATGTCGGTTTATGATGAAATAATGAAAATGCAGTAAACTAATGAGTTCTTAACAATGAGACAAACGTTCTAGGATATGGTTTCACCGCAAAGTTTCTGAAACCAACTATCAATCTATCTAATCATGGGTTCCTAATCAATATAACTAATTCGGACGATTCTGATGTGATTCCTACCCTATCTCAAGGCATAGGAACGTGATTTGAATGAGTTATCCCCTACTTTCATGGCTGATACCCCAAACTAAACTCATTCAAACTATGGTTCATCGATTAACCCTCAACATTTACTACTATACTTTTGTTACCTAGTCTCGGTTATTCTAACCCTGATTATCTAGGACCGAATTCTCCATTGGGTCCTTTTCCTAATCCCTAACACATGCATCTACTTTACCTTTGTAAATACAAGACGATTAAACACTTAGACAAAGAATAGATTAACAAAAAGGGAAATATATTCATGAATAAATCGAAAGAGGTTCCGGGATAGCCATGGGTTAATCCCTTCTCCAAGAACAAGACAACTACACAGTCATGAGTTTGGAATCAAACAACATAAACGAAATAGGATGTCTAAGGAGAATAGAAATCGCGATTCAATCTTTCTTCTCCTTGCGTGTCTCCCATCAAGAGGACTCTCTCCTATGATGGATGATGAATGAATGATGAATCTTGGATAATGGATCAATTCAGTCCCTCATGTGTTCTTGACGTCTTATTCCTTTAAAATTTTGAATCTCCCGTTTTCATTTCCACTCAAAACAGAGGTGGAACGGTTTACCAAGTCATGCCCGATCGTGCTCCATGTCATGCCCAGTCGGGCATGCTTCATTTTCCTTGTTTGTAGAACAGCTACCCATAGTGCCCGGTCGTGCTCCACTTGTGCCCAGACCATGCAAAGGTCTCAGGGGTAAAATCACGATAAAGAGCCCAATCGTGCACTCCAACATGCCCAACGGTCCTCACTACCAAGAGAGTTGTCCGACCGTGCATCATCTGTGCATGGGCAGTGCATAACTCTCGGGGATATTTGTTGCAAAAGAGCTCGGTCGTGCTTCATGTTATGCCTGGCCGTGCATGGTGATTTTGACTTCAGCCACACGTAAACATCAGAACTATCATCATAAACATCTCTTAAATCATGCGAGAACCCTGTACGAAAACGAGATGATTAGATAGCTTTTCTTATCTTCTCAATCAACAGATCGATATGTGTTTCCTCCATACTGCTCTGGCATTCGTATACCGTGATGCATCGGGTTTTGAAATCCGTTTTGGCGGCTATCCAATTTTTGGATGATGGAATGTTTAAAATCGAGACGAAGCCATCGTAATGATTCACTGGTTTATACTTACTTCTGAATGGATATTTGCCATCCAAACAATCACTAAGAATTTTCGGCAATTTTTCCATATCGTTGTACATACATAGCGTGAGCGTCTGCATGAAAGCAATAGGAAAACACAATAATTCCGATATATGTAGGGTAATATGCTCATGCGATCATACAGCTCCAACGACGCCTCATCCAATTGCTACCAAACAAATTAACAGACGAATACATATGACACAAGATGACCTTTGTGACCTTTGTGACTAAGGGTTAAAAAAACTTACATCATCTTCAAGCCATACGTTGGGCTTTAATATAATCTCCTAAAACTCTGGCCCCCGGGGACAATCTAGATCAGATTTCCACCAACGCTCTTGGCGAGGTCTCATCATAAATATATATAGAGTAGTCAATTTTATACCGTTAGCATCATGAATGAATACTCTCAGGTTATCCCGCCTTCTCCCAATCCCTTGGGCTCCCTCACAAAATGTCGATTCCCTACAGGTTCTTGAACCACCTTTTTTACGGATTCTTGAACCACCTTTTTTACGGGTTCTTGAACTACATTTTCTGCGGGATCTGCATCAACAGCTTTCACTCTCCCTCGCCCTCTTTTTGCTCTTTTCATCGGTGGAGGTTCAACATATGGCTCCTTTCTTTCCTTCCATGGCCTTGAAACTCCTTTGATAAAGGTCCAGCATCTTCATAAAATTTATTTCATTAAACACATGCAACCCATGCGACCCTGCTACCATGCGACCCATGCGACTAATGCGACCTTTTGTTACCCATGCAACCATGCGACCCATGTGACCATTGGAAAATAGCGACCCATGCAACTAATGTGACCTTTTGTGACCCATGCGACTAATACGAGCTTTTATGACCCATGCGACCCATGTGACTAATGTGACCTTTTGTGATCCATGTGACTAATGCGACGTTTTGTGGCCAATGCGACCCATGCGACCTTTGTGACTAAAATGACCTTACATACTTGGTGGTACTTTGACATATATGACAATAACCTTTGGAGTTCCGTCAGCACCAACATCAACGGCAACCTCTTTGACAGAACCCACTGGAGTATCCTCCGCAGGAACCTCCTCAGTGGCGACCTCTTCAACAGGACCCACTAGAGTATACTCGGCAGGAACCTCTTTAGCGGCGACCTCTTCGACAGGATCTACTGGAGTATCCTCGGTGGGAACCTCCTCAACGGTGACCTCTTCCATAGGATATACTCGGCAGGAACCTCCTTAGCAGTAACCTCTTCGACAGGACCCATTGGATTATCCTCGGTAGGAACATCCTCAACGGTGACCTCTTCGAAAAGATCCACTAGAGTATCCCCGGCAGGAACCTCCTCTACGGCGACCTTTTCCATAGGATCCACTGGATTATACTCGGTAGGAACCTCTTTAGATACACCAACGGCAACATCAGCATAAAATTATTTCATTCATTAGACTCATCGTTCGTTACATTGATGCAACCCTTGCGACCCATGAGACATATGCCACCCATGTGACCCATGCGACACATGTGACTCTAGCGACCATGTGACTTATGAGACCCATGCGACCATTGTGACCCATGCCGACTCTCGCTGGAAATTGACTTAAATGACCTTTTTCACTAAATATTACTTACTTGGTGTAACTTCATTAGGAGCAACCGTTGTAGTATCCTCTTCGGAAATGTATTCAATTAGAGGAATGCTGGCGGCGGAGATGTGAGATTTTTAACTAATCTCAAAATGTTTGCTTAATCCTCTTATGAGCAATCTCTAGAGTCATTTTCAGCCTGACTCAACCGGCTCTTTGCTTGGCTCTTTTCTTGACACTGGATATGGATGTCGAAGGAATTCAAAATCATCATCTCTCACAATGTTGGATGATTGGTTTCTGATGCTCGCATCTTTTTTCGTAGACTTTGATTTTGCCTTTTCAACACCTATGGGATTTTTCGCCTTTGATTTTGGATTAGGCAAATGAATCCCGACATCCCTTGGAAGGTCTCTTACAACATTGATGATTCTTTTCTCCGAATTATTTATTTCCTTTATTAATTTATGCTCTAGTGTCAGAGGGACTACAGATTCTTCTTCTTCAGCTTCAGCTTCATCATCACCTTCTCCTTCAGCATCACCTTCAGCATCACCTTCTCTTTCTTCATCAGCTTCAGCAGCACCTACCCATCCTTCGTCTTCTTCATCTTCAGATATGGGTAAAACATCTACAACCTCTATTGTTTTTTCACCCACGCTCTTCTTCCTCTTAGTCCTCTTTCCTTTCCCCTTCTTTTGATCACCAAGAGCTGCTTTCCGTGTGAGCAGTTCTTGCTTACGGATGTCCTTCCAACAAATACCCTTCGGATTTCTACGTAGATGATTCATCCATATTTGAACATCGGGATCATGGCATCCCTCGTAATCCTTCAGATCAAAAAGTAAAGCTTCCTCTTCGTGTACATCACGAAGAATACTTCGAATATCCTCCAAAAACAAAAAATAACCATTATTACCCTTTGTGACCCTTGTTACCCTTGTGACCCTTGTGTAATTGTTACCTTAGAATCTTCGATCTGCCTTATCACGTCTATATACTTTGGGTTAAAATTGGATGGAACCATGTTCCTGCACATCCTTGGGCATGATGGATCCGCGTCCATAACATCAACATACCATCCCTTTCCATCCAAACTAAGAATGGTTTTGAATGGAAGTAACTGGAACATTAAAACAAAATGATAAGAATGCAAAAAGTATGAACATTAAAGTTATTCGAATAATATATACAACTTACCATTAGTGGGATCATGAAATCACAATAATACCATTTTGGTTTCAGTGATTCCCTGCTAACGTGCTTGCAGCAAGTATCCATAATCTTCTCGAATGTGTAAAGCTCCCATGGAAAGCCTTCACAAAATTTCAAATCATCAACCATGTCAATGAGATCATGGCTGATAAAGTTGTCTAATGAAGGCTTGTGATCCATAACTTGCGCCAACAACATCAAAGTAGCCAACCTCATCCGGTCGTCGGAATTCTTCACCTTCACAAGCTTTTCACTCACTTGTGTGGGGTCTTTTCTACGGCCGAAATTCTTCAGTCTGAATGTATCACCCCTTTTAGACTCATATCCTTTAAGATATGTTCCATATTTCAATTCGGAAATTAGTGCATGCTCCACTATAGAGTACCGGATGGGAACACCGTTTAAGATGAACCACAACTCCTTCTTGTCCTATACAATCAGGAGTGATTTAGTAGGACAGACATTTGAACCTTCGTCAATGTGGACTCACAATGGAAATGGAATAAATGTCTAAATTGTGACTCCTTCTCGAAGTAATGCAACTAATATTCATTTAAGATTCCTCTCAGCTTTGTTATTGTCTCGTGAGGATAACACTGGGTGGTGATCTTTGGCATTCTGCCCATGTGCTTGAATTCATACACAAACTTCAGCTTTGGCGACACCTGCAAAATGACCAATTAAGAATACATTAGACTTCTACCGACTCGAGCGACCCATGCGACTCAAGCGACCCTTGCGATTCAATTGATCCATACGACTCAGGCGACCTATGCAACTCAATTGACCCATGCGACTCAAGCGACCCATGCGACTCAAACGACCCTTGCAACTGAATGACACTCAAGCGACCCATGCGACGACCCTTGCGACTCAATGACACTCAAGCGACCATTGCGGCCATTGAGACCCAATGAGTCGCTGGAGTCGAAGATGGTCATGAAACCCCTGCGACCCTTGCGACTCAATGAGACTCGATCAACCCTTGCGACTCAACCACCTCACTGAGACTCAACCGACTCACTAAGACTCAATCGACTCACTGACACTCACACCCATTTCAAATCAATAAAAAATTTTGCGACTCAACAGCCTACAAAATCCTAGAAATCGATTTACTTACACTTAATGACGCCATTGAAGATCTATTCATGCTCTCTTCTTCACTACTGATTCTAGCCATTTCTTTCTCACTCCAAAATTTCCTTGGTCTCAACTTGAATGTTCCTTCTTACCAACTTCAAATCGATCCTTTTCATGTTTGAAAACCCCTCATATTCCTTGCTCTTAACTTTGAAACAGTTTTTCACGTCAAAAAACTGCCAAAATTTTTGTTTTTTCACAGGCGAAAATTAAGGGCAAATTTATCTTTTCTTCAGTTTTTCTATTTAATAATTATTTTCACGAGGGTAGACGTGAAGCACTTCAGTCCTACGAGGATATCTTTAATATTATGTCCGGATAAAATTTGGTTAAGGAAAAAAATAGTGCAACACATATTTATCTCTCCTATTCAAAATAACATTTATTAATATCTATTAATAACTTTCAAACAAAGTATCTCAATCTTGTCAATTATATTTCCCAATACCATAGTAAACAATATTTACGTGAAGAAATATGTTGGATTGTTATTTGATTTTATTTGTTGAACATCTATTTTCACCATTTTGTTGAAGATTATGAACGAAAAAGAACTTTGGTGAGATATGATTTATTCTATTACCTATGATGAATTGTGATATACAAACGACGTTATTTTTACATATGATAATAGAGATGTCTTTATCAATTAAAAGACTACATATTTTTCGAGTATATTGAGATAATAACTTCAATCAAACACATTCATGATTTGCCTCGTGATTAGATGTTTTTCCATCATGATTAGGTGTTTCTTTTCCTTTTCTAGGATGTCTAGCACGCTTTATGCATGTGATAGACTCATTAAGAATCATAGAACATTTACAACTGGAATATAAGATTTTATAACTCTTTTGTGGTTAATAAAAATGTATGAAAATTTATTTACAACGGTTTGCAAATAAATTATTCATTGAATTTCTAGCTCATTTTATTTATTCGAGGATCTAAACTTTTTATTGATAAATTAATCCAAAATATCTTTTTTTCAAATTGTTTATTACTTTCTCTTAATGCCTAGATAGCAAAATATAAATCTTGTAGTAAATACATCTCTAGTATTTTGTTCAATATATTTGATTAGATGAAGATACCTCATATCCAAAAAACTGTCATGGAAAGTATTTGGTTGGAAACTGTAATGAAAAACAAGAGAGAATTATCACTATCACTAGTTGGTTGGATGCGTGAATGTAAAACACCATGTTTCCAAACCCAAATAGTGATTTGAATTCATAAATATCGGTCTCACAATCTATTAAATTCGTTTCAATAAAATGATTTAGCTAGATCAGTCGTTGACAACAAAGTTTGTTTCAACAATTTTCCTTTCATTTTTCAAAAAATTTTGATAAAGATTCCCAAAATCTTTGAAAGTACAAGATGTATGTGATTAATGGTTTTGCGTGTTGCATCAATGGCATGTGTTTTCTTTTGTATTATTATTTTTTGTTTGTCATTTTTCTTTTGTATTGTAGAATTTCTATATCACTTTAGGGAATATTTTCTGTTTTTATATAGAATAGAATTTCTAAAGAAAAAATTTTGATTGGAGATTTTTTTATCAATAATTTATTATTTTGCTCATAATTAAAAAATAATTAAATATTCATATTTTGCTAAATCTCTGTTATGATATTGTTGTCGCAAAAACACTTTAGATATATATGAAATGTAGATAATATTTCCCCATCATATATGAATAAGTAATAATTTTACCGCATAACTAAAAATTATTTGAAAGCATTATATAAATTAATGAATTAAAATAAGACATGAATAGAAAAAGCACATTGCCTCGATTTATAGAAGACAAATTTCCTGCTCATAACATATTATAATAATAGAAATGAATAAAAAAATGAAAGAAGAAAGAGATATTGTAATAAAATTATTATAAACCGAAAAAATTAAAATATGTATAATATGAATCAAACAAAATAAAATTATAAAAATATGTTCTTAATTTTGAATTTTTTGTATATTTTACAAGATATAATATTATGATTATTTAGAAAAAAGAAATAATATTACATCAGAAAAATGATAAATTAAAATTATGTTATAGCTTAAAAGTATTTGTAAGTATTATATAAATTAATGAATTAAAATAAAAATAAACATGAATAGAAAAAGCACTGTAATTAATTTATAACATATTATAATAATAGACATGAATAAAAAAAAGTGAAAGAAGAAAGAGATATTATAATAAAATTATTATAAACCGAAGAAATTAAAATATGAATAATATGAATCAAACAAAATAAAATTATAAAAATATATTCTTCAATTGGGCTAACTTCAAAAATATTCTGGCTAAAACATTTCAAAAATACCCTTCTCGAAAAAGAAAAAATTTTAAACTTCAAAAATATCCTTATAAATGTTGATATTTCCAAAATACCCCTATGATCTTACGATCCAGTTCGATCCAGCGTCTAGTTTGACCCTGCGATCTTTGTCCCTCTTCGATCCTTGTTCCTCTGTGACCCTTGGACCCCTGCGACCCTTGTCCCTCTGCGACCATTGTTTCTCTGTGACCTTTGGACCCCTGCGACCCTTATCCTTCTGTGACCCTTGTTCCTCTGCAACCCTTGGACCCCTGCGACCCTTGTCCTTCTGCGACCCTTGGACCCCTGGATACTAATTTATTAATTACAAATTATTTACAAATAATATGAATAAAATTTTGAAAATACAGCTCAAATCAAAATATGTTGGACCCGTGCGACCCTTTCGACTAGTCTTTTCAATATCAGACTACTGTTTTTTCCAGGTTCTAGCTATGCTTTTTATTTTACCAATGCCACATTGAAGACCTATATTAAAGGTTCTTTAATGTGTCAATACATGCACCTTGGTCATTCTT
>CM071873.1:19319464-19335191 GCA_036759665.1 Gynandropsis gynandra
TGGAAAAGCGTGCGGCTAGGGCATCAACGAACTGCTGTACCCGTGATGCGGAATTGCCTGTAACAACAATATCATCAACATAGACCAGCACGTACAATTGTAGTGTGGTTGTGCTGAGAATAAACAGCGAGGTGTCCGCCAGAGAGTTGGTGAAACCACGAGCGAGAAGGAATGTGTGTAGCTCCGAATACCATGCTCGAGGAGCTTGTTTGAGTCCGTAGATTGCTCGTTGAAGTCTGCATACATGATGAGGGTGAGTTTGATCAATCAAACCCGGGGGTTGAGACATGTATACCTCCTCCGAAAGTCAGCCTTTTAGAAAGGCATTATTGACATCAAGTTGTCGTAGAGTCCAACTGCGAGAGACAACAATACTCAAAATGACACGAATGGTGGTTGGTTTCACAACCGGGCTAAATGTCTCATGATAGTCGATGCCCGGTCTTTGGTGAAACCCCTTTGCAACAAGTCGAGCCTTGAATCGTTCCACGGATCCGTCTTGCTTTCGTTAGATGTGAAACACCCATCTGCAACCAACGATATTCTTTGCTTGAGTGGCTGGAACAAGCTGCCACGTTTCATTGCGATGCAAGGCTTGTAACTCGGCATCCATTGCTGCACGCCACCGAGGATCCTTTAAGGCTTGAGTAATGTTTGCTGGTTCACTCTCTACCTGAGCAACAAGAGCAGATCGGTTATTGCGCTTAGAAGCATTGCTCTTTGAACGAGTAACCATCGGGTGAGAGTTGGTTCGAGGACGTTGTGGTGGCACGTCCAAGATGATCAGCTCAGGAGATTGTGACGATGTTGGTGGTGCACCATCAGTAGGAGTCAGAGATCGAGAGATAATATATGAGGTTTGGATTGGTGAAGGATCCGAGCTTAGGGGCTGAGACGGCAATGGAGCAATGAGCGGCTGCGGCGTGAAGGTTGGTATAGGATCGACGCTTGGTTGAGAGGTGGAAACGGGGGTTGGTTGTTGGGTTTGTGGGAAGAATTTGGTATGGTCAGTTAAAGGATAGATAGACTCAAAGAATTGAACATGACGTGAGAAAAAAATGTGTGACCTAAGAGGATCCAGACAAACATATGCACTTTGGGTGGATGAGTACCCAAGGAAGATACATGGATCAGATTTTGGTTCTAGTTTGTTGGCTGTATAAGGACGTAACCATGGCTAACATAGACATCCAAAGACACGAAGCTTAGAGTAGTTTGGTGGTTGTTGGATGAGACACCCGTAAGGGGAGGACATACTAAATGTAGGGGTCGGGAGGCGGTTAATGAGATAGACCGCTGCACAAAATCCATAAGACCAATAGGATAAGGGCATGGAGGAGTGCGTGAGAAGGGAAAGACCGGTTTCTACGAATGTGCCTATGTCGTCTTTCAGAAATACCATTATGTTCAGGAGTATGTGGTGGAGATTTGAAATGCGAAATGCCATGAGAGGATAGAAAAGAACGCAAGGCAATGAATTCACCTCCATTATCGGAATAAAGTGTTGAAATGCGTTTGTCGAATTTGTTTTCAACAAGTGATTTGAATTGAATGAATGTGTCACGAACTTGGGATTTGGTTTTGAGTGGATATAGCCATGAATAACGTGTAAAGTGATCTACGAAAAGGACATAATATTTAAAACCATCAACGGAATAAATAGGAGATGTCCAAACATCGGAAAAGATCACTTCAAGTGGACGAGAAGTGATAAGAGTAGAAGTTGAAAACGATAATTTGTGGCTTTTATTACAACAACAAGCATTGGAAAACACATGAGGGGAATCCCGAGACAACGGTAAATCAAAAGTTTTGATAACTTTATTCAAAATGAGAGACGATGGATGACCTAAATGGGAATGCCACTGGGACGAAGTGGTCTTGACACTATGAAATCATTGAAAAGGAGACGAGGTACTTGATGAGATGGGCCACTCATAAACTCCATCTTTAGCGCTTCCTTTCAGAAGTTGTGGTCCCGTGCTGAGATCCTTCACCTGAAAACCACTAGGAGCAAATTCAACAGATACGTCATTAGTTTTGCACAACTGATTAACCGAAATCACATTCTTGCAAATTTTAGGTACACATAGAACATTTTGTAAAGATAATGATCTAGTGTCAAGGGGTATAGAAATGGAACCCGTGTGTGTGATGGATAAACCGTTGCCATCACCGACAACTACATCGTCGCTGCCGCGGTAAGGAGAGTGAATGGCAAGGTTCGAGAGGTCCGACGTGATGTGATGAGACGCTCCACTATCTAGTAGCCACGAGGTTGCATCATAGGAAGAGGCAGCGGCATGATGAGCTTGCGGACGTGGCTGCCAATTCGTTGATGAATTCTGCCAAGGTTGCACCGGCGGGTTCTCAAGAATACCGGGTGAGGAGACAAGTCAAAAACGTGGACAGCGTTGAACGCTATGGCCGTGAACACCACACGCTTGGCACCTTCTTTGATAGCTACGGCGTGTTGGTGAACGCGGACGAGGACGACGAGACCAATTGGATTGGCCGGACGAGCGAGAATTCGGGCGGGACCAATTGGGTGACCGTGCGGCCGTAAGGTTGGCGGTGAGGGGAGCAACGATCAAAAGAGGATGCGGCTCAGCAGTAGCCAATTTGGCCTCATAATTGAGAAGCTTTTCGTGAACTTCTTCAATGGATGCAGCAGTGTCCTTCGCGCGGATTACATCCGCAATCAGCTTGTACTCCTCGGGAAGGCCATCAAGGATTGCATCGAGGAGATCTTCATGATCCAGCGGTTTCCCTAAGAGGGCAAGTTCATCAGCGGTGGTCGTGATGGCACGCAAGTATTCATCGATGGATTGAGATCCCTTGGAGCACCGCTTGATTTTGTCATGAAGTTGAAGGAGATGGCCACGAGACGCTTTGCCATAGGTGTTGGCTAGCGTCTTCCACGCCTCGTAGGTGGAAGGAGCACGTGCAATAAGGGGCTGAAGGGAAGCCGATATGGCTCCAAAAAGGGCTGAGAAGAGAAGGCGGTCTTGTTGTTTCCACGATTGGAAATTAGGGTTGTCAACGGACACCCCATCGCGGTGGATTTTGGCCGTAGGAACAATGGAATTGTCCTCGATGAAGCATTGAAGGTTGTGGTTTTCTAGGAGGGCACGAATCTAAACATTCCATGTGAGGAAGTTGGTCGGCGTTAGCTTGGTAATGTTTGTCATGTTGACGGTGAGAAGAGTGCTTAGCGGATGTTGTGGATCGAAGGTTGGAGCCGCATCGGAGAGACGGGCGGTAGGGTTGCTGGTTTGGCCGGTCATGGATTAGGGTTGTGAGGCGGCTGTGCAAGAGATGCAAGATCTAGGGTTTGGTATTGTGGATCTAGGGTTAGATCTTAGATTAGATCTAGGGTAGGGTGATAGGGGAACGGTGACCGCGACGGAATAACCAGCAGACGCGGCGCGGGATGAAAGAGGAGGGGCGATCCGGGACGCGAGAAAAACGGGCTAGGCGGCCGAAGTGGAGGAAAACGGTGGGGGATCTGTGTTTAGGCTCTTCGTACGTGATGGTACGATGGCAAGGGAGGGAAGAGAAGGGTGAACGGCCGGAGGAAAAGAGAAAGGATGGTCGGCGGCCGCAAAGAAGGAGGAGGAGCGGCGGCGGCGGCGGTTTGAGAGGGGAGGAAAGGCCGACCGAGAATTTATGAGAGTTTGTTGTCGTTAGACCTAAAGCTCTGATACCATGATAATTTGAAATCTGAATAATTAGATTAGAATGAGCCTAAACGGCTATAAGTACAAAATACAACATTAGACCTAATTACAACATTAGACCTAATTACAGAAATTACAGTTCTACCCTTTTTACATATATATCCTTTACAGGTTTCAACAAGTCCCCGGATGTAGTGATAATCAATGGCCACATCCTTCATCCGAGAGTGAAAGACGGGGTTGGCACATAGGTAGGTAGCACCCACGTGATCACAGTAGATACCGGGAACGAACGACATAGAAATGCTAGTTCTGAGAGAAAGGACATGAGCCATTGTACCTCTGATGCGGTGGACGAAATTTTTATTGATTTATACTTGGCCTCGGTGGAAGATTTGGCTGCAAACCGTTGTTTCTTCGAGGACCACGAGATAAAGTGCCTTCCAAGGTACACAATGTGTGCTCCAGTCGAACTATAATCATCACGATCACCTCCCCAATCAGCATCAGAGAAAGCATGAAGAGATAACGCGTTGTCCTTGTGGTAGAACACGCCGTAGGATTTTGTCCCGAGGAGGTAACGAGGGATTCGTTTACCGCTTGCAAGTGCTCGTATGTAGGACGATGCATGTATTGAGCAAGTTTGTTCACGGTATAAGCAATGTCCGGATGCGTGAAGAGAAGATATTGAAGGTTGTGAAGGACTTGACAGTACTCCGTCGGATCATCTAGAGGAATGCCCGAGGTGGAGGAGAGAGCTGATGTGGAAACTATCGGAGTAAAACAGGTTTGGCGTGTAGCATGTTGTGACGACCAAGGATGCCGTTGATATACTTCTGTTGAGTGAGATGCAAGCCATTGACATTTCGCGTAACTTCTACACCAAGGAAGTAAGAGATTTGTCCAAGGTCCTTGAGTGAGAATCTTGCTGCGAGAAGATCAATCACCCTCTGAATTTCACATGCTTGGTTGCTCATGATAACAATGTCATCCACATAAACAAAAACAAACGTCGTGATATCTTTGGAACGATATTTAAAAAGTGATGAGTCGGAGAGGGCATTATGAAACCCTGACTGTAGGAGAAAGGTTCGAAGTTCATGATACCATGCTCGTGGTGCTTGTTTGAGACCATATTGTGCCTTCCGAAGTTTGCACACGTGGGAGGGGCGGTCACGATCAATGAATCCCGGTGGTTGTACCATATACACGTCCTCGTTGAGTGTACCTTGGAGAAATGCGTTGTTAACATCGAGTTGTCGAAGATCCCATCCTGAGGTAATAGCGAGACTTAGGATGAGCCGGATGGTGGTGGGTTTGATTACCGGACTGAAGATATCATGATCGTAAACTCCCGAACGTTGATGAAATCCCTTCGCGACAAGGCGTGCTTTGTACCTATCAAAAGAGCCATTAGAAAGACGTTTAGTACGAAATACCCATTTACATCCAACAATATTGCAGCTCGGATCTGGGGGCACTAGAGTCCAAGTGCCATTGCGAAGAAGAGCATCAAATTCCTCCGTCATAGCTTATTGCCAATACGGAAGTTTAAGAGCTTGAGAAACACATGTTGGTTCTATGTTCGGGTCATTAGGGAGGGTTACGATCAAGTACAGTTTTGTGTTTGGCTTGGTGATGTGGTTTTTGGATCTTGTGATCATTTTGTGAGTGTTTTGTGTTTGGTTTGGACATGGGTCAATAGACGAAGTGGTGTGTGCGGGAGAAAGTGGTGGTCTCGGATCAGTGGGCACTGGTAAAGGATCCAAACGAGCAATCTATGTTGTTATGCATGTGTACGAGGGCCACGTATTGGAACAAGTGTGAAGGGTGGAGAGGAGAAGCATAGGGCCGATCTAGACGAGGACGAGATAGAGGAAACAGAGACGAGATGGGGAAAGGAAATTTTTAGATTCAAAAAAATCCACATGACGAGATACGAAGACTCGAGGCGATGGAACATGAAGACAAAGAAATGCACTGTGAGTGAGAGAATACCCGACGAAGATGCAAGGTGTAGATTTTAGATCAAGTTTGTGAGTAGTGTAAGGACGAAGCCATGGATAGAAAAGACATCCATAGGATCGAAGTTTAGAGTAATTTGGAGTGGTTGTGAAGAGTGTTTCGAAAGGAGATTTGAAGTTTAGGATTGACGTGGGAAGCCGATTGATGAGGTATACAGCTGTAGTAAAAGAGAAGGTCCAATACTGAAGCAGCATGGAAAGAAGAGTTAGTCTGGTCTCGACTATGTGTTGGTGTTTGCGTTCGGATATCCCGTTGTGTTCCGGGGTGTGAGGTGGAGATGTTAGGTGAGATATCCCATGAAGAGAGAGGAAGTTCTTGAGGGCCATGTATTCACCACCATTGTCAGAATATAGAGTGACAATTTTCGTTTGGAATGTGTTTTCGATGAGAGCTTTGAAGCGAATGTAGACATCATGAACATGAGATTTTTGTTGCAAAGGAAAGAACCATGTGTATCTTGTGAAGTGATCAACAAATATCACGTAATATTTGTAGCCACCAAATGATGGTACGGGTGATGTCCATACGTCGGAGAATATGATATCAAGAGGTCTTTTGGAGACAATTGACGAGGTATGAGATGGATATTTGTGCATTTTATTGATTGAATAAGCCTTACAAGACAGTGATGTACTTGACGGACGGGATAAAGGAAGGGAAAAAGTGGAGATGATTTTATTAAGGACTTCAAGAGAAGGATGACCTAGCCTAGAGTGCCACTCGGACAAAGTGGTCTTGACCGTGCAAAAAGCATTTGGAAACGAGATAGAGAGATTGGGCCGTGAAATAGGGAGTTGTGGCCACTAATACACACTGTTTTTGAGTTCACCCTTGGTGATTAGTGCCCCCGTTATTAGATCATTCACCT
Source organism: Gynandropsis gynandra (assembly GCA_036759665.1). NCBI lineage: Eukaryota > Viridiplantae > Streptophyta > Magnoliopsida > Brassicales > Cleomaceae > Gynandropsis > Gynandropsis gynandra. The sequence continues at coordinate 19,326,038 of CM071873.1, forward strand.
GAAAAATGAAACAGAAAGAATTCGACCAAGACATCGTTGTGAGTACAAAGTTGTTGTATGGAAATGATATTTTTATGTATGTGAGGGACACAAAGAACATGTTGAAGGGAAAGAACACAAAGAACATGTTGTTGGGAAAGAGAGCGAGAGGATGATGGGAGAAGCATAGAACTCGTGTGTGTAATCTCAAGCCCGCTACCATCACCAAGAACGACCCTGTCCGGACCGTTGTACGGGCGTGAAGTGACAGATTACCAAGGTCTGTGGTGATGTGATGTGATGCTCCCGAGTCGAGCAGCCACTTTGGAGAGTCTGATGGATTATGTGACACGTGATTGGCGATAGCCTGCCAAGCGGATGGTCCCCGAGGACCTGAGGGTGGCATGGGCTAAGGTTTGGCTTACGAGCGAAATAGACGACATGATTTTGCACTGTGGCCATGAACACCGCAAAGGTGACATTTTCCTTGGTATCTCCGAGTGAAGGATGTGCGAGAATTCGAGTTGCGATGGGTAGAGATTGATTTGTGGTCTTGTCGCCATGTTCCCCGCGGTTTGTGTTGAACGTTGTGAGCCGAAATTGGAAGATTTATTGTCAAAGGTTGAGCCTAGATCCGATCTGCTTCATGATTGATGAGCTTCTCATGAAGCTTAACAAATGAGATCGGTGTGTCCTTGGCATTCACGACGTCTTTGATGGGTTTGAAGTCGTCCCCGAGACCAGCAAGGAGAAGGTCGAGGAGGTCTTCGTGATCCATCGGCTTACTAAGGAGAGCGAGTTCATCGCTCTTCACTTTGAAAAAATGCATATAGTTGTCGATGGATTGAACACCTTTGGTGTGACGCCGCATTTGATCCTTGATCTGCTTCAGATGTCCACGGCTAGAGCGACCGTACGTGGAGGCAAGTGTGGCCCAAGCCGTTGAGGATGTTGAGGCCGAGGCAATGAGGGCTTGGCATAAGGGAGATATGGATCTGAGAAGGGCTGCAAAGATGAGACGATCCTAATGAAACCATGGATTGTACGTCGGATTTGGAACAACAACGTTGTTGGTCGTCATAGTCGCTGGTGGTGCTCTGGTAGGTTCGAGAAAATCTTCGAGATTGTACCCTTGAAGAAGAGCACATATCTGGATGCTCCATGTGATATAGTTTGTTGTTGTAAGTTTCGTAAAATTGAAAACGTTGATATTGATCAACATCGTCATAGGATTGGCCGGATCAAAGGGAGTGACGGTATTGGAGGGAGCAGAGTTGCTCGAGAAATGTCCGTCGGCGGACATGAAAAAAAAAAAAATAATAATAATAATAATAATAATAATAATAATAATAATAATAATAATAATAATAATAGAGGAGAAAGAGAGCTACGTCGTTAGACGATTTTTAGCTCTGATACCATAAAGCAAATATGATTGTATTATTCTCATGAGATGGTACATGGTTTATATATACATAGGAGTGCATATTTCAAGGAGAGAATTAGATCAAATCAATGGAGAAATTAGACCAAATCAAAGGAGAGAAAGTCATGGAGAGAATTAGACCAAATTAATGGAGAGAAAGTTATGGAGAGAATTAGACCAAATTAATGGAGGGAATATTTTTTATTTCCTTCTATTAATATATATATATATATAATATAAAAGTAAACATAAATTCATAAATATTTATTAATCATAATATAAACATAATAAAACATTAATTTTTCGTCCAAAATGACGTCGTTTCAGTTTTAAAAAATCAAAACGACGTTGTTTTGAGTTTTTCTTTTCAAAAAATAAGAGTTTGAATCAAAACGGCATCGTTTTTAAAAACAATAAAAAAACCTTCTCGACGATCAATGTTGCAAAAATCGATTGCCCTGACAACGATTAATCGACATCCAAACATTGACTAACAAATGAAGTTGATTTGTCAATTTTCTGGGCTATTGAATACCGTCCAACGTCTAACGTCTAGACGACGCTAATCGGATTTCAATACATATTCGTTGTATTTATTGTGTTTTCGTGTATGCTTCATATTTTTGTACTATATTAAAAGCATTTTATATTAGATTTTTAGTATATCCTTTACAAACAAAAATAAAATGGAAAACTGATATATATTTGGATAAAAAAAAGTTCAATTTAGATATCTCAAGCAACTAGAAGAATAATCAATATTTATGATAAATCAATATATCTATATATATATATATATATTATGATGTTTAAATATTCTTATAACCATCGAATTTAAAATTCTTTTCAACATTTATTAATTCAAATCGAGTACTAGACCAAAATAATTATGTATTTTTCAATACATATTCGCTATGTTTATTTGTTTTCGTGTATGCTTCATATTTTTGCACTATATTAGAAGCATTTTATATTACATTTTAGTAGATCCTTTTCAAACAAAAAAAATATATGTATTTGGATAAAAAATGAAAATAATTTCAATTTAGATGTCTTAAACAATTAGAAGAATAATCAATATTTATGATAAATCAATATATATATAATTTATGATGTTTAGATATTCTTATAACCATTAGATTTACAAATCATTTTTACATTAGTTTTTGAACGGTAATTGATGGACAACGCCTAGTGCGCTTGAAGAAATCCAATCCTCGTTATGTTTGAGGGTTAAATTTGTTAGTTTCAGTTTGTTAATAAAAAAGAGACTTGGTATTTTTGTTATCTTCTGGTTTGTAGGATTGTTGTAGATCCAGTTTCTCATTTTCGTGTTTTTAAGATCACTACGTGATCAGTTGTTTCTTGGTAAATGTGTCCTTGTCAGGTTATAAGGAAAACTGAAGAAGGAATAAAGGGAAGAATTTTCAGAAAACATAAACATGTTCTCTTTGGGTTTTGATCGGGACCAAATAATTTGGTATCCGAGCATCCACTATCATTCTCTCATTTTGATTTGGACCACGAGAACGTGGTGTCGGGATGACATCGAACAAGGACACAATCGAATAACTCGAAAATGGCCTTGGGATAGTACAAGATGAAATTGCACAGATGAAAACGGCAATGGTCGAGAAGTTTCAGCTTTTGAAAACCTCATTGAATTGCTCACTAAATCTATCACCGAGAATCATCGGGGAACAAATGCTAGCGGAAGTAGACGAAATGAAGAAAAAATTATCAATAATTCACTGCACGATAAGGCAAACAAATCCATTGTTCCAGTCCAAATTCACGAAGCTAGAGTTACCATACTTCTACGCAAGAGATCCAATGATTTGGTTAAGCAAGGTTAAGCAATTCTTTGAATATCAAGATGCATTGGAAACTCACTGTGTGCAATATGTTGCTTATAATTTGGACGAAGAGGCTAATGAATGGTGGCAATCAATGAAAAAAAGCCTATGACGAGGAAGAGACAACAGTCACATGGGAATGATTTGAAGAGGAACTATGGACACGATTTGGGCCTACGGAATGTGAAGATTTTGATGAGGCTTTATCGAAAATTAAGAAGCCCGACAATCTACGTGATTATCAAAGGGAATTCGGGAGATTGCAAAACAAGGTAACGGACTGGACATAAAAGGCTCTCGTTGGAACCTATGTAGGAGGATTGCAGACAAAAATTGCAAATGTGATACGAATGTTTCGACCAAAGTCTTTGAAGGAAGCGATCATCTTGCAATAATGCAAGATGAGTATATTCAGAAACAAAAGAAGAATCCACCATATGAACACAACACGTTACGAGTTACTTAAACCCGCACCACGGGAATGACTCTGAAGAAGCTTTCATGGGACGAAATAAAGAAGAAAAGAAGTCTAGGGCTATGCTTCAGTTGTGATGAGCGATATGTTCCAGGACATTAGTGTCAACATCCGCAACTTCTTTTAATGGAAGGAGAATGTTATGAGGATGATGAAATAAAGAAAAAAGAAATAAAGGAACCAGAAATATCGCTTTGCGCCCATTGGTAGGTTGAGATAACCCTCGTACCATGAGGGTTGAAGCGATGATAAGAAAGCAGGGATTAATGCTCTCATTGACAACAAATCTACCCATAATTTCATAAGCAACAAGGCTGTGAAATTGCTGGACCTTACAATTTCTCCAACGTTGTCATTCACGGTTCGAGTTCCAATGGGTTACCAATGAAATGCCAAGGTCAATATATGAGAATGTATCTATATCTCTAGGAGGAATCATCTTCATCGTTACATTATATGCATTACCATTGTGGGGATTATACTTGGTTCTCGGAATTCAATGGCTCGAAGAATTGGGTACCACCACATGCGATTGGCGAGCTCAAACCATGAAATTCCAGTGGAATGGGGCTGATTGCAAACTACAAGTGTTGGACACAAATCTTATCAAAACCAGCAGTGTGAGTGGGGTGTTCAAGGAAGCACGACAGGGGCTTACTTTGTAGCTATTTGTGTGAATCAAGAGCCCAACAAGATATCCAAAGTACCAGATAAGTTTCTGAGTATGATCGACGAGTTCAGTGATATCTTTGAAGAACCACGACAAATTTCACCCAAAAGAGAAGTTGAGCATCATATTACTCTCAAGGAATGAGCTAATCTAGTCAATATAATACCATATAGATACGCACATTACCAGAAATATGAAATTGAGAAGCAATGTGAAACTAATGTTAGAAGCAAGATTCGTTCGACCTAGTTTGAGTTTGTTTTCTTCGCCGGTTCTTCTCATTAAGAAAAAGGACATGGCGGTTCTGTACAGATCATAGAGCATTGAATGGGATCACTGTGGAGGATCATTTTCCGATTTCGACAGTGGAAGACATGTTAGATGAATTACATGCGGCTATTTTCTTTACCAAGCTCGACCTCACTGCAGGATATCATCAAGTTCGAGTCAATGAACATGATGTGCCCAAAACAGCCTTCCGAACACACAGTGGGCTTTACGAGTACTTGATCATGCCATTCGGCTTGTGTAATGTGTCATCTACATTTCAAGCATTGATGAATACGATCTTTCGATCACATCTCTGTAAGTTTATCCTTGTATTTTTCGATGATATTTTGGTTTATAGTTCCTCGTGGCAAGTGCGTTTGCAACATGTTCGACAAATATTCTAGATTCTACGACAACAAAAACTACATGTCAAATTCAGGAAATGTGAATTCGGAAAAAGGAACTAGAGTATTTGGGTCATATAATTGCAGGAGATGGTGTGAAAGTGGATGATACAAAGATCCATGCAATGTTAATATGGCCAACACCAACTACAGTGACAGAGCTTCGTGGGTTTCTTAGACTAATAGGATACTATTGCAAGTTTGTACGAAATTACGGATTGATCGCCAAACCTCTCACCAACTTCCTTAAAAAAAGGGAAAATTTCATTGGAATGAAGCGATAGACGAAGCATTTTCCAAACTGAAATCTGCAATGACAACAACTCCTACGCTCGCTTTACCAAATTTTGCGAAGCCATTCATTATTCAGACAGATGCTTCGGGAGAAGGGATAGGAGCTGTTTTAACGCAAAAAAGACAGTCAATAGCGTTCATGAATCGTGGATTGAGTTCGTCAAAGAAAACATGGTCGACTTATGCCCGTGAGATGCTGGCCATCATTGTATCAATCCAAATGTGGTGCCCATATCTGTTGGGTCGGAAATTCACCATTCAAACAGATCATCGTAGCTTGCGCTACTTGTTGGAACAACAAATATTAACTCCTCAGCAGTAGAAATGGGTCGGCAAGCTTGTTGGGTATGATTACGAAATCATCTATAGATCGGGGACTTAAAATTCAGTAGCAGATGCTCTATCTCATTGCCCACAATAGCCCTGTCTTCACGGTTTATCTGTACAACGACCAAAAATATGGAATGAGCTTCGAAACCTCGCAAAACGGACCCTTATTTTCAGAAAATTTCAGCCATGGCGGATCAAAATTCTGGCAGGCCATATTCTTGGAGAGACGGGTTGCTCTGTTGTTACAATCGCGTGGTCATTCCTCTAAATTCTCCATACAAAAAAACTTTCCTTTATGAGTACCATGACACAACAATGGGTGGCCATTCAGGTATATTACGCACATTTAAGCGCATATCTCAACAATTTTATTGGCCTCCTATTATTAAAATAGTGCGTGAATATGTCGCATCTTGCGAGATCTATCAACGAGCTAAATACGAGGCCCTATCTCCAATGGGATTACTGCAACTGTTGTCGATTTCGTGTAAAGTGTGGGAAGATATCTCGATTGATTTCGTGGAGGGATTACCCAAATCAGAAGGTAACACCATGATTATAGTTGTTGTGGATAAGCTAAGTAAATCAGCTCATTTGGTGCCTCTTAAACACCCATACACCGCGAAGACAACGACTATCAAGTTTATTGAAAATGTCATTAAGCTCCATCGAATTCCAAGATCAATTGTCAGTGGCCGAGATCTAGTTTTTATCAGTTATTTTTTGAAGGAATTTTGGAAGACTTCTGGCACAAAATTGTGTATGTCATCAGCCTATCACCCGCAAACGGATAGCCAAAAAGAGAGTCAATCGATGTATTAAACAGTATCTCAGATGCTTTGTTCACCATCGATCGAAACAATGGAGCAGTCTTCTTCCATGGACTGAATTCTGGTACAATACCACTTTCCATTCATCTATCGGAATGACTCCATTTCAGGCATTATTTGGTCGAACGCCACCGCCTTTTCCATCATATGATTTCGGCACAGCGATAGTGGATGAATTAGATGTACAATTACAGGAGAGAGATGAGCTGATTAATGAGCTGAAACAACATTTGGATAGAGCGAATAACCGCGTAAAGAAATTTGCAAATGCTAAGCTCAGATATGTGAACTTTGAGGTTGGAGATTGGGTTTTTCTTAAGCCGCAGCCTTAAAGACAACAATCTGTGTTCCATCGCACGTCGAAGAAGCTAACAAATTGTTTCTTTGATCCTTTTCAAGCTGAAGAACGAATAGGAGTCATTGCATACAAGCTGAAGTTGTCTGTTAATTCTAGGATTCATCCAGTTTTCCATGTGTCTTTGTTAAAAATGAGATACAGTGATGATCCACCAGTAACAGACGACCTACCACCTTTAAAGGGAGATATCAGCTTACGCTTGGAACCATAGACAATGCTGAAAAACGATGGTCTAAACAAGGTTCTCCTTCGTTGAAGAATTACTTATCAAGTGGAAAGGATTATCACAGGAAGACGCGATCTGGGAAATGGCTGAGCAAATTAAGGATAGTTTCCCAGACCTGAACCTTGAGGACAAGGTTCTTTCCAAAGATGGGGGTATTGATGGACAACGCCCAACTCGTTTGAAGAAACCCACTCCTCATTATGTTTGAGGGTTAAGTTGATTAGTTTTAGTTTGTTAATAAAAAGGAGACTTGGTCTTTTTGTTATTTCCTGGTTTGTAGGATCGATGTAGATCCAGTTTCTCATTTCCTAATTTTTAGGATCATTACGTGATCAGTTGTTTCTTGGTAGTTATTTCTTGTCAGGTTATAGAGGTTATAAAGAAAACTGAAGAAGGAATAAAAGGGAGACTTTTTAGAAAATAGAAACGTGTTCTCTTTGGGTATTGATCGAAACCACACAGTAATTAAGTAAGTTATTTTCGAAAATATATAGTTTTGAATTGTTCTCGTCCTTAAATGAAATATTTTAAACATGAAAATATACAAATATCGTTCATTTTATTTGTTTTGTTAATATTTATTTCATAGAATCCGTTAGCAACAAAAAAGAATGATTGATGACAAGTCATTACAAGTTTTATGAATTCGAACACAAATTGAAGTGTATGTTTCTGAAATTTAGAATTTAAAATACATTTCAATGTTATTTTTAAAACGATATATACGTATTTGATTTTCTCTCACAATGTGAAAGGGGGGATTATCAAAAATGCCCCTGTAGGGCTAAAGTGCTTCAAAAATACCCTTGGCTGAAAAAAAAAGTTTCAACTTCAAATCTACCCTTAAAATATTGATAATCCCATGTTACCCTTTACGACATTTTTTCTCTCTCCTCTAGAGCACCTCTAATTCTCGCGCGAAAATTACTGTTCCCCCACACCACAACAGATTCGGCGAGAGTAGCTTGCAATCGGCATCAGATTCGCTGCCAATAGGTTGAAATCCTTTGTTGTCAACAAAGAAGCTTGCAATTAAGCACGTTCCGCAGAAAAACCAGGTGTGTATAGTGAGTTTTTCGTGTTTCTCTTGTGTCTATTGCAATGTCAAAGGTGACAGAGTGGGTCACAGAGTCGTACGGTCGCACTGGGTCACAGTCTCATCGAGGGGTCAAAGGGATCAAAGGTCGTCGCAGGGGTCCAAGGGTAAATGGGTCGAAAAGGGTGAAAGGGTCGCAGGGGTCCAAGGGTAAATGGGTCGAAAAAGGTGAAAGGGTCGCAGGGGTCCAAGGGTAAATGGGTCGAAAAGGGTGAAAGGGTCGCAGGGGTCCAAGGGTAAATGGGTCGCAAAGGGTCAAAGGGTCGCAGGGGTGCAAGGGTCGGATGGGAAAGGGGTCGCAAAGGGTTCAAAGGGTCGCAGAGGTAAAGGGGTCGCAGGGGAAAGAGGTTGGAAAGGGTTGAAAGGGTCGCAAAGGGTTGAAAGGATCGCAGGGGTACAAGGGTCGCAAAGGGTTGAAAGGGTCGCAGGGGTCCAAGGGTAAATGGGTCGAAAAGGGTGAAAGGGTCGCAGGGGTCCAAGGGTAAATGGGTCGAAAAGGGTGAAAGGGTCGCAGGGGTCCAAGGGTCGCACGGTCGCTGTGGGTCACGGAATTTACCCCTCTTTTTATGTTTTTGTTACAGGTGTAATGGATACGGCGGATGAGAAAATCACACTGATTTATTTTTTGTATGATGGTAAATGGGAAAAAAAACCCAAATGGAGAATCTGAATGGGTTGGTAGAGTTCAGGAAAACCAGAGAGTATTTTTCTTATGGCCTCCGGTTAGTCTGACATACCAGCAACTGATTGATGAGTTATGCGCAGAGATGATGGTGGATAATAATACAACGAAGTTGAAGTTAAGCTATTTGCCCAATATTTGTGAAAATAGGAAGCCGACATATATAATGAATGACAAACATCTTATTTGTTATCTGTTCGATCGCATAAGAGGAATTCGACCACTGCTATATGTGGAGATAGAATCGGCAAGTGTGAA
>CM071873.1:19344036-19368873 GCA_036759665.1 Gynandropsis gynandra
GCGACTCATGCGACTCATGCGACCCATGCGACCCATGCGACCCAACCGACCCTTTGGCTCAACCGACCCATGCGACTCGACTGAACCATGCGACCCAAGCCGACTCACTAAGACAACCGACTCAAACGACCCTTAGACTCCCTGTGACGCTCAAGCGACCATTGCGACCCAAATCGACTCACTCAGACTCAACAGACTCACTGACACTCACACCCATTTCAAATCAATAAACCATTCTGGGACTCGACAGCCTGCAAACCCTAGAAATCGACGCTCAACCGACCATCGCGACCCAAACCGACCCACTGAGACAACCGACTCTTGCGACTCAACCGACTCACTGAGACTCAACCGACTCATTGACACTCACACCATTTCAAATCAATAAACCATTTTGGGACTCGACATCCTCCAAAACCCTAGAAATCGATCTACTTATACTTATTGACGCCATTGAAGATTGACTCGTGCTCTCTTCTCCACCGCTGCTGATTCTAGCCATTTCCTTCTTGGCAACTTCGAATTTCCTTCTTGCCAACTTCGAATCGATCCCTCTCAAGTTCGAAATCACTTGTTCTTTCTTGGCTTTTACTCTCCCAGAATGCGGGTTTGGCTTTTACTCTCCCAGAATGCGGTTTTTCCCACGTTCGAAAATTAAGGGTAAATTTGTCTTTTCTCCAGTTTTTTTTTTCCGATTAAATAATTATTTTAGGAAAGAATATTTTTGAAGCGTTTTAGCCCTACGAGGGTATATCTGATATTCCGCCATGTGAAAGTATGTGTTCAGATTACCACCCATTTGAACCCACTAAAGGACGAGGATTACTTTAAATTCAGCTGCTTAACGCTCAATAGACTCAAAATGTTGAGGCCCATTTCAATATCTATTTACCCATAAGTACTTCTATCACCGTACAATTAGGAGCCCCATTCCATTCCATTCCATTCCATGAGATATGTCCTATTCCAAAATTCATTTCACGATAAATGTATGTATTTATGTATTCTTATGATTCCTTTGGTCATATAATCCTTGTATTTTTCTAAGTTAGTAAAACTAAAGGTTTTACATTTGGAGTTTCCTTTTTAAGACATACATATATTCATTTGTTAAATTAATTTATCTTGTTGAAAATGTCAATAAAAATTAAAGTTTTGGTTAAGTGAAAAAGTCAAACTTTAATGTAATAATAATAACAGAACTATAAAAACAAAAAAGTAAGAAAAAATGTCACAGTTGGAGATCATGGAGTGATGCAACTAAAGAGAGTTGCTGAACCAAAAAATTTATAGGCAGTTGATGTGTATTTGTCTCCTCCCCAAAATACTAATTTAACCTCTAAACCGTTGTTTAGATTATTATTGATTGGAAAAAATTTTCAGAATAATTTTTTATTTGTCTAAATTTATAGAATTATAGAATTATAAATGACTTTAGTTTATATAATAATTTTTTATTTGTCTATACAACATAAAAATATACAAATTTATAAAAAGAAAAGTTTTTATATTTAAATTAAATTATATCAGAAAAAATAATTTGTCATGTCATATTTAAATTAAATTAATTTTTTAATTTTAAATCAATAAAACAAAAAAAATAAAAATATTTATTTTTCTGCCTCTACTTCACAATCCGCATCATGAGTCGTTTAGATAAACTGAAAATAAAACCAGATATACGAAAAAATAGTCATAAACCCACTTCATATGCTCTAGATCATCGGGGTAAAGGTTTTTCCATCTGAGCTCGGAGGTCAAAGCTTGGCTTCTACGCCTTCCATAAACGCAACCTCTTTCTTGAGCTCGGAGGTCAAAGCTTGGCTTCTACGCCTTCCATAAACGCAACCTCTTTCTTTGTCTCTTATGCTATTTTCTCGACATAGTTATACATGGAGTAAAATCTGTTACGAACGATAACCAAATGAAGTATAATGTCTCAAGAAACCATACCAGAGTCTACATTTTCACAAATCAAAGATTCAAGGAAGAGAAAAGGAAAATGAGATTTATTACTTGATGAATAATAATATACATTAATGCTTATAGAGGTATTTATACAATTGGACATAAAATACCTCAAAGAAAAGAAATTAAAGAAAGCTAAAAATGGAGTCTTGTGGAAATATAATATACACTATAAAACTATGTAATCTAAAAAATATAATATTCCCCTAGAGTAAATATTAGTTATTCTCATCTTGGTGAGTAAATTATTGAATTGCGATCATAAATGAGCTTCATCATCAAATCTTCAATTTTATCGTGACTTTGTCTTTATAAGTTCTTACTGTAACTTTTTTCGTACAACATGACAATTTATCTCGATATGCTTTGAACATTCATCATAGACATGATTGATTGCAATGTGAAACGCCGCTTTATTATCACAAAACAACAAACATTACAAAAAAATGTCATTTACATCGGTCAAATCCGTGGGAAATGTATTTTTTGTTGAAATTAGTTGTTACCAACATATTTCAACGTATTTAGGATCGTTGGTAATCGTCTGTTGAAAAAAAATCATCAGTTGAAATTTTCAACTGGATTTCAACATCTAAAATCCGTTGAAACAATATCGACGGATGTAACAGATAAGGACGTTGAAATTTCCAATGGAAGCCTATTGGTAAATTCAACGGATGCATGTTGAAAATTTTAACGGACATCCGTTGAAACCTGTAAATGAAGACCAATGAAAATATGTTGAAAACTTCATGGGCTAGAGAGGCAAGCACGTTCAGATTAAGAAGGCCACAAGCACGAACGGGCTACACTTAACGCACGATCGGGGAGGAAGCACTTGAAGTAGCACGACTAGACATCACCTTGTGCACGATCAGGCTAGAGAGGCAAGCACAGACGCACGACCGGGCTTCACTCAATGCATGGTCGGGCTTAATGTCCAAAATGACCCCCGTAAGTATTGCACGGCTCGTGCTTGCTCCATGCTCGGTCGGGCACCTCAAGGAAAGCTGTTGCACGGTCGAGCGTCTACATGTGCATGGTCGGGCTTGCATGGCAACTAACCAAACGAATAACAAGGATGCCTTTTGAACGAGCATGGAGTTTCAAAACAAACCAGAAGAGAGAAGGAAAAGAGAGACGAACTAGACCAGAAAAGAGGATAGAGCACAATTGAAGAAAGATATTTCGGCAAACCGAAATCATTCGTCCGAGTCCACGCTTGAAGGAATAGGGAAGATGAATACTTATTGTGTTTGTGTTTGTTTCTCTATGAATTCTGAGTAGTTCTCTTTTCCATGGGTTAGTGATGCCATGTAATGGATAGTTTGGTTCTTAATTCTTGATTTTGGTTTTGTTCATTCGTATGGTTCGATGGATTGTAGTTGTGCGTAATGCATTCATACTTGCTCATCACATTTTTGAATGAGACTAGATCCGTTTGAATAAGATTAAAGCTGTTTGAATGAGATTAGAGATTCGTCTAGGCATCGAGAGAGTCTGATTCGAGTCTCGGGATTAACCCTCGAATAAATTAGATTAATGAGAATCTGACCGAGCGGTAAATCTATTTAGGAACGGTAATAATCAAGATAGAATTCCTATTGTTCTTAATGAGTTCAGGTTATAGATTTATTGCATCGAGAGGTGAGTACGTTTATCTCCTAAATAGTAGATTTAGGCATTGAGATTTATGCATCTAGATGTTCCATACTGCATCGAGAGATGAGTGACGTTGATTCTCTAGGTAGAGGATTTAGGCATAGAGATAGTCACTTCCGATAGTTGAGGTAGAACTCCCCACTAGTTCTAGGTAGTGGATTTAGATTTAGTTCCCCATCGATTGATAAAACCCGATTTCAGTTCCGTAAAAACATCCATTGCATGTCCAGGAATTCCCGAAACCCGTGATATTCTATCTTGCTGAGTTTAGCTTCATTATTCTTTATTGTTTTTACATCACATTGATAACCACACATTGTTCGATATTCTTCTCTTGAATTCTTAGTTCTAACATTAGCACTAGTCTCCAGAGTTCGACCCTGGTACTACACGTACCGTATACTTGCGGTGGTCTAGAAAATTAAAACCTCTGATTTTCCACCATCAGTATCGATTGACTCATCGATATCAACCGTATCATCTTTGTCATCAAATACTAGTGGTATTGATATAGGTGACGAATGACGACATGGTGGCGGAGGAGGTGGTGGTGGGACTCCAGCGTAACCCTCCAACAACCCTTTGTGACCGATGAAATGTTGAGGTCTCACAATGTTTGAAGCTACGTAATAAGAATTTGAGAGAACTTGTTTTTTTTTTTTTGATATTTTGTTGAAATTAAAATTGCTCAACATGTTAAATACACAAATTTTTAATGGATATCCATTGATATTTGATGTTTGTTAATCTCAAGTAATAATTATCTCAACTAACGTTTTCGGAAAAATATAGATGTGTAGTACAAGGGTCGTACACTAAGGAATCAATGCAACTCTAAAGCTTAGTAAACTAATGAATAGGTCGTGTAAATTAATAAGTGATGGGGATGCAAGTAACGATAAACTAATTATCTAACTAATTAACGGATTAAACTCAATAAAATAAATATTGCAAGTTTCGAGAGATGCACGATAATGCAATGAATTGCTAACAAGATCATGGTTTATAGATATCATCACGTATTTAGGGAATTCAAGCTCTTTCCTAGGAAATGACTCTCTTGATGCCTAAACCCACTATCTGGCATGTGTATTACCAATCTCCCAATTTCGTAATCTTACCTACTAGATGCATTAAGATCGCTATCCTAATTCCTAAATTCAATTAACCGACCGGCCAAGGTTCTAAATCAATTGAGACTTCATATCATGGCTACGTTCCAAAATCTAATTCATCACCCAATGCAGTCAGAATTTTATAATCATTCATTTAAGTGACCAACAAGAATAAAAGCATTAAAATGATCCAATCAATCTAAGCACGATCAAATATTATAACCAAGCATTAGAACAAAACTTCATTACATATCAGCAGAGCTCTCTAACTCGTAGCTACTAAACTACTCGGACATGGACTTAGAAAACAAAACCCAAAAAATAAATATATTAAACATAGATAAAGAATGAGATCCCTCCTATTCTATTACCGATGTCTTCAACAGATCATCCGTGTTTCGAGTTCATTGCTCCGTCTCTAGCCTTCCGGCGTGCTGCACTCTCTCTTGTTCTCTTGTATGTGTTTTGTGGTGTTTTCCTGTCCGAATTCCTTCTCTCCTCTGGACTCCTACGTCCTCTTTCTTCTATCCTTTCTTTCCTTTTATCTTCATTTTCCTCTTTGTCCGAATCTAAGCTCTCCAGCCCATTCCTTTTAGTCCTCGTTTCCACTTTGGCTAGTTTCCATTTTTTCGATTTCCATTTTCTTCAGCAGATTGTGTTTCCTTTTCCTCTTGTGCAGCAACGGTTTTCTTTTATTTTTTCTCCTTTTCCTCTTTTCATGGCTGCCTTCTTTCTTGTTCTTGCATTTCCATTAATTTTTCCCGCAACCATTTCCATCTTCTATCTCCGACGGTTGCAGTTTCCAATTCTCGTGTAGGCGGCAATCTTTCCATTTTTTTGTTGACGGTTGGAAGTTTACATTTTGTTCCAGCAACTTGCTTCTGTTTTATATAAACCATGTTTCCTTTTCATGTTCCAACCGTGCTCTCAAAATTTTGTTCCAGCAATCGAAAGTTTTCATTTTTGTTCCAGCCACCTACTTTCATTTAGCTTTGGCCGCGAGTTTCCATTTTTGAAGGCCGACGGCTGGTTTCTATTTTTTGTAGGATACGACTACTTATTTACATTCATCATCTCCAGCCATGCTTCTATTTTGTGTAGGCAGCCAACACATTTCCATTTTGTTCGAAAGGCCAACAATTTCCATTTTGGCCGAATCTAAGCTCTCCAGCCCATTCTTTTTCGTCCTCCTTTCCTCTTTGGCTAGTTTCCATTTTCTCGGTTTCCATTTTCTTCAGCAGCTTGTGTTTCCTTTTCCTGTTGTGTAGCAATGCTTTCCTTTTCTTTTTTTCTCCTTTTCATCTATTCTCGGTTACCTTATTTCTTGTTCTTGTGTTTCCATTAATTGTTCCAGCAACCATTTCCATTTTCTATCTCCGACGGTTGCAGTTTCCAATTCTCGTGTAGGCGATAATCTTTTCATTTTTGGGTTGGCGGTTGGAAGTTTACATTTTTTTCCAACAACTTGCTTCTATTTTATGTAAACCATGTTTCATGTTCATGTTCCAACCGTGCTCTCTAAATCTTGTTCCAGCAATCGAAAGTTCTCATTTTTGTTCCAGTCACCTACTTCCATTTAGCTTTGGCCGTGAGTGTCCATTTTTGAAGGCCAACGGCTGGTTTCTATTTCTTGTAGGCTATGACAACTTATTTCCATTCCTCATCTCCAGCCATGCTTCTTTTTTGTATAGGCAGCCAGCACATTTCCATTTTGTTCGAAAGGCCAACAATTTTCATTTTTGTAAACGATCATTGTTTCCATTTTTGTAAGCGGCCGCTGTTTCCATTTTTGTAAGGTGCCATTGCTTCCATTTATCTTCTCCGGTTTATGATTATTTGGATGCTGATCGTACATAGCTGATAGAAAAATGGGTTTGCTTAGTTTTGCTTCATTTACTCGTGTTTGTATCCTGATATTTCATTTCCTGCAATACACGATAAAACGCTAGAAGAGCACTAAATGATGCTTAATGTTCGGTAAAGTTGAACGGTTAAACTAACTACAAAAATGGACTAAAATACTATAACAAAATAGGCGTTATCAATACTGATGTCCAATCAAAAGACATCAGGTCACGACGATTCGATTATTTTTCAAACGGGCATCCGTTGGAAATTTTAAGGGATATCCGTTGGAATTTCCTTTCTCAAGTCAACGAATTGTGAGAAACTAACTAGGCGTAGAGTTAGGTCATGATGGCATTTTCCAACGGATGCTCGTTGAAATTTTAACGGGCATTCGTTGCAACTACCAATGGATGCTTGTTGATAACGTGGGATACATATATATATATGGACATCCATTATAAATATCAACAAATGTCCATTGAAAAGTGAAATATTTGAAAAAATTATCTAAGTCTCGAATAGAGTTTCTAAGTATCAACATGCTTCTATTACAATATAAATGAATGCCCGTTGATAAGGCAATTATAGAGTACAAAAAAATTTAAAATTATGACACTTTAATATTATAATTACACAATTCAAAACTTTTCTTCCATTTATTGTTCAATTGTTAAGTCTTCTTTCGGTGGTGCATTGAATTCGTCGTCATGTTCATCTTATGCATCTTTCATGTTCATCTATGTCGATCCATACAAGATCACTTTGTGATCTTAAGTATCAATTAAGTGTATGGTCTCAAGGTTACATGTTTCAAATGGATTTTCTTTTTATTCTATGTTTATAAATGCATGCGGTTTAATCTTCACTACGGACCAACACTTTTCTCTTTGACGTTTCAATGTTGTTTAATATTAAACATAATATACTTGATCGGCTTGATCTATTATGATAAATGGATCATACATTGTGTAATGTCATGACGGGTTAGTGTCAATTCCTCTCCATCGATTTTTCTATGTACCACGTCCTATGGTTGGATCGAACCACTGATATTTGAAAAATATTATCTTCAATCCAAATAGACCAAGATATTCAACCTATAGGATTTGGAGCTGAATATCGTAGAAATTATCATCCTATATTTTATTATTAACGGAAACACCGTAATTGTATATACTTTTATGTTTTCGATGCTCGTATGTGTGGAAGGTGTATCCTTGAGTAAACATAATTGGCTAGAACAATAGATTTCTTACAGTATCGTTAGTCAAACCTCATAACCATATAGGATGTCTCTTACACAACCCTGAACCTATAATATAAAAATGAAATCAATTATAAAATATATATTATAGAAAATACATATATGAATTAAGTAATAACTATGATAGATGTATTTTACATAATCTCTCAATCACGAGGTATAATGTTGAACTTTCATTTTATTGAGTTTATCAACGATTAAATGAGGATATGTACAAATGAGTTTTCATCAAAGATCATGTAATAAAAACAATTAAAGAAACGATTATTATAAGCATATTAAGATATATATATATATATATGTAAGTAGTTAATAAAATTAAAGATTATCATCTTTTTGTACCTTTCAAGATTTAATAGATCTTGACAATTCAAAAATATATATGTGTGGATGTGATTAGTGTTATCAAATATTCCTCTAATTTCCACCTTGTACTCCAATTGGCGTAAAAATCTCAAGCATTGTACCAAATTGATGATTATATTGATATAGATAGTTTGTGTGATCTTCTTTTGATCTTTTTTGTTTTTTGGGAACATGAGACTCCAAATAGAATGTACCGAAATACATGATCTCTTCCAATAAGTATTGTATAAAAATGACCCTTGAACCGATGTTTTGTTTTTCACCCTTTTCTTTAGATAGAAAATCTTTTGAATGGATACATCTATCAAAATTGAACCGGTTTACCAAGTATTGCCTCGTCTCGTAAATGTATTGGCAAATGTTCCAAGATTTCGAAGAACGAAGATGGAAAGACCTTTTTCAAATAGCATAATACCTCTGAGATATTGTTTTTCAATAACTGTAAGTCTTTTTTGTTTTTAATTTTTGAACATGTGTCATTAAAGAAATACTAATTCCGCTTAAAACGTCGTGCACATTATGTGGTAAGAACTCTGCAAACGATTGGGATGAATCATTGCATAAAAGTGACAATTTTGAATTTTCATGCCGATAAGCCTTGAACCCACAATATCCACACATCGAGCAATGTATAACGCATATCCATCCAGAAAATTATGTATTTTAACCACCTCAACAATATTTTTTCGCTAGACAAGACAATATGAATATCGGAATCGGTGCATTTCCATCGCGTAACTCCAACTCTGATTTTCGACATATTATCTTGAAATATTTCTTTAATTGTATGTTATCCTTTGTTTTACCCCATCACATTCAAAACAATATTGATGATATTATCGAAATAGTTTTTTTCAATATCCATAATTTCCAAATTATGATGCAATATGAGTGATTTCCAATATGATAATTCCCAAAAAAATTGTATTTTTACCAGTTAAACCATTCACCTTATCCTTGCAGTATTTGATGCCTACAATCTCCTTTATATTGCACCGATTCTTGTAAATCCGCCATCTAGATTAGTCGTACGTATAGTATTTGCGCACATGATGTTTCTTATCATTTTTGAAAAGAAAACCAACGTGGTTTCTTCTCATGTACAAGACGAAACGAATATGCATCCTCCATACAATATGACATGACAGTCTCTCGTACGTGCTTCATCTCGATAATATTCCATATGCAAGCAAGTTACTAATGGTCCACAACAACACTACTTTCGTTGTGAATTTCTGCTTCGAACTAACGACCATAAGTAATAATTTCATTGTTCTTCAAGTCACTCAATTCTTTAATCAACATTTGCAAAAACACATTAAAACGTTTCTTTGGATGTCTGGTCGAAGAATAAAAAACGTCAAAAATATAACCTCTCTTTTCAAACACATGGCAGATGAATTATACGGAGACAAAATCACAAGCCATAGAGAATATTGATTTTTGGATTGTGCATATGGACTATAACCATCGGTGCATAGAAAAAGATAAATATCCCTCGCTTCATATGCAAACTAAGGAAATATTTCGTTGAAATCCTTCCAAGCCTTACCATCTGATGGATGTTCCATTACCCATTCATTTCTCGAGTGTTATGTGTGTCATCTCATTGAGACTTGCTACAGTTATATGGTTTTTTACTCATATAACCTTCTCAACATGTTTGCTACAGTCATGTTGGTTTTTCTGAGTGAAATTTGCTTGCATCGCAGCATTTACATTCCAAAAGGTCTTTGTCTCCTTCCCAAAACAACATACAACTATTTTTTCAAACATCAATCTTCTCAGGTGGCATGCTTAAAAACCTTTAAAACATTCTTTGTTTCATAATGTCTCTGAAACTTGATTATTTGTCGGTAAATATTCACACATGGTTTTGCAAAATGAATCCAGGAAATTTTCAGTTATATTGTTGAGCTCACTTAAATGATCATATATACGAGTCACAAGTTTATAAGAATTAAACTGATTGAATCATGGCGGTCACGGACCTGACAAACGTCTCGATTCCTTTCATGTATTACAAATCAATATAATTCAAAAAACTGTAATTTGATAAGATAGACATCTAAAATTATCTTATCCCACAATGTCTTTGAACAAAGACTAAATATCTATAATCATAACAAATAAGAATAACTGAAATATGATTCATAGATAAGCAAAATCAAAACTTACATTGATATCTAGAGTTCAAATAAACTTCTATGTGCAAGACTTATATTCATACATTTATAATCATCAGCAATACAAGTACTTTGCGACTACTCCCATTTCACTAACATGACCAATAAATGTCTTTGGAGCTAGTCCTTTAGTCAACGGATCCGCGATCATATCATTAGTACCGATATGCACAATTTGAACTCATTGATTTTGCACTTCTTCTTTTACCGATAGATATTTTAAACTATATGCTTGGCACCCTTGGAGTATCTATCTTTCTTCGAGAAGAATATGGCTATCACATTATCACAATATATGTTCATTGGTTTAGCAACAACGATGCCTAAACCACGAACAAAATTGCCCAACCAAAATAATTGAACTGCAGCTTCAAAGCATGCTACAGATGCGGCCTCCATAATGGAAGTAGCAATGATAGACTACTTACCACTCTTCCATGAAATAGCTCCCCAGCTAGAAGGAATAAATAACAAAATGTCGATTTTTGAGTATCCGAGCATCCGACATAGTCTGAGTAACCAACAATCTCAAGATTGCTAGTTTTTCTATATGTGAGCATGTGATCCTTGGTACCTTGTAAATATATTAAAACTTTCTTTATAGCTCTCAAGTGAAATGGTTCGGGATTTGATTGGTAACGGCCCAACATACCAACCACAAAACTGATATATGGTCTAGTACAAGTCTGAGCATACATCAAACTTCCGACTAAAAAGGCATAAGGAATATCATCATTTTCCTTATGTTCTAAGTCATTCTTAGGACATTGGGACAGACTGAAATGATCCTATTTCTATATGGGAACCGGACTTGGTGAACATTATTCCATTTTAAATCTTTCTAAAACTTTGTTGATGTAAGCCTTTTGAGACAATCCCAAAATTCCTTGTGATTTGTCTCAAAATATTTGTATTCCGATCACATAGAAAGTCTCACCCATATCTTTCATCTCAAAGTTACTAGAAAGATAATCCTTAACATCATGTAATAACTCACGATCATTGGCGGCAAGAAGAATATCATCTACATAAAATACAAGGATTATAAACTTGCTTCCTACAATCTTTATGTAGATACACCGATCAAAGGTCATTTCTACAAACCCATATGACAATACAGTATCATTGAATTTCAAGTACAGTTGTCGAGAAGCTTGTTTTAATCCATAGATAGATTTCTTCAATTTACATACGATATTGTTTCTACTTATGGTCTCAAAACCTTGAGGTTGATCCATATATACCTCTTCTTCTAAATCTCCATTAAGAAAGGCTATTTTAACATCCATTTGGTGAAGCTCAAGATCAAAGTGAGCCATCAAAGCCATGACAATCTTTAAAGAGTCCTTTCTAGAAACTAGAAAGAAAGTCTCTTTGTAATCATTACCATTCTTTTGAGTGTAACCTTTGGCGACAAGTTTGGCTTTATACCTCTTGACACCCCCCTTAGAGTTTCGCTTAGTCTTAAAGATCCATTTACAGCCAACTCTTTTAGATCCTTCGGTAATTCCATCATTTTCCAAACATTGTTGTCATCCATAGATTTCAGCTCTTCTTTCATGGCCATCAACCATTTTTCAGAACTCTTACCACTTTTGACTTGTTCAAAAGAGATTGGATCATCATTCATGCTCAAGTCATTTTCATGTTCAAGTGCATAACACATATAATCATTTGAAATAGCTGGTCTTCTATCTCTAGTAGAGCTCCTCAAAGCTATTCCTTCTTGAGGTTGCGCTTGTTCATTTTCTTGAACATTTTCCTCATCTTTTTGAATAATGGCATCCTCAATTGGGTCATGAGCATCTATTTGTTGTTATTCCATATTCATACCTTGCGGTCGTTCTACAATAATAGGAACATAACCTTCAGGTGGGTCACTTGATGGATTTTGGTCCATCAATGACTCTTTTATCTTCACATTACGTGCTCCCACACTCCCACAAATATTTCCATTTTCGATGAAACGAGCATTTTTAGACTTTAACATTCTCGTACTATGGTTAGGACAATAAAATCTATATCCTTTCGACCTCTCTAGATATCCAATTAAAGAAGTAATAGTTGTTCTAAAATCCAATTTCTTTTCATGTGGATTATATATCCTCACTTCAGCTTGACAACCCCAAATGTGAAGATGTCTTAAACTAGGCTTCCTAAATGTCCACAGTTCATAAGGTGTCTTAGGAACTGCTTTACTAGGTACCCTATTTAATATGTATACAATTGTTTTCAATGCATACATCCACAATGAGACAGGTACAGAACTATTGTTCATCATACTCCTTACCATTTCCATCAATGTATGATCTCGCCTTTCCGCTACACCATTCTGATGTGGTGATCCATGCATTGTATATTGTGCACAAATGCCCTTAGATTCAAGAAGTTTCTTAAATGGACCTTGAATTTGTTCAACTTCCGATGTTTTTTCCATAATATTCATCACCTCTATCAGAACGTATTACCTTAACCTTTCTATTTAACTGCTTTTCAACCTCTGAATGTCTCGAGGACATCAACCGATTGAGTTATTTCATGCAGTAAATAAAGGTAACAGTATCTAGAACAATCATCAATGAAGGTGATGAAATACTTTTCACCGTCCCAAGACTGTACATCTAAAGGACCAGATATATTTGTATGTATTAGATCAAATAACCCATTACTTCTTGTAGCATCATGTTTTGATACATGTTTGGTTTGCTTACCTTAATGCAATCCACATAAGTATCATTTCAATCGGTAAAATCCAACTGAGACAAAACATTAGTTTTAATTAGTCTCATAATCCTCTCTTTAGATATATGACCGAGTCTTTTATGCTACAAGTCAGCGGACGACTCATTAAGTGCATTCCTTTTCATACCAACATCATGTTCAGCCAAAATATGAAACATGGAATTAATAAATGTAGAACTTAGTTTGAAACAAGTATATGATAATAAACCAGTACCACATAGGTTTTTACCACGATAAAATGAAAAACAGCCATGTCCAATCTTAAATTCAAAACCTAATACTTCCAACCTTGAAGCGGAAACAAGATTTCTAGAACAATCAGGAACATATAAACAATATTTTAGATCCAGACAATAGTTCGTATCTAACACGATTCTATATGTCCCGACAACCTTCATTTTTAGATAATCAACATTTTTGTGCACAGGTTTATTGCAAAAGACACACTTCAGAATCTTTCCAACATCTCCTTTCCCTTTACCGGGTTTCACCTTATATGGTTGTTTACCTTTATTATTTCGTTTCTTACTTGGAGCTTTGCCGCCACTTGAACCAGCATTTGGATGACCATGATAAGAAAAATTGGCTTGGGGAAACTTGACCTTAAGGTCTTTCTTTTGCCTTACCTCCTCTTGCATGAGCATGGCCTTAGTATCCGAAAGAGACCATTTTTCCTTGAGTTGGTTGTAAGTTCTCCGAAATTGCTTGAAATCATCATTGCACGATTTCAGCATGAACTCAACTAACATACACTCACCAATATCAACATTTAAACTTTTGAGCCGGTTGTAGGTATTCACCATATGAGTGATATGGTCATCCATAGACTGAGAAATATTGTACTCTCTCATCGATAAATCATTAATAAGAGTAACAACAACAGACTTATCCATAATGTCTGTCATAGTACACTTTTTAATCTCACCAAGGAATTCTTTTACATTTTCAGTATTAGGTTGGGAAGGCTTAACATTAGACGATATGCTAAGCTTGAGAAAGCTCATGATAAGCCTATTCGACCTATCCCAATTCTCCCACAGCTTCTTGTCTACCTCAGAACTTGTATCAGTTGGTTTAGTGGACTCATCCATAATGAGAGCTGAATCGAGTCATAAAAAGCCAGTATTTAGCTTCATATATGTGATCCAGTCGTCATAATTATGCACATTAAACTTGATACCATTGGAAGTCATATTAAACATATTGGAGACCACTATAAAATAATCACATCTCACATTTAATTTGTTTTTAATTCAGAAAATAATTCAGACTATATAACTTATACTAAAATATTGTATTTAAATTCACCTTTGGGCTAAATCTCAACACAATCAACATGCATCAAGCACTTATATAAGATTAATCACAATGTTAACATATAAGACATCTTTGGATGTACATTATATGTTAATTAAATAAAGTTCATAATCTACTTCAATTGTTATTAAACATGAGTATGATCTACCTTTGGGTAACCATATAAATACATGCTTATAACTATAAATATTTATCATCATTCTTAAATTTCATTATAAATTTAAACATTTATATAAATAATTTGAATCATTAATAAACTCATGTGGGCCACTTTGGTGACTACGTCCTCACTAAATATTAATGAATTAAATTATGTGATCTAAAAGAAAGACATACATGGAATTTGGTTTTCACAAAAATTCTATATGTCTATATATTTAAGACGATTTCATTGTATTAGTAAAATATTAACTTGGTCCATTGGGCGTGCCTAGTCTGGTAGCACAAATAATCCGGATTTGAATCTACCTAAAACCAATATTTCTTCTATTGTTTTATTTTCGTATATATGATATATATAAAAACATTATAACATTATGTTGAATTTGTGATGTAGCCTAGTGGTGTATCATGCATATTGGCGAGGGTTCGAGTCTGCCGGTCTGCATAACTTTTTAGTTTTTTTATATACAGATACATACACACTGAATGTATCACCCTCAACCTTCAACCAGAAAATTAAACAGTGACGAAGCAATGTTCCTCCCCGTCAAATCTGATTCGGAACCACGGAAATTCAGAAAAACCAACCGGCGATGATGATTTCTGAATCACCTTCGCCGATTTGCTTCGAAATGCCAAAATCCGAAAACAACCCGAATTTTATCTTCGTGTTTCCGTCGATACACTCTGAGATACCAAATCCATAGGATCGACCCACCGAGAAAACCACATGATAGTGAAATGGTATGACGAAATGACGAAACGGTACGAGAAACCGACCGAGCAAACCACCATATCCTAAAACCAACAAGCGACAATCGATTCGCCGAAAACAAACGGAAAATCGGCACGTTCGTTACTGTAGTTCGTGGGAAGGCCGGAACAGAAATATGCCTATGGGGAAGGTTCGGTGGAGAGATGAATCGGAACATAGCGTTTGAGTAAGAAACCATCGTATGCTTCCTCTCGTTGATTTTTTTTAATTTAATTAAACTTTTAAGTTTTTATTTAATTGAATGAAATTCAATAAATCATATAAATAAACAATTTTATTTTATAAATCCTAAATTGCTGATTTAATATTCTATTATCAGCTCCTGATACCAAATGTAAATCAAATATATATTTTCTTCAATTTTATGATTCTATAAATAAAAAAATAAAATCATTAATAGAATAATTAAATCAACCAAAATAATATATATAAATTGGTTATTTGAATTTTCCATGTTCTGTCGGTAGATCTTGAATTTTTTTTTCCAATGTCAAATTCACCAACACTCCTCTTAATATTCTCTTTGATGATATAAGAGAATTAATTTCTTTTTGTTTTGTAAATGTTTTTTTAATTGTGATTTTTTATCCGTAACAAAAGAATGGGAGTATTTAAAAAAATAAAAAATAAATAAGTTTAAAGACATATCTTTTGGACATGTCTTTTA
This sequence comes from Gynandropsis gynandra, assembly GCA_036759665.1. Classification (NCBI taxonomy): domain Eukaryota; kingdom Viridiplantae; phylum Streptophyta; class Magnoliopsida; order Brassicales; family Cleomaceae; genus Gynandropsis; species Gynandropsis gynandra. The sequence continues at coordinate 19,360,109 of CM071873.1, forward strand.
ACTTTTAATAATTACAAATCAATATCAAACTTGTAATTATTCAAAAAATTGTCTTATGAGTTCAAATTATGCGAATTGGCACGGAGAGATTTTCACCCGATAATTGTCTCTTCAATACAGCACTAATCATCATCGTCGTGTACCTCAATAACAATTATCAAATACTTATATTTATATGAATCAATGTTAGAATAAAATTTCTAACATGTTTAAGCTTATCAACGAATGATGAATCATTAATAAAAATTAACATATCATTAATAAGGATGTAAACTTATTAGCAAAGACGTTAAGAAACAAATAATAATCTGAAGATGATTGGGTGAAACCTGATTGTAAAAGGATAGTAGAGACTTGTTGTGTTATTGCCTCGACACTTGTTTGAGGCCATAAATTGATTTATTGAGGTTGCAAACTAAATTTGATGGTAAATACTATCAACATACCCAAAAGGAAGAGACATATACAACTGTTTATATAAATCACCATTTAGAAAAGGGTTAATAACATCCAATTGAGTGATTAATCAATTAAAAGAGGCTGCCACGTATAATAGTAATAATAATCTTTCAATAACAATTTTAGCTAATGGACCAAACATATCAATATAATTAATGTCATCACAATTAGTGTAACCTTTGCCTACTAAACGAGTCTTATATCTATCAATGGTACCATCTTGATTTTATTTGATACGATAAACCCATTTACAGCTGATAGATTTTCTATTAGATGGAAGACTACAAATTGTCCATGTGTTATTTTAGATTAATGCATCTATTTTAGGCCCATAGCCTTTTGCCATGCAACAAATTTTATAGCATGAGAGTGTGATTTAAGTTCTATAATAAGAAAATGTTTAAACAAAAGGACTTATATGATAAATTTAGCTTATCATATGATGATAAAGGATAAGGAGTAAACTTATGCAGAATTTTAGAATTGTTATAAACCTTATAACAGTGATAGTCCAAGAGGAAAGATTGAGGTTTTATTTGTCTTCTAGGTTTGGATGAAAGAGAACAATAATGAGGCAAAGAATCCATGGAAATCAAATCTACATATGTAGATTCTGAACTTGACGTAGAATTTGATAAATTGTTGAATCTAAAATCTGAAACAAATAAGTTAGTGGCAAAGGCTAAACGGAATTAGAAAACATGTCATAAAGATTAGAAGAATGTGATTTGTCTTTAAAAGGGAACACAAATTAATGGAAAACAACATTGCGTGAAATAAGGATTTGTTGGTATTGAGGTTCGAGATTTTATATCCTTTTAGATATCCTAAAAATATTTCAAGAGTAGTTTATTAGTGAATTTATGATGATCTCTAGATAAAGTTGATACAAAACACAAGCGATCAAATATTTTTTAATGAGAATATGATGGTTTGTTACCTGTGACAAAGCCTAATTTGTTGCGGCCATTGAAGGCTATCATCATGGTTCGCTGCCAACTGTTGTAGTTAAGATCGTTAGTAAGTTTATCGATCATGAATAGGACACAAGTTGTATCATTTGTATGAAGATATGTATTCTATTTCCATGTTCCCCTATTGTAGTTAAGATCGTCAGTAAGTTCATGGTTTTCACACATGCACAGAACTTGTATTCTATTTCCATGTTCCCTTGTCTGGTTTTTGCTTATCGAAGGTATAATGTCCCAAGGAAAGAAGCAATTACATTAGATCGAACTCGTGAACAACCCCGAATATCTCGGTTTGAAATCGCATTTCATATGCTTGTTTGGACATTGCATTAGTTTGGGCACGCTTGGTCTGCGCTGCACCAGGTTTTCCTCCATTGTACGGACTATCTGCTGGAAATCGCACTACTTCTCCACTATCCCCGCCATTGTCTCTGATCTTTTCTCCTCTCCTACCTCAGCCTCCTCCTTTTCATCTGTACCGGTTCCGCTCCCGCTGCCTCTCGTCGGCGGCTGGGACTCTGTTAAAGTATTTTGATCTTAAATGGTGTGCTGAACTTTCATGTTTGAATATGTCAAAATTAAACAAATCAAAGGCTAAAAAATTGGAGAGTATCAAGGGAGCTAAAAACATGGAGATTTGTTGAAGAAAATCAAGGAGCATGAATTATGGAGATTTGTTAGCAACAAACACATCAAGAAGACCTCTATGTAAAGAGTGATGGTCCTATGAACAAAATTAAGACTTCTCCATCAGAAAAGAGTGTGCCTAAAATTCTATAAAGAAGTGAAGCTTAAACGGAGAAACCGAAATAGTGTTTCTTTAACTTTTTGAATGTATTTACGCAAATCTAAGAAATTGTATCTAAGGCTTTGTGAGAGAGTGATTCGTATAGTCATTCTGTAACCTAAGGCTATTGTGAGAATAGTTTTAGGCGTTTAAATACGGGGTGTGTGACGTTTGGGGCTTGGAATTTGGATTCAAGACGGGTAGAGTCTCAGGGGGAGTCTGAGTCTGTATTCAGGTAGACATGAAGACCGTTTGAATTAAATAGGAAGTTCTTTAGAGTTTTAAAACTCCACCAAAAATCTTGGCCATCTACTCTTTAGTTTTTTCAATTGTATCAGAGCTGAAAACGAATTAAAAGTTAATATTCGGTTGAGATCCGGTTAAAGAGTGAGATGGAAAGTTCACAAGATCTATACTCGTATTGCAAGCCTGTAATACTCAACTCCTCAAATTATGGGTATTGGAAGGTTAAGATGAGAGCTAACATTCACGGCATAGACGAAGATGCATGGGGGCTGTGAGGTATGGTTGGAATCCTCCAATGGTGATCGACGACAAAGGCAATGAAAAAGAGAAATCGTTTGACCAATGGACGTCGGCTAAGTAGAGATCATCCACATATAATGCAAAGGCATTAGCTGCAATATTCGCCTCAGTGGACATGGATGAATTTAAACAAATACAAGGTTGCAAATCAGCTAAAGATGCTTGGGACACACTTGAAACAATTCATGAAGGAACTCCAAGTGTGAAGAGAACAAGATTAAATATTCTCGAACATCAATTTGAAACAAATGAAATGGGAGAGAATGAAAACGTGAAAGAGTTTAGTGGGAAACTAAATGCTTTGGCAAATGAAGCATATGTTCTTGGTCAACCTTATGAAGACAAGAAGCTTGTCAAGAAACTCTTTCGATGCTTACCTAAGAAGTTTTCGGCACAAAAGGTAGCGATGAACTCAATACCGACATAACAAGCTTCAAGGAAATCGTGGGAATATTATCCGCTTATGAAATGGAGCTGCAACTGGAACAAGGATCACTTAGCAAAAATTCATCTCAATGTATAGCTCTCAAAGTGGAAGAAAATATGACAGAGGATGACATCCTTGTAGGAGACATATCCTTGTTAGCGAAAAAGTTTAACATATTCTTAAAAAGAAGGCCATGAGGATCCCCCAAGACACACGCAAGGCATACCCAGAGAAGGAAAGTAAATCTAATATTCAATGTCATTAGTGTAGGGGATACGGTCATATTAAGAACGACTATCCCAGTGTTCAAAAACGAGAAGCAACCTTGGAATCTTTGAATGCAACAAAATGCTTCAATTGTCAAGGTTTTGGACACACGGGGAATGAGTGCCATGATGTGAAAAAGACAAACAAGTCTACTCTTACTCAAGAAGATTCAACTGATTCGAAGGAAGAAAGTGAAGAAGAGGACATGGCTAGTTATGTTACATTCTAAGGTGTCATAGCAAGTTAAGATGAACAATCGAATGAAGAAAGTGATGATGATGAGATGACCATGAAAGAAATATTCGAGAAATATATTAAAATGGTCAAATAAATTTGAAGATTTTCAAGAGAAGAATGTTGCTGAGTCACAATTAAAAGTTGTCAAGGAACAACTCGTGAAGAAGGAGGATGAAGTAAATCAAATCTCGAGTCAACTAGAAGAAACGAGGAAGAATTTGAAGATGTTATCAAATGGAATGGAGAAGATGGACTATCTTTTAACACTAGAAAAAAGAGATTCAAACCATTATGGACTTGGTTATAAAGAAGAAAGCTCGGGTAATGAAGGAAAATTTGTTAAAAGTGAAGTTATCCCGAAGATAGAAACACCTCTAATATCACAAGTATACCTCCAGCACATATGAGACTTAAATATCAACAAAAAGAGCAGGGAAGATGTTACTACTGCGGGAGAAAGGGTCACATTCGAATCAATTGCTATCAAATGAATTATTATGACTGGAAACCTTGAAGGACATTCAAAAAAAAGAAGAGGACGAAAAGGAAAAATGGAATCAATTTCAATCACGATGGTCTCAAGGAAAGTCACGAGGATGGAATCAATCACAATGGTCCCAAGGATGTCAAAGACAGAGGACGTTATCAATAAGGGAATGGTTAGGGCAATGTTGCACAATAAGAAACAAAATTCTACATCCCTATCCACGGCTGAAATGGAATATATTGCATTAGGCAATTGTAGCACACAACTCATTTGGATGAACCAAATGTTGTCGGACCGTAGGGGAGAATTTTTTGTTTTTATACTCACACAAACAAGGGGAGAAAAATGTACTACTGCAGGCGTAATTCTTACCTATGCAGACAAACCTGAAGACATGCAGAAGTGAACAATAATAATCGTGGATAGTTGGTGTTTGGTCCTTCAAAGATATGGATGATGATGCGATGATGTGTTTGTTTAAGTATAAGATAAAAAAGGGGGAGATTGTTAAAGTATTTTGATCTTAAATGGTGTGTTGAAGTTTCATGTTTGAATAGGTCAAAAATAAACAAATCAAAGGCTAACAAATTGTAGAATATCAAAGGAGCTAAAAACATAGAGATTTGTTGGAGAAAATCAATGAACATGAATAATGGAGATTTGTTAGCAACAAACACATCAAGAAGACCTCTATATAAGGAGTATTGGTCCTATGAACAAAATTAAGACTTCTCCATCAGAAAAGAGTGTGCCTAAAAGTCTAGAGAGAAGTAGAACTTAAACGGATAAACCGAAATAGTGTTTTTTTTTTACTTTTTGAGTGTATTTACGAAAATCTTAGATATTGTATCTAAGGGTTTGTGGGAGAGTGATTCGTAGAGTCATTCTATAACCTAAAGCTATTATGAGAATAGTCTTAGGCGGTCACATACCGGATATGTGACGTTTAGGACTTGGAATTTGGATTCAAGACGGGTAGAGTCTCAAAGAGAGTCTGAGTTTGTATTCAGATAAACCTGGAAAACCGTTTGAATTAAATAAGAAGTCCTTTGGAGTTTTAAAACTCCACAAAAAATCTTGGCCATTTACTCTTTAGTTTTTTCATACTCCTCCGTAAACTCGTCCTCTGCTGTTGTGTTCTGGACTCCGATTTCGGGCTGGAGCGCGAGCTTGGCCGGAAGAGAGTCACCGTAGACCCGAAGCAACAACGGGGCCTGGATTCCGGTGGATCTGGTTTGCAGACATCTTCTGTCTGGTCTCTGTACGAGGATCGCTATATGACATTCCCCTTGTCGTCGGAGTATTCTGTCGTCGATAGCGACATAGTCGTCGAAGCATCCGAGGCCAGAGAGATTCGACTCGTCGGGATATTTCTCTCCGGAAACGGCGGAAGATCTACCAACCTATAGGGGTTCATCTAGTTTATGGCGGAAGGAAAAAAAATAATTTGATTTAAAATTAAAGAACAATTTAACTTTATGACAGGTGACCATTTACTAAAAGAAATTCAAATATTTTTGTAATTATATGTATTGTTATGTTGAATTAGATTGATAAAATAGAATTATTATTATGTGAAAAAACTGTATATAATTTTGTAAAAAATAAATTAGGTAATTATTATGTGGTATTCGTTTATTTATTATCGTTACCATCCTCATCTAGACAATTTTATAAATAATTAAAATAATTTATAATCAACAAGTGAATGCTTTAATAGGAACCTAACAATAAATAAAATAAAATCCAAAACATGGAAAGAAAAATGCGAATGGGATTCATATGAAAAGGAAACCTAACCCTAAAATCATCACTTCATTATCCTCCAAAGTAAGCAACCCTCCTCTTCCCACTTCATAACATGCATCTTACCAATATACATATTATTCATTCATACGACTAATTTAGAAAAGAAAAATATACATATTATCACTGTTCTAAAAATCGGCCTAGACGACGCCTAGGCGCTAGGCGGTGGCCGAGCGCCCCGATTAATCACTAATCGGAGTTTCTAGGCGGAACGGGTGCCTGTGCGGTCTAGGCGGGCGCCTGGGCGGTTTAGGCGGGCGCCTAGGCGGGCTAGGCGGTCTAGGCAGACGCCTAGGCGGTTTAGGCGGACAATTAATCGGGCGTCTAGGCGGGCTGGGCGGTCTAGGCGGCTCTGCCTAGGCGGTATTCTAGTTTTAAAGGTAGAAACAAAATTTAAGACAAAAAAGAAACTTTAACAACTAGTTTATCAACAGGATAATGAAATTAGAATACTTTAGAATGAGTATTTTTTATTATAGTTATATAAATAATCATTTATGTTCTTGTGTAAGTGGGTATACACAAAAAGACGAAACTAATTTGATAGTAAAATGTTGAATAATCTTGTTTATTTTTAATTCAATGTGAGGTTGATGGTTTAAAATAAAAATAAATGAACAAGGCTTTGAATGTGTTTCTATCTAATGATCCATATCATTTTCAAGATTGAATTGTTGATAATCGGAAAACGAACGATTAATCAATGGAAGAATATGAAGGATCAAACCAAATGGATGATTTGCTTATAGATAGAGAGTTTGATAAATCATATTTTGATTCCGAAAAAAAACTAAAATACAATTTGAATATGATGAATAATATTTCAATAAAGAATGAAAAAAAGTTGAATTAGATAATTAAAAAATTTACTTATTTATTTTTATTATTTATTTATATACATTTTTAAACAGTTAAATAATTATAAATGTTTTAAATTAAAAATTTGGATTACTATTATATATATATATAAATCCGCCTAGCCCGCCTAGACAACGTCTAGGCTCCGCCTAGGCGCTCTAGGCGCTAGGCGCTGGGTGTCCGTCCGTCTAGCGCCTAGCGTTTTCTTGAACCTTGCATAGTATTCATTCATACTGATAAATATGCGACTACATTTTGAAAGAAGTCGAATCGATTCTCCGTTCGTTCTATTAATCACGGAATACGTTCTTATATATAATATCATACGTAAAAGGAAATATAATATCACAAAATATTATACAATCTTCGAAATATGTCGATATTAAATAAGATATCATAAAATATCCAGAATATCTCGTAGAATATTCTCAGAATAATCTGTGTGATCTCGGAGAATATTCTCGTATCAATCACACGGATCATAATACCCTCCCTCAAGTTGGAGCATGCAAATCGTGGACGCCCAACTTGGAAGAAAAACACTCATGGGTCGATACACTGGAAGGCGTCGGGTTCGGTACGCAAAAGGGCGTCGGGTTCGGTACGCCACAGGGCGTCGAGTTCGATACGCCATATGGCGTCGGGTTCGGTACGCCATAGGGCGTCGGGTTCGATACGCCATAGGGCGTCGAGTTCGGTACGCCAAAGGGCGTGGGGTTCGATACGTCATATGGTATCAGGTTCGGTACGCCATATGGCGTCGGTTTCGGTACGCCATAGGGCGTGGGGTTCGGTACGCCATAAGGCGTCGGGTTCGGTACGCCATAGGGCGTCGGGTTCGGTACGCCATAAGGCGTTGGGTTCGGTACGCCATAAGGCGTCGGGTTCGATACGCCATAGGGCGTCGTGTTCGGTACGCCATAGGGCGTCAGGTTCGGTACGCCATAGGGCGTCGAGTTCGGTACGCCATAGGACGTCGGGTTCGGTACACCATAGATGGCGTCGATCGAAGGAGTCTGTCGATGCATGTTTTTTTTTATGTTTTGGGTTTTGGTTTGAGGTTTTGGTCGAAAACAAAGCGCTAGAAATAAAAACAGAAACCCTAAACCAGGCTCTGATACCATGATAAATATTCGACTATATGATCCGTGTGATTGATACGAGAATATTCTTCGAGATCACACAGATTATTCTGAGAATATTCTACGAGATATTCTGGATATTTTATGATATCTTATTTAATATCGACATATTTCGAAGATTGTATAATATTTTGTGATATTATATTTCCTTTTACGTATGATATTATATATAAGAACGTATTCCGTGATTAATAGAACGAACGGAGAATCGATTCGACTTCTTTCAAAATGTAGTCGCATATTTATCATGGTATCAGAGTCTGGTTTAGGGTTTCTGTTTTTTATTTCTAGCGCTTTGTTTTCGACCAAAACCTCAAACCAAAACCCAAAACATAAAAAAAAAACATGCATCGACAGACTCCTTCGATCGACGCCATCTATGGTGTACCGAACCCGACGCCCTATGGCGTACCGAACTCGACGCCCTATGGCGTACCGAACCTGACGCCCTATGGCGTACCGAACACGACGCCCTATGGCGTATCGAACCCGACGCCTTATGGCGTACCGAACCCAACGCCTTATGGCGTACCGAACCCGACGCCCTATGGCGTACCGAACCCGACGCCATATGGCGTGTAAAGGGTACATGTATAGGGGTATATACGTCTTTTTGTAATTACATCCTTTATTGTAATTTAGGTCTAATACTCTTGTACATATAGCCGTTTTGGCTTGATTCATCAATTCAATTCAGATTCGAATTCTTCATGGTATCAGAGCCAAAAGTCTAACGACGCAAACAAACCCTCCTAAAATTCCGGCAGCCTCCTCC
>CM071873.1:19391817-19403997 GCA_036759665.1 Gynandropsis gynandra
CAAGGGTCGCAGAGGGCCAAGGGTCGCAGAGGGACAAGGGTCGCAGAGGGACAAGGGTCGCAGAGGGACAAGGGTCGCAGAGGGACAAGGGTCGCAGAGGGACAAGGGTCGCAGAGGAACAAGGGTCGCAGAGGGACAAGGGTCGCATGGGTCCAAGGGTCGCAGAGAAACAAGGGTCGAAGAGGGACAAGGGTCGCAGGGGTCCAAGGGTCGCAGAGGAACAAGGGTCGCAGAGGGACAAGGGTCGCAGGGTCAAACTGGGTCGCTGGGTCGAACTGGGTCGTAAGGTCGCAGGGGTATTTTGGGAATATCAACATTTATACGGGTACTTTTGAAGTTAAAATTTTTTTCTTTTTCGGGAAGGGTATTTTTGAAGTGTTTTAGCCCTACAAGGGTATTTTTGAAGTTAGCCCTTTTATGAGATAACTCATTTTTTATATTTAACAATATCCTATTAAAACTACATAATAAATATAATTCTTGATCTAAAAGATCTTCGATAATTTATAATTTATTACTAATATTTTAGACTTTAAAAAGATAATATGAGATACGTAATTGATATAAGAAGACTAACTATATTGTTGATGTAGTGTTTAGAAACAATATTTCTCCTTATATCGATTAGAGAAATCGATTAAACCAGATGTGGTTTCAAGTTTTGTGAAAAAGAAACAAGAACACTAAAATAAGAAAATGGTCGAGACACCATGTTTACGAGTTCAGATCGATCAGTGTGATCGTCCTACGTCTCGGGAGAAAGAAAGATCTTATTCCACGTGTTTGATACAAGAAAATTAGAAAAGAAAGAGCATCAAAATCTAAGCTTTTGCTCAACAATGGCTAGAAATTCACTCGAAAACATATATGCTCCTCTGTTTTTAAACCCAAAAAACATCTGAGCTAAAGAAAGACAGAAATACCTTTTCGTCTTATAACGACCTAACGGTCTCACATTTACTTCTTTGCCATTGAAACCCTTTTCCTTTCTTAGTGTATTTCACACTCTTAGCCCGCACGGGCACTAGCATTCAGCCCGCTCGGGTATTGAAAATCAGCCTGCTCGGGTACTGATAAAACTTGAGTCATTTCCTTCAATCTTCACCTTGACTCACAGTTTTGTCCTTGTTCAATCAAACACGACCCAGATCTTATTCTCCAATCCTGACACTTGTTCAGTGTCCAGTCAGTTTAAGCAAGTTCATTGCTCCTTTGAACTTACTTACTGGAAGCACTTTTGTAAGTGCATCTGCAAGGTTCACATTAGTGTGAATTTTCAGAACCTTAACCAGCCCTTGTGCAATAATATCTCTGATAAAATGCAACCTTACATCAATATGCTTAGTTCTCTCATGGTGTGCATTGTTCTTAGACAAATTAATTGCACTTTGAGAATCACAGAAAACATATACTCATTCTTGTTTAAAACCCAATTCACCCAGCAAACCACGAAGCCAAATACCTTCTTTAATTGCTTCTGTCAATGAGATATATTCAGCTTCCGTTGTGGATAATGCTAAACATATTGAAGATTTGACTTCCAACTCACCACATTACCTCCAATTGTGAACACAAAACCAGAAATTGATCTTCTTCTATCAAGATAAGCTGCATAATCTGAATCACAGAAGCCCTTCACCTTCAGATTAGTTCCTCTGGAGTAGTTTAGTCTTAGATCCTGTGTTCTTTTTAGATACCTCAATACCCACTTAACAGCTTCCCAGTGATCTTTGCCAGGTTTTCCCATGAACCTACTAATAACTCAAACTGAATAGGCTAAATCAGGTCTTGAACCAATCATCCCATACATGAGACTTCCAACGAAATTAGCATATGGTATACATTCTCCAAAAGATTCATCTGAATCTCCTGAGGAACACAGCTTGAAATGACCTCCTAAAGGTGTTACGACTACCTTACGACTACCTTAGCCTGATCCATTCCAAACATTGGCACTACCTTTCTCAAATAATCCTTTTGAGATAACCAGAGTATACCTTGTGTTATGTCCCTTACAATGTCCATTCCTAAAATCCTTCTTGCTCTGCCTAAATCCTTCATTTTGAATTCAGATCCCAACAGACTCTTCAGATTTTTAATCTCAGCTTGATCCTTGGCAGCTATTAGCATATCATCCACATAGATCATCAAGTAGACATAAGTTTGATCTATAAGTTTCTTGTAATAAACACAAGAGTCAAACTTACTCCTTGTGAATCCATTTTCCTGCATAAAGGAGTTAAACTTATGATTCCAGCACCTTGGTGACTGCTTCAACCCATACAAAGATTTTTGCAACAAACACACCAAGTTTTCTTTACCCTTTTCCTCAAAACCTTCTGGCTGCTTCATGTAAATTTGCTCCTGCAATATTCCATGCAAAAAAGTTGTCTTTACATCCATCTGTTCTAGCTCTAAATCCTGATAAACTACCAGTGATATAAGAGAACTCTAATGGAAACATGCTTCACCACAGGTGAAAAAATCTCGGAATAATCCACCCCTTCAACCTGTGAGAAACCCTTTGCAACAAATCTAGCTTTGTAACTTGGTTTTTCAACACCTAGTATTCCAGGTTCCCGTTTCAGAACCTATTTACACCCTATGACTTTCTTATTTGCAGGTTTTCCAGTCAATATCCAAGTTTTATTTTGCCTGAGTGACTCCATCTCTTCTTCCATAGCAGATTTCCATAGCTTCCAATCTTTACTTCCTTTTGCTTCAGCATAAGTCTTTTGTTCTTCAAGTTCTACTTCCTCCGCTGACAAGAAAGCAAAGGCCACAATATCAGTTTCATTAAATCTTGAAGGAATCTTTATATTCCTTCTTACTCTATCCCTGGCTAACTGATAATCAGATAGGTTTTCTTGATCCTTCTGCACTTCATCTTGATTTTCAGTTTCTTCAACACAGTCTGAATTCAAAGATTCTTCTTCACCCTTTTCATGTTCCACTCTTTGATCCATAGAGCCAAATTCCTTCTGATATCGCTCCTTCATAACTTCACCTTGATTCAAACTTATAGGAATATTAACATGAACCATATCATTTACTGAATTTGAAGTTTGGGAATTTACCAACTCTGATCTTCCTTTTGTAACGTCCTTGTATGTCTGCAGCTCATTGAAGATCACATCTCGACTTATTACAGCCTTTTTTTTCATCCAGCAACCAAATTTTATACCCTTTAATGCCATGCAGGTATCCAATAAACACCCCTTTCTTAGCTCTTGGTAGTAACTTTCCTTGGTCTGTATGGATGTAAGCCACACATCCAAACTTCTTGAGATGATTATACATCACCTCTGCACCTGACCACTTCTGTTATGGAATTGACATGTCTATTGCCGTAGATGGGGCTCTGTTAATCAAGTAGAGACTTGTTGTTGCTGCTTCTGCCCAGAACTTAGAAGGCATTTTGCTGTGGTGTGTAGACGCATGTTCTGTGTCTCTGAATACCCTCCTTCTTGCAGAAACTGTCAAACTCTTGATTACAATATTCCAGCCCGTTGTCTGTCTTGAGAGTCTTAACCTTCCTTCCAGTAAGATTTTCACCCAGACTTCTCCATTCTACAAACTTAGCAAAGACTTCATCCTTCTTCTTTAGAAAATAGATCTAAACCTTCCTGGTAAAATCATAAATAAAGCTCACAAAATATTGACACTTAGACAGTGAGTAAGGCACATTTGGAGAACCCCGTAAATCACTATGAATATAGTCAAGAGGACCTGTAGAAACATGTTTACCAGTTGTAAATGACAGTCTATGTGCCTTACCGTAAACACAATCTTCACAAAAATCCAATGATGTTACATCATTGGCTGGGATAGCTCCTTTCTTTGCTAATATCTCCAAACCCTTCTGACTCATATGGTCAAGCCTGCAATGCCATAAACCCACTGGATCGGTGTCTATTTGACAGAGTTCCCCTGTGCTTGTGTGCCCTTGAAGAACATAAAGTCCATTCTTCAATTCACCCATCATCATTAACCTGCAACCCTTAATTATCTTGAGTGAACCTACTTGAGATTAATATCAACAATCTAACCTCTCTAAGGCACCAAGAGAAATCAAATTTCTCTTAAGATCAGGAATATACCTTACCTGTGTAAGTATCACGGTTGAACCATCATGTGTTACTAGTTTTACACTGCCACAACCTTTTACTTCACAATAAGTATCATTTCCAATTCTTACCTTTCCACCATCTGATAGTTCCAAGGATGCAAACCACTCCTTTCTTGGAGTCATATGAAACGTACATCCTGAGTCCAGAATCCACTCATCTTGAATATTTCCCTCAGCTGCTGCTAGAACATCACAACTCAAGACTGTCAAGACTTCAGAATCTTGTATATTCCCCTTTGCCAATGCAACTTCACCTTTCTCAAACTGAGAATCCTTGGACTGGTTTTTCTTAGCACAACAGTCCTTCTTGAAATGCCCCTTTTTACCACAGTGCCAACACTCAGCCTTTGTCTTTGACCTAGACTTTGATCTTAATCTAGATCTTGAACCCTTTCCTCCACCATTGTTGTCTCTAGTCTCAGATCTCCCACGAACAATTAGGCCTTCTCCAGCAGCCTTATATCCTTTTCCTTGTGACAACAATTCCAGTTCCTTAGATCTATCAGCTACTTTGACCTCCTCAACTGAAATGGTCGATCTTGAATATTTCAGGACCTCCCTAAGTTGTTCATATAGAGAAGGAAGAGCAATTAGGAGATATACTGCTTGATACTCCTCCTCCACCTTCACTTGGAGATTCTACAAATCAGATAACATCTTCTGAAAAACATCCAAGTTCTCTTCCATTGGCTTACTTTCATCCATTCTAAAACCAGAGAGTCTTTGCATGAGATACATGCGATTTGTAAGAGACTGCTCCATATACATCTTGTCCAGCAATCTCCAAATTCCATAAGCTGATTTCTCATGAACAACTTTCCTTAAGATTTTCTCTAATAAGCACAGAACAATCATGTTCCTTAGCTTTCTACTTCTTTCTTTCCGAACACCAATAGAAATACCTTCATCAATCTTAGAAGACAATATAACTTCTGAACTTGTAGTGAGAACATAGGTTATACCAGGGTGTACTTGAAGAGTCAGCCGTAGATATTACCTTCTTTTGTGTAGGCATTAACATCTCGTTAATGTCTTCTGAATCTTTCACTTTCTCCCATGTTTTTGGATCATCTTCTAAAACCATATGGAGTCCCATGATCTCTAGGTTAGCAACCACCTTTTCTTTCCACAGAATGAAGTCACCTTTTCCATCGAATTTCTCTATCTCGAGTTTCTGCATTTGGAAAGCCATCCTCAACAATATGACAGATCTTTCTTGCAATGAATCTTGACTCGAACCTCCGATCTAACTTGCCCTTCAAACCGAGCTCTAATACCACTTGTAGTGTTTAGAAACAATACTTCTCCTTAGATCGATTAGTGAAATCGATTAAACCAGCTGTGGTTTCAAGTTTTGTGAAAAAGAAACAAGAACACGAAAATAAGAAAATGGTCGACACACAATGTTTACGAGTTCAGATCGATCAGTGTGATCGTCCTACGTCTCGAGAGAAAGAAAGATCTTATTCCACGTGTTTGATACAAGAAAATTAGAAAAGAAAGAGCATCAAAATCTAAGCTTTTGCTCTGCAACAATGGCTAGAAGTTCACTTGAAAACATATATGCTCCTCTGTTTTTAAACCAAAAAAACACCTGAGCTGAAGAAAGACAAAAATACCCTTTCGTCTTATAACGACCTAACAGTCTCACATTTACTTCTTTGCCCTTGAAACCCTTTTCTTTTCTTAGTATATTTCACACTCTTAGCCCGCACGGGCACTAGCATTCAGCCCGCTCGGGTATTGAAAATCAGCCCGTTCGGGCACTGAAAATCAGCTCGCTCGGGTACTGATAGAACTTGAGTCATTTCCTTCAGTTGACCCTCAATTTGGATGAAGATGATGTAGATTAAGCCTAAAGTTTATCGTTTTTATTATAAATTGTGTGATAATGATACAATGAATAGAGTAACATTACAAAAGGAATTATAACCTTTTGATACAATAAAAAAATTCTTTTTGAACATACACATAAAAAAACTAGATAAAAAAATTTGTCAAATTATTTTGGATTTAATTAAAATTAAAATTAGTTTTCAAAATTTACAATTATCCAATTGATATATATATATATATATATATTTTAGTTTGATATAAAACAACACAACATAACAATATATTTTATATCAAAGCCTCGATTGTGGAGTGTATATATCACAAATGAGCGTCTAACATTATAATATTAAATCTGATGAACCAAAATCTTATGTCATGTCATGTGGGCCATGACTTAGGCCCGGTTTGAGAACGGAAAAATTAGGTGGTCGTTGCTTAGGCTCAAAGTGTGAAAGACTTGTGTAAGTCCATATCACATCGTTATGTTAGTTATCGTACTACCACGTTGGCATGAACATTAGGGCTCTTCATTGTAGGTTTTCCTTCGTTGTTGTATGTTGTAGTTCGAGTCGTCTTCTTCCATTTGAGTGTACCTGTCGGGATCACCATTGTTGGACCGTTGTTGTTCCTTATCTCACTACAAAAAAATATGTCATTTCCAATGGTCAAATCCGTTGGAAATGACAAATTTTCCGTTGAAATAAACCATTTCCAATGAATTTCAACGGAGTTTTGACCGTTGGTAATCGGTCATTGAAACATGCATCCGTTACAATTTTCAACTGAGTTTCAACGACCAAAATCCATTTGAAAATATCAACGGATAAGAATGTTGAACTTTCCAACGGATATTTCTAACGACATCTGTTGGAAATTTTAATGGATATCCGTTGAAAATTTTAATGGATGTCCGCTGAATATTTCAACGTATACCCGTTGGTACTTTTGAGCATAAATTTTAAATATATCAACGGATGCCGTTGATGTTATGATTATATAATCAAAGGACATCCGATGATTTTATGGAGAATTAAAAAAATAATTTTTTATAAATATTAAACTTAAGATATTAATTCAAATCTATCTAACAATTTAATTAAATATTTAAAACAAACAATTCAAATAAAATACTATATCATATAAATCATCTAACACTTTGTATTCTTCTTCTTTTATCTCGTATTACAAAAATAAATGATGGCAGAGTTCCACCAAAACTAGCCAACTATCCTTTATGACCGGCGAATCATTCAATCATCATAACGTATGGTGTTTAAATTGTTTGAGAAAGGTTTTGATAGGCTTTGAGAGGTTTTGATGAATACCTTAAATATGAGTTGTTCAACATCTTAAATATCCAAAATTTCAAGGGTAATCCGTTGGAAATTTTAACGGATGCCCGTTGAAATCCATGTCCAAACAAAGAATGTCAAATCGCAACCTTTCGTTTTTTTCAAGGGGCATCCATTGAAATTTCCAACGGATGCCCGTTGAAAACTTGTAGATGGATCCATCCGTTGAAATTTTTGTAATTAAAGATTTTTCCCAAGGGGTTTCCGTTGAAAATTTCAACGGATGACCGTTGAAAATGTCAACGGATGACCATTGAAAATGTCAATGGATGCCCGTAGAAAAGAATAAGATGGTTAGGTGCAGAATTTTGTAATTATGATTTTTATCAAGGGGCATCCGTTGGAATTTTCAAGGGATTCCCATTGAAAATTCCTACAAATGTCCATTGAAAAGTAGGAAAAATTGCAACGAACATCCTTTGATAAAATTAAGGATTTTCAACGATTCTCGATAGAATCCGTTGGTAAATATTTTTAGCGAATGGATCCGTTGGTAAATAGTTCAACGGAATGATCCGTTAGAATCCGTTGGTAAAATTGTAACTGACGGATCCGTTACCACAAAAAAACTTGTTGTTTCCAACAGACGGGGCAACGGATCCGTCCGTTGGAAGTAAATAGCAACGGAATGTAACTGATTTGTGAATACTTTCAACGGGCGGAAATCCGTTGCAATCCATTATAAATTTCAACGGAGGTATAACGGATATTTCCGTAGCCCCATCCGTTGCAATCCGTCGCAATTTTTAACGGATATAATCCGTTGGCATTTTCCTTTGGAAGTCCGTTAGAAGCCGGGAAAAAAATTTCAATGGTCATCCGTTGCAAATTGTAACGGATGCCCATTGGCAATTGTAATGGATGCCCGTTGAGATAATTAATTTCGAGGTTCACCGATCGAAATAAATTCTCGTGATCGTGCAACGGGTATCCGTTGCAATTGCCAACGGATGTCCGTTGGAAAATTTACTATTATATCGGAACAAAAGATTGCCTCAAACCATCAATAACAAGCATCTTAGTATCCATTGTTGAATCCAAAACCACCTTCATAATCTGTCTCACCACCCGAAACTGGAAAAGGATTCCTGGTGGTGAGCCAATTTATGAGGATGCCCGTTGCAAAGAGAAATGAGTCGCCATTTCGCCGTCCGTTGCCTTGGGAACACGTATTCCCAATGAATGCCCGTTGGAAATGCAGACGTCGCGTCAATAGACTGCGTCTGCTGCGATGGCGTATTTTCCAACGGACATCCGTTGGAATTGCCAACGGATGCCCGTTGGAAAGTTCTATATATAAACACATTGAACAATTTCATTTTCAACAGAAATCACAATTCAAAATCCTCTCAAACTTCACATTTCACACACAAACACAATTACAAACACTAAAAAAAATGAGGGCTAGACGATTTATAGGATCGGGAGAATGTTGGTTGGTTCAGCGGGAGCTCCTCCCCCGCCTCCACCACCACCATATCGTCCTTCTTCACCAATATCGGCACCGTCGATATTTGATGAAGAGAAAGATATGGTAGATATTTTTAACATTGGAGACAAATATAAATGAAAGATTTAAATCCATTATTTTCAGATGAAAATTTGCTTAACTTAATCGATTATACAATTGGAATATATTAATTAAGTTTATTCTCCACAGGTAACAAATATTTCAAACAAAAAAATATAAGGAAACAAGATAGAATAAAATAAGTTTATGATAAAAAAACGTGAAGAAATTATACGTGAACGGGCTTTGGTCAATTATCGCACTAAATTCCTCTTCCGTGCCGGTTAACTCGGTTTTGGTCGGGTTAACTTATCAGACCCACCTATTAAATTAAATATTAAAAAAAAAAACAAAAACATTATCATTGTGGTTGTAAAGCGTAATTATCTATTACATTGATTTAAGTTCAATTAAACTACGATCCTCAAATATACATTATGAATAAACCACTTCATATCTTGAACCTAGTAGGCTAGTTATGCATAATTTAGGTTTTGTTAATGTTATGTTTTTTAATCTATTTTTGTTAAGTTTTATATTGAATAGGTCTACAAAGTTAGTCAAAATATAATAATTCAGAGATTACAAAAAATGTCACAATTTAACCAAAAAAAACATACATAATCTAGAAAAAAATGTAACAACAAATCTATCAAGATGACTATAAAAGAAATGCTAATGCTAGATTTGAGAGATATATTCTCTACAAGCAAAAGATGTTCATAATGTTGTAAAAGTTATGTCTCTAAATGAAAACATAAAAAATATTAGGATCTGAGAGTAATTAATTTACAAATCGGTTTATGAGATTAAAACATATAAATTGTCTTAACTATCAATGCGATCTTGCATTCACTCCCAAAAACCTTTACCAACTTCAGTTGTAATTAAAATATAAATAAGTTGGATTCGGAACCACATCGGTTGCTAAATTTATTGATTGATTATGTGAATCAATCACTCCGGGTGCGCCAAAGGTTGTTGGGCCTATGATGGTCGTTGGATCTTCTACCTAGAAAATAAAGAGGAGAAACTAGTCCAAGAAGTCCTCTTCGGCCAAGGGTGGTTTGACAAGACCAAGAAAAAGTGATGAGGTCATCTGCACCAAGATGAAGAGTCCAAAGCAAGTACCAATAGAAGATGATTTGTATCACAGTCTAGAGCGGGTCAACCCAATTTCTTACCACCATGGACTGCACACTGGTTACGATTCGAGGACGAATCACTCGTAACAGGTGGGAATGATGAGATCCTCGACAGCGCCACCGCACAAAAAGAGGGTCACACCGACGAGGTGCTAAACCAAGAAACAAAACCGAGAAAAATTTCCAGAGGTCTACTTGCACATGGCTAGATCAAAAGCTCGTGGAAAAGGCCATCAAGGACAGAAAGGAAACGTGGGAGTCAGGGGACAATAATGAGGAATTACCGAAGGGCTCATGCTACATGGATTTGGAAGGATAGAATATAAAGATCATACCTTATCCCGTCCAACGGATAGGAAGACGCCCCAGGATATCAGTATCCCTTCAAGTCCACGTCAGATTTCTACATTGAATTAGATCGTGATCCGCACCCCAAAAACTGAGAGGCTCGGGTTACAGGGATAAGGAAATAAGGAAAAATAAACATCTTATATTTATTTTATGACTAGAAAAATCTCCCCAAATTTGATTTTATTCCACCAGATCCTCTATTTTCCTATTCTGAAGATCTCAAACAACTAGAAAATCTTTCTAAAAGGCAAGTAAATATATTCGCAATCATGTATTTATGTATTTTGTTTAATTTGGTGTGAATCCTCTCCTATATAAAAGACTCCATTTCATTTGTAAGAACACACTCGAAATTTGAAGAAATAAACTCTTTTCGTATTCTTGAACAGTGTCAAGAACACAGTGACTTCGATCTGTTCCAGGAACAATTGAAGCCATTATCCAACTGTATGAAAAAGCTTTTTTGTACCTCTTGTAGTGTCCATCATTCCACTCAAACACCTCGACTTCAACCATCAACCTCCATCCTCCATCTTCACCAGACGAATCTTGGAGAGAGCCTTTAGGCCAGTCAAGAGATCCTCCACCATCCTTCACTATCATCCACCGTCAATGAATGAATTCTTGAAAAATGCCCTTAGGCCAGCAAAAAAAATTAACCTTGATACCACGAGCAATCGAGGTTAACAGGTTCTCCGTACGCATCCTGAGTTCCCACCCCGATGTGTGTATCACAAAGGATGGAAAGGACAACCATGTCGATACAGAATGTTTCTTCTGTAAGAATAAGAGAGATTGGATGAAGAATTGCAAGGAGTATCTTGCATCCCTCTAGGGCAAGAAATCATGTACGACTCTCATGAAAAACTTTTTCATGATTTTCGTTGCTGCTATTGATTCTACTATGTGGGTATTCGATACCTACAGTGGTTTTAACATCGCCAATATGTTTAAGGAACTAAGGATTAATAGGAGGTTGCGAAGAGGAGACTTCAACCTACAATTCTGAAAGGGCCCAAGCGTTGCAGCATTAACTGTAGGAAGTATTTCTCTTTGTATGCATACGGGCAAGACACTTGTGTTAGAAGATGCTTATTATGTTCTGAAATTTGTTTTGAACATAATTTTATTACTGTGTTGGATAGATGTGGATTTTAAACG
Organism: Gynandropsis gynandra; assembly: GCA_036759665.1. NCBI lineage: Eukaryota > Viridiplantae > Streptophyta > Magnoliopsida > Brassicales > Cleomaceae > Gynandropsis > Gynandropsis gynandra. The sequence goes on from CM071873.1 coordinate 19,403,302, forward strand.
ATTGTTTCGAATAACATTTGCTTTATTGTTATCATAATGACAAATTGTTTGTGCATGGTTATTTGCAACACGATGTTTATGTTTTACCTAACACAAAAAGTTGATTTGATTACTTGCATAATTCTTGCCAAAAGAGGGAAATGGATGATCGTTTGAATCAAATTTTCCTCTAGTTTTGTAGGCTTAGTAATATGAGCGAGAAAAAGATAAATTCGTTGCATCAAGATGGATATCTCAGTGAGTATGATTATGAATTACACAAAAGTTGTGAATCATGTCTCCAAGGTAAAATGACAAAGTTTCCTTTTGATCATCTCGTTTTCATACGTATTTCTTGCACGATTTAGGAGACGTTTTTGATACCTATGTGATGTTTTACGTATGATTCCGTTTCCGTTTTACTTGTTTTCGTTTTTTCATGTTCTTACAGGTCTTTACGCATATTTGGATCATTTTAGAGCTAAAAGGACATGCACGGAGCTAAGGAGCAACTTCGAGGATCATCACGGGACAAACGGACGAGATTGAGCATAGAAAGCCTCCACCCGGTCGGGCACAACTCTTGCACGACCGGGCAAAACCTACGGCCAATCTTGTGCACATTTATGCACGACTCGGGCAAGAATACCCGACCATTTGCCTTGTGCCCGAGCGGGCTCACATACCATGCCCGATCGGGCATGTATTCCAGCCACA
>CM071873.1:19413991-19424319 GCA_036759665.1 Gynandropsis gynandra
AGTGACTGTCTATTTATTAAATAAAGTTCCAATGGAAGCAGTTTCTAGGACTACATATGAGATATGGAGAGGATGTAAGCCGAACATGAAATACATAAGATTATGGGATTGTCTGACATTTGTCAAGTGACTGTAGTCGAATAAGCTTGAAGCTAAATTTGACAAATATATAGGATATCCGAAGGATATTACATGATATTATTTATTTCACCCTTCAGATTACAAAGTGTTTGTGGCTCAAGGCATGAGCTTTTAAAAAGGAAATGTCTTTTAGTGAAGGAAATCACGGTGATGAAATAATTTCTTATGAGATTTAAGAATCTAAGGAACCGACATAGGCTCAGGAGCATGAGATATCCCATGAGAATTATTTTTTGGTCGTTTTGAAATTGAACATGAATATTCCATCTTCAAGCGTTGAAGTGGGATGACCAATTGTGGAACCCGTCAAATATGTTCAACCAATACATCTGGATGAGATTGTACCTTCAATACAAGCTCAACTGAGAAGGCCTGCACATTTGTGGTACACACTTGATAGGTTGAAACTATTGATGCAAGAGAATGGGAGAAACAATATTGATGATGACCCATTGAATTTTGAGAAAGCGTCAGAGAATTATGATTCTCAGATGTCGTGGAAGGCTATGGAATTTAAAATACAGTTGATGAGGGTAAACAAAGTTTGGAATTTGGATGAACTTTCACCGAACACTAGGCCAATTGGTTGTAAATGGGTTTACAAGAAAAATATTTGGTGGACGGGAAGGTAGAGACCTATAAAGGCTGTATTTCTTCTAAGGGGTATAGTCAACACAAAGACATTGACTCTGAAGAAACGTTCTCCTTGTAGTAATGTTCTAGTCTATTCAGATTCTACTTGCAATTATTTGGATTGTTTGGGATAGGTACTATTAGCTGCTGTAAAGCAACTAGCAACAAGATAGATATAAACTACTTTCTTTGATAAGAAAGCCCTCCTATCATGACTATGAGTTATGATTGATGGAAATGAAAACAACTTTACTAAATGGAAAGCTCCAGGAAGAGGTCTATATGACGCAGTTTCATGGTCCCTTCCATGGATAGCATGGTATGTAAGCTGTAACAGTCCATTTATGAACTTAAGCAAGCTTCTCGAAGTTTGAAGTTTCGATTCAACAAGGTAGTTGAAAAGTTCAAATTTGTTAGATGCGAAGAAGAACCTTGGGTGTACAAGGCAAGTGAGAGCAAGGCTATATTCGTGATGCTATATGTGGATGACATATTGTTAATCGAAAATGACGTAACTTCATTGTTACGGATAAAAAATCGGTTATCCGAACAAGTCTCCACGAAGGATTTGGAAGCAGCAATATATATGCTTGGAATAAGGATCTGTAGAGATAGATTCAGAAGGCTACTAGGACTCTCCCAATCCATTTACATTGATACCATCATGAGACGATATAATATGGTGAATTCCAAGAAGGACTATATTTCGATATACATTCAAATTTCTCTTTCTCGAGAGGATTGTCTTAAGACCTAGGATGAGAGAGAATGCATGAGTAGGATCCCGTATGATAGCAAGGTGGGAGCTATCATGTACAACCATGGCATGTGAATGCACTGATGTGGCCATCGTTCTAAGTGTAGTGAGTCAGTATCAGGCAGATCCCAACGAAAAACATTGGAAGTTGGTGGAAACCATCCTTAAGTACTTGAGAAGGACTACGAACCAAGTCCTCATATATGGAGACTCTAGTTTAGAACTATAAGGGTTAACCGATGCGAGTTTTACATCAGGCAAGGACGACAGTAAATCCAAGTTAGACTATGTATTTTGCCTTAACGGTAGAGCGATCAGTTGGAAAAGTTCCAAGCATACTACGGTAGCCGACTCGGTTATGGAAGCATAATACATCATAGCTTGCAAAGCGACAAATGAAACAGTTTGGATAAGTGAACTCGGTGTGGTGCCTTCCATTAAAGAGTCTATTCCACTATTATACGATAATACTGGAGCAATAGCTCAAGCGGAGGAACTAAGATCTCATCAAAGATCGAAACATGTTCTGTGGAAGTACCATATCATTCAAGAAATCATAGAGCATTGAGACGTTCAGATTGTGAAGGGGGATGGAAAGAAAAAGGCAACCGATCCATTCACAAAGGTTCTTGGGGCAAAGGAGTTTGACGGGTACAAGTTAAGAATTGGTTTGAAAGATGTGACATATTGGAATTAGTTCTAGAATAGGTCAATCAGTTGATGTTATTTAGAACTATTGTATGTACATGTTATGCGTTGACATTTAGTTTCAATTTATATGGTATTTTAATATCCTTTTCGATGATGATGCGTGTTTATATATATATATATATATGATATATTTATTCATGGAATGCATATAAGATATGCGGTTGTCCATGGTCCATATTGAAAACTCGTTATCATGATAGATATCATGATAAATAAAAACGAGTTTTATCGTGTATATATCAAAAGAAGTTCTTGGTCATATGATAACTAATAGTATGTTGGTTATCTAGCTAGACTGACATACATGTGATTGTTTCTATTGGTTAGAAATTAGTAGATCTCTTTTACTAAGTCACATATATGGATAATGCACATGAAGATGTGATCATTGAAGTGACTTAAAAGAGAGATTTTTAATGGTTTATTTACCATTTATTTGTTACTAGGAGATTCTCCAAAATGATCTGAATGCTAGATTTTCGTTGCACCCAATGTCAACATTATAGTTGACAAGTTATTTGTCATTCTTTGATTCATGACACAATTCCCATTCATCGTAGTTCAATGGAATAAAAGATGGTTATTTTATGCTATCTGATCATTAAGGTGTGTTGCTAGACGCCAACCTTGATTAGACGATTAGTAGGACTAATTGCCTATCGACTTATTTTTGAACCCATGAGATCACACACTTACAAGTGTTTTGGTGTTTACTGACGATTGATGGACAATCAACATGACCCAATTGTTTTTTCCGCTAGCGTTGAATACACAATTGATGAATGGAATTGGTCGATTAGGAATGAACATATTTCTTAGGGTTGCATATATGATTTTCATAGTGGATTGTGTATAGAGATACTTTAATGTATTACTAGGTAATTGACACTTGATACAAATGAGAGATTATTGTAAAAGTTATGTCAATATGTGTAATTAACAGAAAATATGAGGATCTAAGAGTAACTAATTAAAATTTAATTAATTAAAATTCGATCCGTGAGATTAAGACGTATAAATTGTCTTAACTATGCACTAATTATATAACAAGTAATAATGAAGAAAAATCAGAAACTTTTCGAAAAGGAGACGCAAAAAAGAAAAATGTTTTCTTTTCAATTCCCACCACGATCAAAGATTGAACGGTAGAACCAATCTCAGAGTGAATCACTTGTGGAGGCAACTAACTACGTCGCTACATTCTGCATCAACCTATTACTAAAGGTTAGTAATTTGAACTGTTGGTTGCTTCGCTTTTATAAAAACACCGATTGAAATCGAAATAAAAATCGGACTAGATCTCTATACAGGTTATATGAAAAATGCTTTCGTTGTCCAATCCTACACATAATTAGAAATAAGAGAGAGGGGAATGCTATTTGTGAGTGTTTTTACAAAAGTTTTAGACTAATTGTTTAAGGACTTGTTAGAAATTGTTTCAAGAAATCATTCTTTAATCTAAAGCTATTGTAAAAATTGTTTTAAGCGGTTCATGCAAGGGGTTTGTGTGATGTTGGTTTGAAATCCAGTTACAAAATGGATAGAGTAATCAAGGAGAGTCCGAGTCTGTAAACCGAGGTATCCTCACACATAAACTAAGGTATACCTGGTGACCATTTGACATAAGAAGTCAGTTTGGAGTTGTTGAAACTCCACCAAAATGTCGTGTTCATCTAGTATCTAGTTTTTTCAATTGGAATCAGAGCTGGAAATGAATCAAAGAAGCTAATCTTATACATATGTTAGACAATGAGATGGAAGGTTCATAGGATTCGTACTCGTTTTGCAAAATTGTTATGCTTAACCCATCTAATTATGGGTTTTAGAATGTTAACATAGGAGCTAACATTCGCGAAATATTGTCAGATTCTCCTAATTCTAATTGATGACAAAAGAAAAGAGAATGAAAAACCACTTGATCAATGGATGCCGACTAAGAAGAGACTTTCAACTTATAATGCAAAGGTGTTAGCGACTATCTTGTCCTCTATTGACATGGACGAATTTAACAAATACAAGTGTGCGAATTAGTAAAGGATGCTTAGGATATTCTTAAAATGGTCCATAAGGAATGCCAAGAGTGAAAAGGATAAGGTTGAACATTCTTGATCACCAATTTGAAAAAGAATGAAATGAAAGAGAATGAGAATGTTAAAAAATTTAGTGGAAGACTAAATTCCTTAACAAACGAAACAAAGCACATGTACTTGACCAACCATATAAAGACAAGAAACTAATTAAGAAGCTCTTTCGGTGTCTCCCTAAGAAATTTTCTACTCAAAAGGCTACAATGAATATGCCACCAAAATGTCATGTTCATCTTCTCTCTAGCTTTTTCAATTAGTATCAGAGCAGAAAACAGATAAAAAAATCTAATCTTATACATATGTTAGAGATCTAACAATGAAAGAGATGGAAGGTTCACGAGATTGTACTCATTTTGCAAACTTGTTATGTTTAACTCATCCAATTATGGGTATTGGAAAGTTCATATAAGAATGAACATTTGTGACATATAAGAATTGATGACAAAGGAAAAGAGAAAGAAGAACCACTTGATCAATGGATGCCAACCAAGAAGATAGTTTCAACTTATAATGCAAAGACGTTAGCAGCTATCTTTGTCTCTGTTGAAACGGACAAATTTAACCATTATAAGGGTATGAATCGGTGAAGGATACTTGGGATAATCTATAAATGTTTCATGAAGGAATTCTAAGAGTGAAGCAGACAAAGTTGGACATTCTTGAGCACCAATTTGAAAAAAAAAATTGAAATGAGAGAGAATTAGAATGTTAAGAATTTAGTGGAAGACTAAATGTCTAAACAAAGAAAGTACATGTACTTGGCCAACCATATGAAGACAAGAAATTTGTTAAGAAGCTCTTTTAGTTTCTGCTTAAGAAATTCTCTACTTAAAAGGTTGCAATGAATATGTAATTAACATCGATACTATCAGCTTCAAAAAAATAGTGACTATTTTATCAGTTTATGATATGGAATTGCAATTGGAGAAAAGTTATATAAACCAATAATCAACATAAAGAATAGCTCTAAAAGGTTATGAGAATACGACATAAATCGATGGAATAATCGTAGAAATATCTTTGTTGTAAAAATTTCAACAAATTTCAAAAAAAAAAGCACCATGAGGACATTTCAAGATGAATAAGATATACCCTGCGAAAGATGGAAAAACCAAAATACAGTGTAATGAATGCAGACGGTATGGACACATGAAACCCGAGTGTTTAAGTGTTCAAGAGAGATAATCTACTTTGAAAAATGTAAATGCAATAAAGTGTTTTAATTGTCAAGGTTGTGGGCATACAAAGAATGACTGTATAATCTAAAAACATCAAGCACACCATATATGACAGATTTGGAAGATGAAAGTGGTGATTAAGAAATTGTAAGATATGTTACCTTTTTTGGATATTACCTCTGATGACAAAGATTATGAAGACATTGATGATGATCTAACTATGGGAGAACTATATGAAAAATCTGTAAAGGAAGTTATAGAGTTACGATTTAAAATTACTCTGGAGCAGCTAAAAATGAGGAATAAGTCAAACTAGTTACGAGTCAGATAGAAGAGAAGAAGAAAAATATGAAGAGGTTATCAAACAGAAAAAAAAGTTGGACTATCTTCTACAATAGAAAATAATAACTTAAACCATTTTGGTCTTAGATATGAAAGAAGAAACTCCAAGTACTCAAAGAAAATTTATTAAAGGTGGAGAATCAGTTGATGGGAATACATTGCAGAAACCTCAAAATACACCCTAGTGAAGGTAAATTGAGAAATTAACTATCAACAAAGGGAGAAAAATTGATACCACTGCAGAAAGAAAGTTATATCCAAATCAATTGCTATCAATGTAAAACACAACCAAGTCCAAGGTAAGTCTCTTTTAGGTCAACACTTAAAATTAAGAAAAGTAAGGGTGAAAAAGTTAATAGATATAAATCATGAAAAAAGATTGCAATTAAACAAATTTGGATAAATACAACATTGGTTTACTTCTGTCCAAAATGAATAAGATTCAATGTGGTGCTTTGATAAAGGTTGTTCAATACACATGGTAGACAATGCTAGCTTACTATTCAACTTTAAGGAGAGTGCCAAAGGTGGATGTGTGACATATGGAAATTGGGAAAAATGAAAAATACAAGGAAAAGGTGACCTTAAGTCTGTAAGACAATCAAAGTTAATTAATATACAGTTAGTGTAAGGACTTCAAGCAAATATCATAAGTATCAATCAATGTTTTTTATCAAGGATTACACATTTCCATTTTACATGAGAAATGTGCGATTACAATAATTGTTCCATATGGACATGGGCTGGGATATATATTATCACACACTAATGTCTAACTCACATAAATTGTGACGTAGATTTGGGATCTCTCATGCAAAATCTATACTATGTCAACAATGTCAAGTAAGATAGAAGGATCACGTACTACGGGTGCGCAAATAACATATATATGAAAATATCTGATTATTCGTATTCGTATTCGACGTATATTTTTATTTATTACTCGTATTATAATTTTTGAATATTTATAAATATGAATATTTATCGACGGTATCTGTCGGATATCTGTATCCGAACGAATGAGCGGTTGGCGGACGCAAGGGCCACTAAAAAATAGTTAAATATCAACGGACGAGATGATCTGTCTATTGATATCATTCCCAATGGATTGTAACAGATTTTGGGAAATTATCAGCGACCGAAGTCCATTGCAATCCATTAGAATTACCAATGGATGAGCAACAAATAAAATCCGCTGCAAACATCGTAATACATCAGTTGAAAAACCATTGAAAACTGACTTTTCAATCCAGCGGATGCCCGTTGGAATATTTAGAATTTTGAGGCTGCAGTTGGAATAATTTACCGGTGTATTGCAACAAGCATCCGTTGGTATTATCAATGGGCATCCATTGGTATTATCAATGGGTAGGGGTGGGAGAATTCACTATTTATTCATTAAACTCGAACCTTTTACCATCAATACATCAACACAAAATATATTTTCAAACAATGTCGTCTTCTTCAAATAAAGATATATACAGATCGAGAGAGTGGATGTATAGAAGAAAAGATCCCGTAATTGAGGAAGTTACTGAAGAATTCTTACACGGATTGGAGGAGTTCATGAGTTTTGTGTTGATCCAACATTTGTGTCAAAAACGTGGGACAATGTTATGTCCCTGAAAAAGATGAAAAAACATGAAATATCAATGTCAATAAATTGTTTGCAAACAGCTTTACAAGATGAGTTTCGTAAAGAATTACAAAATTTGGTTATTTCACAACGAAAATTGTGGCGTTAGAGATATTGTGCCAGAAGCACAAGAAATAGGAAGAAGTGAAAAAGTTCTTTATGAAATGTCGACAACCAATCCATATCTAGCAATGGTGTCAGATGCTTTTTCTGGTGTTGTTGAGTAAACACACATGAAGAGATTCCGAACAATGAGACACCGTTTTTTCAACCTATTGGATTTAGTCAAAACAAAATATATATGAAGGTTGTCGTGAAGGTCAATCTCATTTATATTTGTCATCAAAAGTGATGAGTATAAAAACATAATATAATGTTGCTGAAAATTGCATGGATTCATTTTGCAAAACCATGAGTATTTGCCGGAAGTATTATACTCTTTGGAAAAAGTTTTTCTACCTTCCTTCTTTAATATCATGGAACATTTCCCAATACATTTACCAAATGAGGCAATACTCGATGGCCCAGTTCAATTCAGATTGATGTATCCTTTTGAAAGATTTTTCTTTCATCTAAAGAAAAAGGCAAAAGATAAAGCAGCGGTTGAAGGATCTGTTGTTAAATAATACTTGTTGGAAGAAATTACTTATTTCAACATATTTTGTTTTCGAGTCACATATTCTGACGAAACAAAGACGCTCAGCAGAAGATCACACAAACTATCTATATCCATATTACCCTTAGTTTGACACAATTCCTGAGATCTTTACACCAATTAACTACATGATGAAAATCCGAAGAATATTGGCTAACACCAGAGGAGTATAATCACATTCACACACACACACACACACACACACACACACACACACACACACACACACACACACACACACACACACACACACACACACACACACACACACACACACACACACACACACACACACACACACACACACACACACACACACACACATATATATATATATATATATTACTAAATTATCGGAGTTATTACCTTACGAAAGGTAAAAAATGATGGCAATCGATTTTTAAAATTATATATGTATATATATATATGTTAACATAGTTTCATTACAGGATATTTGATGAAGAAGTAATGGGTACACATCCTCATCTAAATACATATGAACTCTCGAAAATAAAATTTCAACATTATGGCTCGTAGTTGAGAGATTATGTAAATACACGTATATTCACATATATAATATATATATATATATATAAACGTTATGTTACAAGTAAAGGAAAAGTCATATCCCCCCTAAACTATCGCGCTTTAATCCTATTCGCCCTGAGCTTTTCCTCTCATCAGATTCCCCCCTGAATTTTCATTATTAATCCCATTCCCTCTAAACTTTAAATATTCATCATATTTCTCTCTCCGTTAAATATCCGTTAATTTTTATGTTAAATCTTTTTAAAACAACGTATTTTCCCTCAAACTATATAACTTCTAGCCTATTACCCCCAAAGATTATACATTAAGCCTATCCTCCCCACAAAAGATTTTACATTCAACGTATTCTCCCCCAAAAGATTGTACATTCAACGTATTTTTAATTTTTGGTTATTATAAACGTAACATATTTTCTTTAATAGTAATGTATTTTTAAATTTTGGTTATTATAAACGTAACATATTTTCTTTAATTGTAACGTATTTTGAAATTTTGGTTATTATAAACGTAACATATTTTCTTTAATAGTAACATATTTTAAAACTTTTATTATTATATTTACATTTCGATGATTGATAAAAAATATTAAAAGAAAAATACTTTAAATTATGCTAAAATATCTTCAACAGGAATGAAAACCCACAATTCTAACGATTACAAAACGATAAAAAACAATGAGAGCTCGATGATTTATCGGTCACGGTGGGATGTTGGTGGGTTTCGCAGAAGCCCTGCCACCACCACCACTGCCACCATATTGCCCTCCTTCACTTATATCGGCACCACCAATATATGATGAAGAATATGATGGGGTGCATATTGACGCCTTGTCTATAGTTTCGACGAGCCTCCCACCATCCCTATTATTGATTTTGAGCATCTTGACATGATGTTATGGTAATATATTATTTAGACATATTGATATTGCAATTAGTTATTAATATTTTCTAATTATTTTGCTTACACGTATATGTGTGATGTGGATGATGTTATTAAATACACGAACAACAACATCATCTAAGGTTCGTTACAAGATCAACTATATTAGTCCTGACACGTGATGCAGAAGTTATACGATGTTGATAATGGTGTACATTTATCGTAAGTGTATTTAGTATAAAATTTAATTTAAAATTATTATCTAATTGATAATTTCGAATTGTGATTCATTCATTAGAATCAGCCTAAATGGCCATATGTACAAAAACAGAAGATTAGCCCTAATTACAAGATTAGACCTAATTACAAAAATTATTTTTATGCCCTTGTACATGTATATCCTTTACACGCCCCCTCAAGATGGAGCACCCTTGGTGAGTCCAATCTTGGAACATAACAACTCGAATGGTAGTCTCGGGAGAGGCTTTGTGAGAATATCTGCAAGCTGATCAGCAGCTTGAACATGAGTGACCTGAAGAGTGTGAGACTCAACCAGGCCGCGAACAAAGAGATAGTCGAGAGCCAAGTGTTTCATCCGAGAGTGGAAAACTGGCTTAGCACTTAGATATGTTGCTCCAATGTTGTCGCAGTAGATGGTGGGTGGTGATGATGGCGTGATTCCAAGCTCAGATAGTAAGGCAATAACCCAGAGAACCTCTGCGGCGGTGAACGCAATAGATCTGTATTCAGCCTCGGTAGA
>CM071873.1:19424467-19436078 GCA_036759665.1 Gynandropsis gynandra
TGAGGGATAGGTATTGTAGTCCCCCAACAATGGACCGGTATTCCGTTGGATTGGAGAGGGAAGTGCCGGTTTCAAGTGTCATACGTGATTTTGACGGCATGGGTGTAGGGACAGGCTTTGATTCATGCATGAGACAGCGGTTGAGAAGATCGTTGATGTACTTTCGTTGAGTCAAAAGTAGACCATTAGATGTCCGCGTTGCTTCTACCCCGAGAAAGAATGATAGGTGGCCCAAGTCTTTGATGGAAAAACATGCGGCTAGGGCATCAATGAACTGCTGTACCTGTGATGCGGAATTGCCTGTAACAACAATATCATCAACATAGACCAGCACATACAATTGTGGCGCGGTTGTGTTGCGAATAAACAAGGAGGTGTCCGCCAGAGAGTTTGTGAAACCGTGAGCAAGGAGAAATGTGCGAAGCTCCGAATACCATGTTTGAGGGGCTTGTTTAAGTCCATAGATTGCTCGCTGAAGTCTGCACACATGATGAGGTTGAGTTTGATCAATGAAACCCAGGGGTTGAGACATGTATACCTCCTTCGAAAGACTTCCTTGAAGAAAGGCATTATTGACATCAAGTTGTCGTAGAGACCATCCGCGGAGACAACAATACTCAAAATGACACGAATGGTGGTAGGCTTTACAACCGGGCTGAATGTCTCNCAACTCGAATGGTAGTCTCGGGAGAGGCTTTGTGAGAATATCTGCAAGCTGATCAGCAGCTTGAACATGAGTGACCTGAAGAGTGTGAGACTCAACCAGGCCGCGAACAAAGAGATAGTCGAGAGCCAAGTGTTTCATCCGAGAGTGGAAAACTGGCTTAGCACTTAGATATGTTGCTCCAATGTTGTCGCAGTAGATGGTGGGTGGTGATGATGGCGTGATTCCAAGCTCAGATAGTAAGGCAATAACCCAGAGAACCTCTGCGGCGGTGAACGCAATAGATCTGTATTCAGCCTCGGTAGACGAATGGGAGAGTCATGTTTGCTTCTTAGACGACCAGGAAATAGGATGCGCACCAAGGAACTGAAGATACGCTCCGGTGGACTTGAGATCATGAGAGCCTCCAGCCCAGTCTGCATCGGTAAAGGCATGTAAGGAGAGGGTGTTGTGTGCGGATAAGAAGATACCTCGATCCTTCGTGCCAGCAAGATAGCGTAAGACTCTTTTAACGGCTTGCCAATGAACATCCATGGGAGTATGCATGAATTGGGACAGCTTGGTGATGACGAAGCTTACGTGCGGTCTTATGAGGGATAGGTATTGTAGTCCCCCAACAATGGTCCGGTATTCCGTTGGATTGGAGAGAGAAGTACCGGTTTCAAGTGTCATACGTGATTTTGACGGCATGGGTGTAGGGACAGGCTTTGATTCATGCATGAGACAGCGGTTGAGAAGATCGTTGATGTACTTTCGTTGAGTCAAAAGTAGACCATTAGATGTCCGCGTTGCTTCTACCCCGAGAAAGAATGATAGGTGGCCCAAGTCTTTGATGGAAAAACATGCGGCTAGGGCATCAATGAACTGCTGTACCTGTGATGCGGAATTGCCTGTAACAACAATATCATAAACATAGACCAGCACATACAGTTGTAGCTCGGTAGTGTTGAGAATAAACAAGGAGGTGTCTGCCAGAGAGTTTGTGAAACCGCGAGCAAGGAGAAATGTGCGAAGCTCCGAATACCATGTTTGAGGGGCTTGTTTAAGTCCATAGATTGCTCGCTGAAGTCTGCACACATGATGAGGTTGAGTTTGATCAATGAAACCCAGGGGTTGAGACATGTATACCTCCTTCGAAAGACTTCCTTGAAGAAAGGCATTATTGACATCAAGTTGTCGTAGAGACCATCCGCGGAGACAACAATACTCAAAATGACACGAATGGTGGTAGGCTTTACAACCGGGCTGAATGTCTCATGATAGTCTATGCCCGGTCTTTGATGAAACCCGTTTGCAACAAGTCGAGCTTTGAATCTTTCCACAGATCCGTCTTGTTTTCTTTTGATGCGAAAGACCCATCGGCAACCAACAATATTCTTTGCATGAGTGGCTGGAACAAGCTGCCACGTTTGATTGCGATGTAAGGCTTGTAACTCGGCATCCATTGCTTCACTCCATCTAGGATCCTTTAATGCTTGAGTGATATTGGCGGGTTCACTTTTCTACCTGACAACAAGAGCAAATCTGTTATTGTTCTTATTAATATTACTCTTTGAACGAGTGACCATCGGGTGAGAATTGGTTCTAGGACATTGTGTTGGCACGTCCAAGATGATGAGCTCAGGAGACCGTGATGATGTTGGTGGTGCAACATCTGGAGGAGTCGGAGACCGAGAGACAATATCTGAGGGTTGATGCGGCGAAGGATCCGAGCTTAGGGGCTGAGACGACGATGGAGCAATGAGTGGCGGCGAGAAGGATGGTGTAGGACTGACACAAGGTTGGGGGTTTATGTGGGCTTTAGCACGTGTTTTGTTCGACCTTTAAGCTATTCCGGTCTTTTGGACTTTTAGACATTTCTTGTTTGGGGTATAACGTATTACGACCTATCGATTCCTACTCGGGCTTCGGGTTGCATGTGTAGGGTAAACAGGGTATTCATGGGGTTTATGTGGGCTTTAATGTGTCTTTTATTTGGGCTGTAAATTATTTTTTGTTTATTGGAATTTTATGCATTTCTCTTTGGTCTTCAAGTTAATATGACGTACCGAGTTCTTCTTGGATTTTCTTTTATAGCGCTGTATAGGGTACCTATAAAATGCTGATATGGAAGGCGTTTCCGGAAGTAGATGACGTGGACACTTATCTCCATATCTATTTCCCAGCTAGTAGACTAGACATGTGATGTATTCCTTTCTCTTTTATCTACCCGTTTACGTGTCTCTGTTTTAGAATTATTAACGTTGATTCAGTATACCTACTCTTTATCTGGATCTAGGTAAAACTTACTTGTCGCAATTGTTGAACACGTGTGCTTCTTATGTGATCTATTACATCTGATTAAGCTAGGTAAAATGTATGAGCAGTATGTATCTATGAAATTTCTACACGTCTATTTATATAAGACATAGCTTTATTTTTTACCTATATGTCTGAGCAGTAAAATTTGTTCCGCTATTTAAAGTATCCACAAATAAACCAGTTAGCCGAAAGCACATTAGAAATCATGTACTGTCCTCTAACCGATATACGTCCTACGCAGGAAATATCTTTCAAGATCCGAGTTCGTGTTGTACGTGTATGGAATTTTGATGTGGTTCAGGTTTCCCGGTAAACTTCTAATTGGGAAATAATGTTATGTGATGAATGAGTAAGCTTTACATTTGTTCCTTATTTTTGGGTATCTCTCCTCTGTTATGTTAAATATTTTTACGTTATATCGAATTCTATACCGGTGATATCTTCTTCATATTTTGTAGGGTAATCACATAAGTTCTGAACAGAGATGGTTGGTATTATTTATAATATAATACCTGCTCTAGAAAGGTTAATGCCATTGCTGACGACACACCTGCCTGTGCTACCGTTAGACGTTTCTACTGCGACTCCTGCAAAACAACTACAGATAGTCCATTTCCAAAGTAAGTTACTTTTCTTTTATGTGGGAAACATCATTATGATCACTTACATGAAAATATTCTATTAGTTATTCCAGGTTTCCTGTTTACGTCAAAATTATTTATGATATTTGCAAGGCTATTTTCCTTATATTTGATAAAGAAACAGTCCAACTGCTCCGTAAATCAGCATTTGATATACGGAACGAATACCCTGAGGTATATTACACTAGCATGTCTTGTTGTATTTATAAAACCTTAATAACTTTGTTGCTCATTTCTGTTTGTTTTAATACTTTCTACGTTTATTTGATTAAACAGATTGGTCCAAATGAAATCCCATCCAGTTTAAAAACTCTGGAAGATTGCAACTGCCTATTCAAGATCATTGTTTATCCGATGCAACATGGTCAACTATCTTCTACTTCGCATATTATGGCTAGAAGTGCTTTGCCTATCTATCGCGTGAGCAGATTGACTGATAATGAAGACATACTTCGTGCGACCTCTATAAGGGTACAACGCAAGTTTATATTAAATCAATTATTATTCCTATATAACATCTCTTTAATAATTTATTACTAATCATGATATTGATTTTTCTAGAATTCGTCTTTTGTACCTTTCGCACAAGTTTGTATATAACTATATTTGTTCTTTATTATGCCTATATTTATTCCAATGTACAATTCACCATAAGTTTATCGCGTATAACAAAGTAGGTTGTTGCAAAATGATTTTATTAGACAAATTATTTTGGTCTTCCTGAAAACTATTTCAGGGTCCGTGTGTACTAAAGATAGGAGATCCTAAATCTTTACCTTCAATAGATAAACATCCAAATTCCTCCGCAATAAATGACGACTTACCAATGCCTGAAAACAATTCTATTGGTACGTATTTTTGTTTATTATATTGTAACTGTTATTTCATTATGTGTGTCATATATATTCAATAATAACTCGTACAAGACTAATATCAATGCTTAATTAATATTATTGTTACGTTCAGGTTTAACAACATATACAGATGACGTGTGGAAAACACGAGTTATAATTACCTAGACCACTTCACCGCAAGTATACGGATCGTGTAGTACCAGGGTCGATCTCTAGGGACTAAGTGTGGATAAACTAGGAATAAAACTAAACTAGGAAGAAAGGTGATATAAAAGGATGTGGTTCTAAGGGTCCTAAATCTAACCTAATGGAGACAACGAAACGAAGATAAGGGTGAACTAGATATGATGAGTACTACGGGTGTACGGGTTACCGGATATTGCATACATGAACGACTAAAGATCATAGATCTACAACCTACTCTTAACAACGGGAAATTCATGCTCTACTGTTGAGGAGTGATTCTTATCATCCGGTGAATTTCGCCAACTTGTTGTCTAAGATCCGTTAGTTCCGGGTTGGCGGTACCAAGCTCATTTACAGCAGCCTTCGATGGGAAGTTGCGATTATATTCCCCCACTTTCTTGCCTCCTTCCCTAGCCATACTCTCGATTAGATTCTCGAGCTGATCGAACGTGAGATTGCTTAGGGATCCTCCACCCGCTGCTACGATCATGAACCGGGTGGTCTCTTGGAGTCCTTGGATGAAGTTAGTAATGAGATACTTCTTGTCCATCCCGTGGTGAGGGCATATGCGCTGGTAATCCTTGAATCGCTCCCATGCGTCATGTAGCGTCTCGCCTCTTTCTTGAAGGAAAGAATTTATCCGGTTCTTGGCGAGAAGCGTTCGGTGGTCCGGGAAGAATTGCTGCATGAATCTTTGTTCCATTTCATTCCAGGACGTGATAGATGCAGTCGGCAAGTTGAAGAGCCAACGTTGTGCCGCATCTTTGAGTGAGAATGGGAACGCCGTAAGATAGAGGTCCTCTCGAGTGACTCCCGTTCCAACCTTAGTTGTGCTACACAACATCTTGAAGTCCGTAAGGTGGGAGTTTGGGTCCTCGTTCTCCATTCCACGAAAAGCCGAGTTGTTGAGCATTTGAATAAACGCTGGTTGGAGCTCAACTTGCGTATCTATCGTGCGGGCCATGCACGAAAGAAGCTGGGTGTGCTTAGGAGCGGTGTATGCTCCATAAGTCTCGTCTGCAGCAGCCATATCGGGATTGCTTGCGTTTTCTCCGCTGCTTGCACTATAAGTATCCTCCTCCTCAGAGGCGTGTTGCTCGTGGAGGCTCGTTTCCTCTACCTCAGATTCGGAATCGACTCCGATTCTCCTTTTCTTGCGCAGGTTTCTAAGCGTGCGTTCAACTTCTGGATCGTAGATGAGAAGTTTCTGTGTAGAGCTTCTCATACAAGTCTCCTGCACAACAAGAAACAACAATACCTAGCGTAAATCTGTGGTAGATAGGAAAAAGACTCGATAAAAACGAACACAAAAACAAAAACAGACACAAACACGAAAACAAACACAAACACAAACACAAAAGACTCCGGAAAGGACTAGATCCTAATCTAGCTATCCCTAATCTAAGCCGTCTTTAGTCCCCGGCAACGGCGCCAAAAACTTGACGTGTGGAAAACACGAGTTATAATTACCTAGACCACTTCACCGCAAGTATACGGATCGTGTAGTACCAGGGTCGATCTCTAGGGACTAAGTGTGGCTAAACTAGGAACAAAACTAAACTAGGAAGGAAGGTGATATGAAAGGATGTGGTTCTAAGGGTCCTAAATCTAACCTAATGGAGACAACGAAACGAAGATAAGGGTGAACTAGATATGATGAGTACTACGGGTGTACGGGTTACCGGATATTGCATACATGAACGACTAAAGATCATAGATCTACAACCTACTCTTAACAACGGGAAATTCATGCTCTACTGTCGAGGAGTGATTCTTCCGAGCCTAAACCTCCTAACCATGGATACATGCAACCCTGCCTTCCGACAGCCGATTAACACGCATCATGGCAGCGTTACGTCCGCAATCACTATCCCTAAGTTGGCTAACCGACCGGTCAGCTTCTCATTAGCCAAAACTTAATCTACTACTTAGCGGACCGGATTCGTTCCTTAACCTTCCAGCAAGGTTCGAGATCCATTGTTGTTGAGCGGTTAGCACTAACATAAGATTGATATTGCTAAGCATAGAACCGTAATCAAGAGTGAAAATCGTAAAACTAAGCATTAAGAAAAGTCATCGTTCATACATACAAATCCAATAAACCCTACCCGCAGTAGGGACTCTACTCACTCATGGAATACATGAAAACAGAAGATGACATAATCCAATACATAGTAAAACCCTAAGGAACTCGATGCCTCGACCTTCCCTAATGCGTTACCCGTGTACGGAATGGTGCTTCTCCTCTTCTCCGATGCTTCCCGAGCTTTTTCCAGATGTTCTCCAGTGTTTTCTTCTCCTGTTTGTCGCCCCCTTTGCCCTAGATCCATTATCTCCCTTTTATTTGCTCGTTTGAAACTAGATCTAAGTTTGTTACGGATCTCGCGGCCCGCTCGGGTAGTGATGTTACCCGGTCGGGTAAAGGCTTGCCCGACCGTGTTGAGCATTACCCCCGATCGGGTAGTGGTCACCCGATCGTGTGGTCGAGGAGCCCGAGTCGCGTAAACTTGCGGGGCAGATTGACGAGTAACCGCCCGGGCGGGTATTCAATTGTTGCCCGATCGGGTAGATGTTACCCGATCACCTTGTTCATTTGCCCGGTCGTGTAGTTTTGCATGGATGAACTCCGTAGGCTTTACCCGAGCGGGTAGAGAGTGGTGCCCGATCGGGCACCCTTGCTATCTTGATATTCTTCTTTTCCGCTCGTTGCTCGGGTGTTCCTTTGGGTTCTGGAGCTCGGTCTTGGCTCTGAGTAGATTTTCCTTCAGATCTTGTGGTTTTGTTCAGAAATCCTTCGTATTTAGCTCATTTAGGCCTTGTCGCCTAAAAACCTGAAAACCAATAAAACCGGTGTGTGAAGCTCAAAATAATATCGGATAAGTAAGTAGACGATGTAAGAAATATTATCAAATGACATAAAAACCTATCCTAAATATGATACACTTTCAGTGTTATCAACAGATCTTGGCGATCAAATTTTTGTATGTGAATATTATGATGCCAAATTATGGTATTCTTAACGTATAAATAAATGTCGAAACACTAGTAATCCGATATTTAGTTTATGTTGTTCTAAAGGGAAAATATCGTTACCAAAATTACTAGATCCTCCTTTGTATTTGAGATTACTCCTTTGTCAAAATCATGCACACCATGAATATTTTATGAGACATATTCGCGCATATAATATGATTTTTGCATTTACATTTGATGGGCGGTCATATTGATACTTCAATTAATATGGGTAAAAAAACTTATATCTTCAAAATAAATGGACAAAATTATCATAGAATCGGTAGTTTGCTACCTGCTGAGGGAAGCACCGAAAAATTTGCTCAATTATACATTCACGACACAGAAAATGAGTGTGACAACAGAATACGTGCAATCAGGTATATTACCTATGCATTATGATAACTATGTTTTCTCTACATCATTGCGTTATTAATACAATGAATTTTTTTATAACAGCCATTCACATAGCAAATCTTCACAGCATGAATAGAATCTGCGCAAATACATTGTCGAAAACATACAACAAATGCTTGACCAATACAATCCTTATGTAAAAATATTCAGAATGGCACATGATTGATTAGCTATTTCAGATCAATTGGATATGAAATTATGTTTAATCACAGAACATCACAACAATAATAGAGTATATAATTTATCCGAGTCAGTTGAGGTTGCTGATTGATAATGGGTGATTTTGACGAAAACTTAAACTGCAGAGATGTTATTCTTAAAAAACATAGCAACGAATACATGACAATAAGTGAACTACATCCACCTTATCCTCCACTAGAATATCCACTATTATTTCCATATGGCGAAGACGGTTATCATCATGGTTTAAACCTGCAACTGACGGCTACTTTGTCCAAAAAACCACGCTCTCGAATTAGTATAAGAGAATTTATGGCATACCATTTACAAGATAGAGACAATGAATCTTCTAACATATTACATTCAGGCAGACTCTTTCAACAATTTTTTGTTGACGGTTTTTTCATAATTGAATCAGAAAGAATCTCTTATATAAAAAACACTCAAAATACATTGCGTTGTGAAGCCTACAAAAATATAGAAACTTCTGTACAATCTGGAAATATCTTAGCATCTGAGATTGGGAAAAAAGTTATATTACCTTCAATATTTACAGGTGGATCACGATATATGAAACAAAACTATTTAAATGCAATGATTTAATGCAAGAATTCAGGTTTCTCCGATTTATTCTTGATATTTACATGTAATCCTAAATGGTGTGGACTACAACGAATTTTATGTCATAATGGCGATACTTCTAAGAACAGACCTTATCTTTTAACGAGGTTGTTTAAAATCAAACTGGAGGATTTATTAACAGATCTAAAGCAAAATAAACGACTCGATAAAATTAATGCATGTAATTTACATATGTTATAGTACATAGATTTATAGTTCTTAGTAATTTATAATTATTTTTTCGTCTATAGTTATCTACACCATTGAATTCCAAAAGAGAGGATTGTCTCATGCCCATATATTTTTATTTCTTAAGAGAGAATAAAAAACGCCAACATCAATTGATATTGACTCTACATATCTGCTGAGATACCTGACTGTTTTGCAAGTTCTGTTTTATGCACGGTTGTTCAAGAAACAATGGTACATGGACCATGCGGTCTTGCTAAGAAATATTCACCATGTATGGAAAAAGGAAAATGCACGAAAAAACTTTCCTAAAAATTTTACTGATTCCACATACACTAACAATGAAGAATATCCAATTTATAAAAGGCCAGATAATAGAAGGTTTGATATAAAAAAAGAAATCAAATTAGACAATCGATACATTGTACCATACAATCTTTACCTCCTTTTAAAATACAAAGTTCACCTTAATTTGGAATGGTGTAATCAAACGATAGCAATAAAATATTTATTTAAGTACATAAAAAAAGATTTGATAAAATCGCTACAACAATAAAAATGCCTGGAGAAATGCAACAAATCATTCTTTTAATGAAATTAAAAATTATTTAGTTGTCGTTATATTTCAGGATGTGAAACTTGCTTGAGAATTTTAGATTCGACATTCATTATAGAAGTATATCCATGGAAACGTTAAAATTCCACTTGTCCGGCGAACAAAATATAGTATTCGATGAAGAAGATGAGCTACCTGAAATAACATCAGATGAATTCATTCAACGAACATTGTTAACAGAATGGTTAAAATGAAATTCTTTATATCTCAAAACTCAGCAATTGACATATTTTAATTTCGCGACCAAATTTATATGGAATAAAAAACATCGCCTTTGGACAATACGTAAACGAGGCTTTGCATATGGCAGATTACAACACATCAATCCAAATGTTGGAGAATGATATTATCTACGGATGTTATTAAATAAAGTGCGTGGACCAACTTCGTTCGAACAAAATTCCTACTACCTACGGTATTTTAAATAAAACATTCAAAGATATGTGTCGAGCATTAGGCCTTCTAGATGATGATGAAGAATATGTAAATACAACAAAAGAAGCAAGAAATTGGGCATCTCCATCATATTTACAAATACTATTTGTTATTTTATTAACAACACAATGTTTTTCATCTCCAGAACATGTATGGCTTACGACATGACAACTACTAGGTGATGATATACTATACAGACGCCGATGTCTTCTGAAATTACTAGGTTTGAATGTTCATTGACAAATTACTATAATATATCTACATAAATTTTACATTTCTTAACCCACTTTGTTTTGGCAAACAGATCTCATCATGACTGAGGAAGATATTCAAAATACAACACTAGGTAAAATTGAACTACTATTACAAAAAGCAATCGATCTCTAAAACAATATCCTTCCATGTCGTATCCCAAAGAGGCCGAACACTAGTCGTTTCTAAATAGATTGATATATGAAGAATTATCTTATGATTAAAACAAAATGGAAACTGAATTTATCAGTTTTAAATCGCAACTCACATCTGAACCACGGTCAGCTTATAACGAAATTATAAATGCAATAGACCAAAATAGAGGACAAGTACTTTTTTATATGGATATGGAGGAACTGGAAATTTTTTTTATAGAAAACACTATCAGCAGCAATAAGATCCCATAAACAAATCGTTCTAAATGTTGCTTCGAGTGATATTGCATCACTTCTGTTACAAGTAGGTCGTACAGCGCATTCGCACTTTGCAATATCGTTAGATATTAACGAAGATTTGATTTGCAACATTAAATTAGGAACAAACTTATCAGATCTTATAAAACAAACACGACTTAAAATATAGGATGAGACTTCAATTGTTCATAAGCATTGTTTTGAAGCTCTTGACAAAAGTATCAAAGATATTATGGGTTCAATAAATCCTTTTCTAAAAAACAAATCTTTCGAAGGCAAAACAACTGTATTTGGAGGTAATTTTCGTCAGATTCTACCAGTTATTGCAAAGGGAAATAGACATGAAACCGTTTAAGCATGTATAAACTCCTCATATCTATGGAACTTTTATCGCTTATTAAAATTAACTCAAAACATGTGATTGCAAATAAATATTGATTCCGCACATAGAGATGGATTGCAAGCTTTTTCAGAATGGGTATAAAAGTTAGGAATTAGAACTCTATCTGAACCTAACAATGACGAGGTTTTGATTGATGTGCCTCAAGATTTATTAATCACACAAACATCAAATCCAATTGAAAGTATTGCAAATCATGTATACTGATCATCTCGTTTTCATACGTATTTCATGCATGATTTAAGAGACGTTTTCGATATATATGTGTTGTTTTACGTATGATTCCGTATCCGTTTTACTTGCTTTCGTGCTTTTCAGGTTCTTACAGGTTTTTACGCGTATTTGGATCATTTTGGTGCTAAAAGGACATGCACGGAGCTAAGGAACAACTTCGAGGATCATCACGGGACAAACGGGACGAGATTGAGCA
>CM071873.1:19469246-19499007 GCA_036759665.1 Gynandropsis gynandra
CAGCATGAGGATATGGATCCTAGCGCTATCATTGCACATCTTAAGAAGATGTACGGTGCACAGAGCAGAACGACAATATGTCAATTGTAAAAGGCTCTGTTCAAGTCTAGACTGACTGTGAACTCTCTGGTGGGACCTCATGTTCGAAAGATGATCGGTCTTATCGAACAACTTGTGAAGCTGGGGTGCACAATGGGTAAAGAGTTGTCTCAAGATTTGATCTAGTAGTCATTATCTAAGACGTTCTCATTGTTCATTGTTAGCTTTAACATGAACAAGATGGACATGGATTTGCATGAGATGCTGAACCAACTAATTGACTATAAGAGTCAGTCAGTCTCTGAGACGTCTAAGGGACATAGTGTCGTGATGATGGTCTGCTCTTCTTCCAAGAAGGGCAAGGGCAACAAAAGCCCAAGAAGAAGTCACATAGGCCCTAGGGTGGTGTGACCAAACCCAAGGGCAAAAGGGGCAGATATGACCAAACTGATGCTGAGTGCTTCTTCTGTAAGAAGAAAGGGCATTGGAAGAGAAATTGTAAGGAAAACCTTACATCTCTCAAAAGGAAAAGGGTAAGACCTACATGAAAAATATTTTCATGATTGATTCTTCTACTTGGAGAAGATTGTTACTATGTTCCGAAATTTGTTTCGAACATAATTTCCATTTCTATGTTAGATAGATTTGGTTATAAAACAATCTTCAATAATAAAATTTGCTATATTTTTCATAATGATGAATTATGTGCAAATGGTTATTGACATCAAGGCATCTATGTTTTACCCAATGCAAAAGTTAATATGATTAACATGCATATTTCTGGTTTGAAGAGAAAGAAAGATAATCAAGAAAATGGTATTTTGTCTCAGTGGGATTATCTAAGGCAAAATGGGATTTTGTCTCAGTAGACTTCTCCAGGAACACCTTAACATGATGGGGTATCCAAACGGAGAAATCGAACCTTATTAGATATGATGAGATCCATGATGGGGTTCACTGATCTTCTAATGAACTTATGGGGCTATGCCTTAGAAACAGTTGTCTATCTACTAAACAAAGTTCCCACCAAATCAGTCTCGAAGACACCATATGAGTTATGGAAATGACGTAAGCCAAACCTGTGACACATCAAGGTTTGGGATGTGTACAATCCATACAAAATAAAATTTAATTAAAAATCCACACAACGACGTGTACAATTGTCCACTTTACATTTTTTTAAGAGGAAAATATATTTTTAGATAAAATGATTAATAAAGTCATGCTGTTAATCTATATATTTATTAGTATTTTAATTATTAAAATTTGTATTAGGAAAGTTATTAATGAATATATATTTATATTTATATTTATATGTGTGATTTAACTAATTAAATTTCAATAATTTAAATTATTTTTTTATTATTTTGGAAATTTTTATATCCATTTTTAAAGCATGTAATTAATTTCTTCTCTTTTCTAAAAAAATATTTTTTAAACTTTTTACATGTTGCTCGAATTTTTAATTTTTTATTAATTTGTATTGTTTCATTTATTTATCTTACTTTACCATTACTATTAAACCTAATTCTAACCTAATTTTAAGACTTTTTCTTCACTTTTTTTTTGTTTTTTTAGCCTCTGTCTATGTGCGTCTCTCTTCTTCTTTTTCTTTTCTTCTCCTGTTCTTACCCTTTTCTTCTTCGTTGTCCGTCGCGTCGTCACCTAGCCCTTCCATCCATCTTGTCACCTACCATTTTCTGTCCTCGCGTCGTCACCTAGCCTTTCCCATCCTATACCTCCGCCTGTCACCTCCATGACTCGATTGGGTTCAAAATGTCCTTGTCTTTAGATCTCGTTCTTCTCCCGTCGTCCATTACTTGCCTTTTGTTGGTTCTTTGCATTGTTCATGAGCTTAGAACCTATGGTGGAAAAAGAAAATTGGTGAAGAACTTGGTGGTTGTTCTTATGGTTTTTCTGGAAAATGCAAACTGTTTTGGTATTTTTAGTGTTGCAGAGAAAATGCTCAACATGATGTTTTTGGGTGGTTATCTATCTTCACTCCTTACACATTTCATATATATAATAATACCTTACAAAAGCTCATATATCCTAGTTCACATGTCTATGTCTAGGATTGTTTTCATATGTCTCTTTCTACATTCTGCATAAAATCAGCCTAAACATAGGCTCAAACCCGTTTTGATACTCTTTGCAATAATTCCGCTCCCTTTCTGTTTCAGGTCTTTTTCATCCGATGGGTTTCTGGGCTTCATGAATTCTTGGGTTGGGCTGCATAAAAGCTTCTTCAAACAAATTCCGAGCTTCATGTAGATGGGCTTCGTGTGGGCTCAATTCTGGTGGCCCATCACCACACAAATTTGGCTGAAGGGTTGTGCCATTTCCCTCCAGCACTCGACGGTTTCCTTCTGCTAACCCTAGGGCAGAACGGTTCTTCACTTCTCCGGTGCCTCCAACCCGTGCTTCGCCGCCCGCCCGTGCGTCGCCTCCAGCGTGCTTTTTCGATGACAGCCGCAACAGTGAGATTCCAACACTCCCTCTCGAACCCTTAGCGCTATCGATCAATGGTTTTGATTTCTTCTCCGCCTCCGTAGGCTCCTTCTCCATCGTCGTAGGTTTATTCTCCGTCGGCTTCCTCTTCTGGCTCGCGGCGTGCCTCTCCTCCAGGCTGCTCGCGGTGCTTCTCTTCTCCAGGGTGCTCACGGTAAGCTTCCATGTTTCTCTTCCCATTGTTGAATCCGTTTTAGATATCTGCTTACTCACTTGTGCTTTGTTTGGTGTTTCATGAGTTACGGAGTAACTTCCAGCAGTGAATTCTCCTCGGTACTCCTTCGATTTTGGTAAGTTGCTAATGCTCAACAATGTTGGTAGTTCACGGTTGGTAGGTTGTAGTTCACGGTTGATAGGTATCTCCTCAGTTTCGTTGCATGATTCGTATCGGTTTCCAGTCTCGTTTTCAGTTTTAGTCGATGAAGAGCTTAAGGAATCCCATTTAATGGAAGACCTTAGCCCACCATAGGAATAACAACAATTGTAGTACCTCCCCCATCCTCGATTCTACATTTGTTCTGTGTGAAAAGAACTTGGTAGCCCTTTCTTGTCATTTGTGCTATGCTTAGCATATTTACCCTTAGTTTCGAAACTAAGTACACATCTCTAACAATCTTTCTTCCTTGGTTTGTTTTGACAGATATATTCCCCTTTCCAGCGGTCATCAACAGCTCTCCATTTCCCAATCGAATGGGAATTCGAACACTTCTATCCAGGTAAGTAAACTGCTCCTCATTGTGTGTCATGTGGTTTGACGCACCACTGTCCAGCAACCAAGTGTCTTTGTGTATGACTTGTTGTGTGTCTTGGTTGGCTATAAATAATAGTTCGTCGTTGTCGTTTTCATCTTCTTGTGTTTGATGTGCATGTCCTTGTGTAGGCTGTAATTTTTTATATTTGCATTCCTTCGCTTGATGTCCTGTTTTGCCACACACAAACCATGGTCCCTTAGGTTTATATTGCATAGTTTGATCAGAATTGGTACCTTTGTTTTTGAAGTAGCATTCATCCTCCTTATGGTTGTTTCTCTTGTACACACTGCATCACTTTCCCGTATTAGTTTTTTGGTTTGTTTTGTAAGCTTTAGGCTTACTAGAGTCACCATAATTTCCAGCCCGTTGTTGCTGAACACTAGCCTTGAGTGCTCCCTCTCCTTCACTTCTCTTTTGGCTTAGAACCCGTTGCTCTCGGTTTTGTAATGCATTGATCAAATTTGGAACTATTAGGGTCCTTAAGTCGTTAATTTGTTCTATTACCTCAATTGAAACTTCACAGTCCTTAGTTAGAGAACTAGGATCTTCGAAGCCAACTCGTTGTCTGTAACTTTTTCGTCGTGGCTCCTCATTTGTGCACCTAAGTCAGTAACCCTCTTAGAATACTCCTTAAGTGTCTCACTCTCTTCCATAGAAATATCCCAAAACGCCTTTTCAGTTGCTATAACCTAACCATTACAGCTTGCTCATCTGCTTGATATTCTCCTTTTAACGTTTTCCATGCTGTTTTTGCTGATTCTATCTCGTCAATTTGTGTAAAAATGTCTACTGTGACAGCTCGGTGAATGATTCTTAACGCTCTTTGATCTTTTATGTATTTTTCTTTCCACTCCTTCATATTTTCATGTTGTTCTTGAGTTGCATTTCGCCCTACCCTAGGCTATTCCGGTAGTCCCTCGGGCACCACTTCCCACAACTCGTCCGACCTAAATATGGTCTTCATCTTTGCTACCCAAGCATTGTAGTTTTTCCCTTCGAAAATGGGCACAAATTCCTCTTTTGTGCTCTTTGTTGCTTCTGCTCTAGTCTTTAGAATTTTTCCTATCGTTTGTGATAGAAAATACCTCTTTCTTGCTTCTGCTCCCTCTTGGACAGATTTAAGGTTTCTCTTGTCTCTTGTGCTCGGTTGTGCTTGATTGTGGTTGTTTGTGCATCTTGTGCTTTAGGTCTCCTTGAATCTTCACTGCTCTAAAACCAATTGTTGGTTCTTTGCTTTGTTCATGAGCTTAGAATTGATTAAGCTCATGATCTTTTCTCTCTCATACCCATGGTGCAAACTGGAAAAATAAAATCGATGAGGAACTTGGTGGTTGTTCTTATGGTTTTTCTGGAAAATGCAAACTGTTTTGGGGTTTTAAGTGTTGCAGAGAAAATGCTCAACTTGATGTTTTTGGGTGGTTATCTATCTTCACCCCTGACACATTTCATATATATAATAATGTCTTACAAAAGCTTATATATCCTAGTTCACATGCCTAGGTTGTTTTCATATGTCTCTTTCTATATTCTGCATAAAATCAGCCTAAACATAAGCTCAAATCCGTTTTGATACTCTGTAACCTGCACTAATTCTGCTCCCTTTCTGTTTCAGGTCTTTTTCATCCGGTGGGATTCTGGGCTTCATGAATTCTTAGGCTGGACTGCATAAAAGCTTCTTCAAACAAGTTTCGGGCTTCCTACAGATGGACTTCGTGTGGGCTCAATTCTGGTGGCTTTTGTGCCTCCAATCCGTCCTTCGCCGCCCGCCCGTGCTTTACCGCCCGCCCGTGCTTTACCGCCCGCCCGTGCGTCGCCTCCTCCATGCTTTTCCGATGACAACAACAAGGGTGAGATTCCTACACCTTTTCTTATAGGCAATTGCATCTCTTCCGTAGCTCGTCACTTTGCTTTTCTACTTCATCTTCCTTCGTTTGTTTTCATTGTCGACCACAAAGGCGACTCATGGAGGCTGCGTATGTAAACGGTGCATGGAGACGATGCATGGAGGCCAGGGATGAAGGCGGCGTATAGAGATGACGGATGAAGGCAATGCACGGAAACAAACAAAGATACCATTCTTAGGACCATTGGCATGATCATGCTAAGTTGTTGGGTAGTAGAGGCCCGACTCCAAATGTTAAACATTATCTGTAATGAGTATAAATTAGACAATGAAAAATCACACTATAAACGGGATGCCACGTATACATTTAATACTGTTCATGTGGCATCTTTTTATAATAATAACTAGATTATACCTACGTGCGGGCTATATAAATTTAAAATGTTTATGTAAAATTTTAATTGTATCCACAAAAGCCTTTTTTGTGTGTATTTGCATCCTCTTTCAAGATAACCCAGCTCCTACAGCTGGGCAATCCGCCTCGCTGCCTTGAATCAGTCTGAAGCTGTGAAGAAATCCGTACGGCCTGTTGAAGTCCCTGAATAAAGGGGAACCCGGAGGAGAGAGGGGAAGGGAAGCAGGAGGAGAGAGGGGGTTCAGCGTGCGAAAGGAAGAGGAGGAGAGAGGGGGAAAAAATTAGGGTTAAGGATTTTTTTCCTACAACGGAGTTTGGGGAAAAAAACTGAATGCATCAGATGGTAATAAATATGACACATCAGCTACATGAGTGACTAACAACAGCAATATAAACCACGTGTACTTTATTATTGTTCACTCTGCATCCTCTTTTATAAGGATGATGATGATGATGATGATGATGATGAAATATCATAGAAAGTCCATTGATCCGTCGACGAACAATGAAAAGCATATAGGAAACGAACCAACAACGTTAGGAAATGAAACAACAACTTTGCATCTATATCACATGAGGTGCTGCATGACAGCTATGCCCTCAACATTATATATATATATATAATTATATAAAATTATAAATGTTTAATACTTTTATGAATCATATCGAATTTATGATTCTTTTATAAAAGGATAATAGTGAATTTATGATTTTTTAAATTGAATAATCATATTTATTTTATTATAAATAGGTAGTACAACCATTCATTTCAAGACACAACTTACAAATTCCAAAACTCTTCATATTCTCTTATGCTCTCTTCATTCTCTCATATTTAAGTTCTAGATAAATTTTCTATCTTTTTCCATTAGATATATCATATATAAATATATTTATAATATGATATTATATATATCATATATTATGTATATACATATCGTATATCATGTTATTAACATATATATATGTATGTTACATATACAAATATATTTACATGCATATATCTATATCATATATTCGTATATATATTTATTATCATAGTATTATTATTAATTAATTTTAACATGTTATCAGCACGAACACTTTTAACACCGTGAAAAGAATACGTCAGAAAAATAATTACGCCGTAAAAACAGAAAAATAATTACGTCGTAAAACAATTATCGTAAAAAAATTTCTTTAAAATTATTTATTTTATTTTTAATCAATTTTAGTTTTCATTTTGGACTCAGTTTAGAAAATATTTAAATGAACATCATGGACTAAATACCGGACATATTGGACTGAATATCATGGACTGAATACCGACATTATGGACTGAATACCATACATTATGGACTGAATATCAGATACCATGGACTGAAATTCGAACATCATGTACTAAATACAATTCATCATGAACTAAATATCAAATATAATAGACCAAATAACAAACATAAAGTACATATTTATATTATATAGTTTATAGACTCAACTACTAGGTAATATCTTAATACCTCTATATTTATCTTTTATTTGTTTTTCTAAAGGAGGTCATACCACCTAATTATTTATTTTTAGTCATTTATTCATGTCATTTAATTTTATCTATTAATTTAGTTTTCAATTTATTATTTTTATTAACATATTTATTTCTATATCATATTCTAAATTATTATTATGATAATGAATAACTTGAATTTTATTTTTGAATATAGTTATCATGTCAACCCTGGTGAATCTCAAAATCACGACATTTGATGCATCTGGAAAAAATTACACGACATGGGCATTTGATGCGAAAATGCATCTAAAAGGCAAAAAGATCATTGTCACTATTGATAAAGATAATAATTCCTCAGAGGATGAAAAGACAAAAGCCGTGATATTTTTACGCATCATATTGCCGATGGATTAAAGAATGAATATCGAAAAAAAGAGAATCCCACAGATTTGTTGGAATATCTTAAAGATCAATTTGATCACCAAAAATATGTGATCCTCCCAAAGACAAAGAATGACTGGCTGAATTTGAGATTCCAGGATTATGAATCCATGGATGAATATCATTCTGCGATGTTCGAAATAATCTCCGGAATAGAGACATGTGGAAAAAAGATAAGTGATTACAATAAGTTGGAGAACATATTATCTACATTCCATGCTGATAATGCCATTTTACAACATCAATATCGTGCAAAAGGATTTCAAAACCTATCGTGAGCTGTTGTAGCTTCTCCTCGTTCCAGAACAACAAAACGAACTATTAATGAAAAATCATCATGCTCGTCCCAGTGGTTCTGCATCTTTATATGAAAAGAACGTGACTTCATCGAATTATAACCATTGGCAAGATCGTGGATGTGGATATATATGTGGTTATGGCCAAAGCCGTGGACGTGTTCACAATCGTGGTCATGGATATGGTAGAGGAAAAGGCCGAAGCATTCAACCAAACAATTTCCATCATGGAGATAATAAAAGGAAGGACCATCGAATGGCTGAAAAATGAAAATGTGACTAAAAAAGAAAAAAAATACAATATGTTATTAGTGCGGTATGAGTGGACATTGGTCTCAAGTGTGTCGTACANAAAGATAATAATTCCTCAGAGGATGAAAAGACAAAAGCCGTGATATTTTTACGCATCATATTGTCGATGGATTAAAGAATGAATATCGAAAAAAAGAGAATCCCACAGATTTGTTGGAATATCTTAAAGATCAATTTGATCACCGAAAATATGTGATCCTCCCAAAGACAAAGAATGACTGGCTGAATTTGAGATTCCAGGATTATGAATCCATGGATGAATATCATTCTGCGATGTTCGAAATAATCTCCGGAATAGAGACATGTGGAAAAAAGATAAGTGATTACAATAAGTTGGAGAACATATTATCTACATTCCATGCTGATAATGCCATTTTACAACATCAATATCGTGCAAAAGGATTTCAAAACCTATCGTGAGCTGTTGTAGCTTCTCCTCGTTCCAGAACAACAAAACGAACTATTAATGAAAAATCATCATGCTCGTCCCAGTGGTTCTGCATCTTTATATGAAAAGAACGTGACTTCATCGAATTATAACCATTGGCAAGATCGTGGATGTGGATATATATGTGGTTATGGCCAAAGCCGTGGACGTGTTCACAATCGTGGTCATGGATATGGTAGAGGAAAAGGCCGAAGCATTCAACCAAAAAATTTCCATCATGGAGATAATAAAAGGAAGGACCATCGAATGGCTGAAAAATGAAAATGTGACTAAAAAAGAAAAAAAAATACAATATGTTATTAGTGCGGTATGAGTGGACATTGGTCTCAAGTGTGTCGTACACCGAGACATTTTGTTGATTTATACCAACAGTCGCAAAGATAAAGGAAAAAATTTTCACACAAACTTTGTCTCTGATGATCTCGATGATTAACTTAATGATGATAAGGGTGGAATGTATCTCGACATCGCAGATTTCGTGGACCATAATGATAATAAATGATATCAACATGGATTCTTCTTTTTTTTTTCAGCTTTAGCTTGTTATTTTAATTTCAAATGTAATTTTCTTTTGGTTTTTAATGTAAGTTTTATCTTTTATTTTGTTAAATTTTTGTATATTATATGCAACTATAATTTTCATATATTTCAAGTTCATCACTATATTTACCGGATCAAAGTAATATAAAAATTTTACGATCAAATATCAATGATTGAGATATATGTCTAGCTGATTGTGCTACAATACACATAATATTGAAAGATAAAAAGTATTTCTCAAAGATGAGAATATATGAATCTAGCGTCAATACGATATCTGGAAGTGCAAAAATAATTGAGGGATGTGGAGAAAAAAGTTTTATAATATCTGAAGGGATAAAGTTTATTATACAAGATGCATTATTCTCTCCATAATTCCAAAGAAACTTATTAAGTTTCAAAGATATTCGTCAAAATGGATATCATGTTGAAACAATGAATATTGAAAATCGTGAATCTTTATATCACGACAATGGTTTCTAGAAGGAAACATATTGTGGAAAAATTATCAGCTTTATCCTCTCGATTATATTTCACAAGGATAAGAGTGGTTGAATCATATGTCACCTTCAACCCAAAGTATAAAGATGTGTTTAAGATTTGACATGATCGACTGGGGCACCCTGGTTTAATAATGATGCGGAGAATCATTGAAAAATCAAATGGTCATCCATTAAAAAAAAGATATTTCAATCTCATGAGATCATATGTATTGCTTGTTCTCAAGGAAAATTGATAATAAGACCATCATCGATCAAAGTTGGGCATGAATCACCATCATTTGTAGAACAAATACATGGGAATATATGTGGACAAATTCATCCACAAAGTGGACCATTTCGATACTTTATGGTATTGATTGATGCTTCAAGCAGATGGTCATATGTTTGTCTATTATGAACCCGCAATGCTGCATTTGCGAGGTTTTTTGCTCAAATAACAATATGAGCTTAATTCCCCTATTCCTATTACCCGAAAGTGAGACTTGATAACACTGGTGAATTCACTTCCCAAGCTTTCAATGAATTATTGTACATCGATTGGCATTGAGATTGAGATTGAAATACCACATATTCATACACAAAATGGTATGGCTGTGCCGTTAATTAAACATCTCCAACTCATTTTTTCGATCATTACTAATGAGAACGAAACTCTAGTTTCTGCTTGGGGACATGACATTTTACATGCTACAACACTAATTCAAATAAGGCCAAGTGTTTTATCATAAATATTCTCCATTGCAATCATCAAATGATCAAGAGCCAAATATATTTCATCTTCAATATTTGGTTGTGCAGTATATGTTCCGATTGCTCTTTTGCAACAGATAAAAATGGATCCAGAAAGAAGATTGAGAATTTATGTTGGATACAATTCACCATCTATCATTAGATATATCGAACCAAAAAAGGGTGACATGTTCACAGCTCATTTTTCTAATTGTCACTTTTAATTAGAATGAATTCCTAGCGACGGAAGAATAAAACAAGCCTCACAAGATTTAACATGGAAAACACAATCATTATTATATCTTGATCCTCCTACAAAACAATGCAATATGGAAGTGCAAAAGATCATACATTTGCAAAATATTGCAAATCAACTTCCAGATGGGTTAAATGATACAACACGGGTTATAAAATCATATATACTAGCTGCAAATGCATCTGCTCGCATAGAAATACCAAAAGGTCATGCAGGTGAAAAAATTTCAAATGAGTCTACAACACGGTTAAAGCGTGGAAGAACACTTGGTTCTAACGACAAAAATCCTCAAAAAGAAAGAAGTTTGATAAAGATATTAGTTATTAAATCATAGAGAACATTCCAAAAGAAACAAATGAAGAAGATGATCTTCATAATGAAAGTGATGAAAATAGTGATGAACATATAGAGAATAATGAAATTTCCATTAACTATATTTATGATGAAAAAATCATAAGAAGAGATGAAATAAATGATAATAATAGAATAGTCTCATTCTCTATATCCAAGAAAATTGAAAATAATAATAAAGATCCAGAACCAATGTTAGTGTCAGAATATCAAAAGAGACATGAATGGATAAAATGGAAAAAAGTAATGTAAATAGAATTAGAATCATTGAATAAAAGAAAAGTATTTGGATTCATCATTCAAACTCCTAATGGTGTTAAGCCAGTTGGATGCCAATGGATTTTTGTGCGAAAGAGAAATGAAAACAATGAGGTCACAATATAAAAGGCATGTCTTGCCGCACATGGGTTTTCTCAAAGACCTGGATTTGATTATGAGGAAACATATTCCCTTGTTATGGATGCATTCACATTTAGATACTTGATGAGTTTAACTACATCTAAAAATTTAGATATGTGCATTATGGATGTGGTTATGACATACCTATATAGATCTTTGGATAATGATATATACATAAAAATACCTCAAGTCTTAATTCCATAAACATCAAACTCAAATCCGAAAGAAATGTGTGCAATCAAACTGCAACGATCTTTATATAGGTTGAAACAATCTGGACATATGTGGTCCAATCGTCTAAGTGAATATCTATTAAAAAGGGATTTGTAAATAACCTTATTTGTTCTTGCGTATTTATTCAGAAAACAACAAGTGGATTTGTGATTATAGTTGTTTATGTTGATGATCTAAATACAATTGGGACCTCAAAGGAGATTGAAAATGCTCGACATTATCTAAAAGATGAATTTGAATGAAAGACCTTGGGCAAACAAAATTTTGTCTTGGTTTACAGATAGAGAATTTAAAGAATGGTATATTCGTACATCAGTCGAATTATACAAAGAGAGTATTAAAATGCTTTAACATGGATAAAGCAAATCCATTAAGAACTCCAACGGTATGTAGATCTTTAAATGTTGAAAAGGATCCATTTCGTCCTTGTAAGAAAATGAAGATATACTTGGACCAAAAGTACCATATATGAGTGCAATAGAGGCTCTCTTGTATCAAGCAAATTACACTCGTCTTGATATAATATTTGCTACTAATATCTTGTCAAGATATAGTTCTTCTCCTATACATCGTCATTAGACATGGATTAAACATATCTTTCAATATTTACAAGGGATGATTGATCTAGGATTATTTTATCCTAGAGATTCCAAACATGAGTTGATCGGTTTTTCAGATGCAGGCTATTTATCAGATCCTCATAAAGTAAGATCACAAACTGGATATGTTTTCACAATTGGAGGTATGACGATATCATGTCGCTCATAGAAGCAAACATTAGTTGCAACATCTTCAAATCATACCGAAATTATTGCACTCCATGAAGCAACTAGAGAATGTGTATGGCTCAGGGCTATAACCCGACATATACAAGAAACATGTGGATTATCGGCTAATATTGATCCAATAATATTATATGAATATATTGCAATATGTGTCGCCCAAACAAAAGAAGGATACATCAAAAGCGATAGGACAAAACATATCCATCCTAAATTTTTCTCAAATACCCGAGAGCTTGAGAAGAAGAAAGAAGTTGATGTTCATTACATCAGATTAAACGAAAATATAGCAGATCTATTCACAAAGGCACTCCCACTTCAACATTGAGAAAACACATTCATAACATCGAGATGCTTCACCTTCAAAGCTTATCAACAAACAAAGGGTTGACAAATCGAGGATCATTTTATAGCTCCACTCTTTTTTCCTCATCATGGTTTTTATCTCAATGGGGTTTTCTATGATAAGGTTTATACCGAGGCAGTCGATCGACATTCAAGGAGGAGTATTATAATTATATAAAATTGTGAATGTCAAATACTTTTATGAATGATCATATTGAATTTATGATTCTTTTATAAAAATATCATAATGAATTTATGATTTTCTTTATATTGAAGAGTCATATTTATTTTCCTATAAATAGTCAATGTAACCATTCATTTCAATACACAACTTACAAATTCCAAAACTCTTCTTATTCTCTGTTCTAGATAAATTTTCTATCATTTTATCCATTATATCATATATAAATATATTTTTAATAGATATTATATATATCATATATTATGCATATCATATATTATGTATATACATATCATATATCATGTTATTATTTATGT
Source organism: Gynandropsis gynandra (assembly GCA_036759665.1). Taxonomy (NCBI): domain Eukaryota; kingdom Viridiplantae; phylum Streptophyta; class Magnoliopsida; order Brassicales; family Cleomaceae; genus Gynandropsis; species Gynandropsis gynandra. The sequence continues at coordinate 19,482,424 of CM071873.1, forward strand.
ATATACATATACAAATATATATACATGCATATATATATCTATCTATATCATATATACATATATTACGATTATAGTATTGTTATTAATTAATTTTAACAATATTAACATTTTTAACAATATTAACATTCTTAACGTTTTTGTTATGTGATCAAATATGTTTTCATCAAATCGAATATTTTTTTTTTATAAAATATTCTTTTTTTACAAAGATTCACATAGCAGTAAAATATATATTTTATACGTTTTTTATCAATTAAATTATGTATGTATTTGGTTTTGCTTAGTTATCCTTTTGTATTTATAAATGAAATTGACATTTTTTCGCCCGTTTATTTTCCTTTTGATCAATCTCGTCTATGCATGATTTTATAAAATATATTTTTATTCAATATTATGTATATCATGGTATTCAAATATTTTTAGACATAACTGATTATTGTATCCTGTAGGTCAGGTACAACCAAATAAAGCTTTTGATTCGATTCTAAAATTATTAGTTTTAAATAAAAAAAGTGGTTGATGTTAAAATAGAGATTTGGATTGCATATTTTTTTAAAAAATATAATAAGTGATTTTGATCTTGAGAGGGATTGATTTGAAGTTGACAAGAAGGAAATGGCTAGAATTAGCAGCAGTAGTGAAGAAAAGAGCATGAGTCAATCTTCAATGGCGTCAATAAGTGTAAATAGATCGATTTCTAGGATTTTGCAAGCTATCGAGTCACGAAATGGTTTATTGATTTGAAATGGTGTGAGTGTCAGTGAGTCGGTTGAGTCGCAAGGGTCGCAGGAGTTGCATGACCATCTTCGACTCAGTGAGTCGGTTGTCTCAGTGAGTCGGTTGGGTCGCAATGGTCGTTTGAGCATCGCAGGCGGTCCAAGGGTCGTTTGAGTCACATGGATCGCTTGTGTCATTGAGTCGCAAGGGTCGTTTGTGTCGCATGGATCGCTTATGTCATTGAGTCACAAGGGTTGTTTGAGTCGCATGGATCGCTTGATATTATGCCCCGTGGGTGGCTTGATATTATGCCCCGTGGGTCGCTTGAGTCGCTTGAGTCTCAATGAGTCGGTTGAGTGTCGCAGAGGGTCTGAGGGTCGTTTGAGTCGCATGGGTCGCACGGGTCGATTGAGTCGCATGGGTCGCTTAAGTTGGTAGAAGTATAATGTATTCTTAATTGGTCATTTTGCATTTGATATATGTATCGGTCAATACAAACACATAGATTCTAATTTTCAATGTAGAAGTTTAAACAATAGATTTAATAAGATGTAGTGTGAACTAACAATGATATTTGTTTATAATATCATTGAGGGTCGTTTGAGTCGCATGGGTCGCATGGGTCGATTGAGTCGCATGGGTCGCTTAAGTTGGTAGAAGTATAATGTATTCTTAATTGGTCATTTTGCAAGTGGCACCAAAGCCAAAGTTTTGTATGAACTCAAGCACATGGACAGAATGCCAAAGATCACCACCAAGTGTTATCCTCAGGAGACAATAACGACGCTGAAAGGAATCTTAGGCATTTATTCCATTTCCAATGTGACTCCACATTGATGAAGGTTCATATGTCTATCCTATTAAATCACTCTGTGATTATACGGGACAAGAAGGAGTAGTGGTTCGTCTTAAACGACATTCCCATCCGGTACTCTATAGTGGAGCACACACTAATCCACTAATGGTAAGTTGTATATTATTCGAATTAACTTGAATTTTTTGTACTTTTTGCATTCTTATCATTTTGTTTTAATGTTTCAGTTATTTCTATTCGGAACCATCCTTAGTTTGGACGGAAAGGGATGGTATGTTGATGTTCTGGATGCACATCAATCATGCCCAAGAATGTGCAAGAAGATGGTTAAATCCAGTTTTAACCCAAAGTATATGGATGTGATAAGGCCGATCGAAGATTTTAAGGTAACAATTACACGAGGGTCACAAGGGAAACAAGGGTCACATAGGGTAATAATGATTATTTTTTGTTTTTCAGGATATTCGAAGTATTCTTCGTGCTGAACACGAAGAGGAAGCTTTACTTTCTGATCTGGAGGATTACGAGGGATGCAAAATCCAAAGGTATTTGTAGGGAAGATATCTGTAAGAAGGAACTGTTGACACGAAAAGCAGCTCTTGGTGATCAAAAGAAGGGAAAGAAAAGGAGACGGAATAATGAAATCTTGTAGGTTGGTTCACGAGACGTGAAGCGTAAATTGATTGATGAAAATTCCACTGTTTTATGTCATAAAATATTAGAACATATCTCGAAACCGAGAATGGAACGTTTAGTATCAGACGGAATAATTGAAACTCTTGATTTTTCAAATTTTGACCATTGTGTCAATTGTATCAAGGGGAAGCAGACAAACAAAGTAGGTAAAGGTACATATCGAACTTCAGAGACTTTGGAATTGATACATACGGATGTATGCAGACCGTTTCCTATTGTTTCTTGGAATGATCAACATTACTTTGTATCATTTATAGATGATTACAGTCCATATGGTTATCTTTATCTTATTCATGAGAAGTCGGAGGTTTTGGATGTTTTCAAAGCGTTTAAGGCTGAAGTTGAACTTCAACTTAATAAACGCGTTAAGACCGTTCGTTCTGATCGTGGTGGTGAATACTACGGTAGAGATGACGGATCAGGTGAACAACGTCTAGGACCATTTGCCCAATGCCTCGAGGAGTGTGGAATCGTTCCCCAATACACAATGCCAGGTACACCTAGCATGAATGATATTGCGGAAAAACAAAACCGTACACTTCAGAAAATGGTGAGAAGTATGATATCGTTCTCTACTCTCCTAAAATCCCTGTGGGGTGAGGTATTAAAGACATCGGTTTATATCCGGAACAGAGTACCAACTAAAGCAACAATTAAGATGCCTTACGCGTTATGGACATGTAGACATCCTAGCTTAAGGCATTTTCACATTTGAGGATGTCCAGCAGAGGCTCGATCTTATCGACCCAATGAAAAGAAACGGGATTCCAAAACTGTGAGTTGTTACTTTGTTGGATACTCAGAAAGATCTAAGGGGTATAATTTTTATGATCTCACGAAAAATATGATCTTTGAGACGGGAGTAGCGACGTTCTTTGAGGACATCGAACCTGGGAAAAGGGACGATGAATTTTGTTTTGGAGAGGATAAGGATGAAACTTTTGTTTCACAAAAGATAATGATTCCTATTCCAATTATTGTAGCTGGCAATGATTTGGATCATATTGCTCGAGCTACAAATCAAGATACTCCAAATGATGTTCCTGAAATCCATGAAGAACAAGTTCATGAACCTCAAGAACAGTTACATCAGGAAATTGTGCCACGAAGGTCTACTCGAGAGAGGAGAAGTGCTATTTCTGATGACTATATAGTATTTCTTCAACAACATGAGGATGGCATTGGATTGATGGAAGATGATCCAGTTAACTTTCGTGAAGCCATTCAAAGTGTTAACTCTCAAAAGTGGACCGATGCCATGATAGAAAAGATTAAATCTATGGATGACAATGGCGTTTCGGAACTTTTACCTTTGCCTGAAGGTGCGAAACTCGTTGCATGCAAATAGATATTCAAAACAAAATGAGATTCCAAAGGCAATGCGGAAAGGTATAAAGCATATCTAGTCGCCAAAGGATTTACTCTAAAGGAAGGCATAGACTACAAAGAGACTTTCTCTCCGGTTTCATCGAAAGACCTTTTGAGAGTATTGATGGCACTAACATCTCAATATGATTTAGAGTTTCATCAGATCGACGTTAAGACAACCTTTCTCAATGGTGACATTGAAGAGACTATCTATATGGTGCAACTAGAACACTTTGTGGTCGGAGATCCAAAGAAAATGGTTTGCAAATTAAAGAAATCCATCTATGGTTTGAAGCAAGCGTCTCGTCAATGGTATCGCAAGTTTCATCGTATAATCATCTCATATGGTTTTGAGGTGAATCAAGTAGATGATTGTGTATATCACAAGAGCAGAGGGAGAAAATTTATTTTGATAATCCTTTATGTGGATGATATCTTTATTGCTGCAAACGATGTAGACTAAACCGGAGATTCAGGAAATGAGGAAGATTCCCTATGCTTCGCCTATGGGGAGTCTAATGTATGCACAAGTTTACACACGACCTGTTTTGGCATACATTGTTGGCATTTTGGAAAGATACTTAAGTAACCCTAGGATTAATCATTGGAAAGTCTTACACCGAGTGATGCTATATCCTCAGAAAACAAAAGGTTATGCTTGTGTATAGACGATCTGACCAGCTCGAGATCACTGGTTATCAGATTCAAATTATATTGGGTGTCTCGATAGTCTTCGATCCACTTCATATTATATATTTCTCCTCATTGGTGGGGCTATTTCTTAGCTTAGTGCTAAGCAAAAGCTCGTGGCATCGTCCACAATGGAGGCAGAGTATGTAGCATGATATGAGGCATCCAATCAGGCTTTATGGTTGCAGAATATTGTCATTAGGTTGCACATTATGACTGGTGTGAATAGACCTCTAAGATTTATTGTGACAATTGTTCTGCGGTATTATACTCGAACAATAACAAGAGTACTTCGAAATCAAAGCACATCGAAATTAAGCATCTTGTTGTTCGTGAAAGGATACAAAGTGAGGTATTCTCGATAGAGCATGTAGGTACAAACTCCATGATTGCGGATCCGCTGACTAAGGGTGTTATACCTAAAGTATTTCAGGAGCATATTTCTCGTATAGGTATTGTCCTTTGTGACAATATTACAGTTTAGTGGGAGTATTGTATCTATTCGAGTTTGCTCTTGGATTATGATGAAGTATGCTTATTGGGTTTCAATTTTATGTTCCGGAACAGTTGAGTTTTAAGCTTAAGGTATTCACTCTGCATCATTCGGTTTAAGTTGATCTCGATAAGGTAGGACCAGTTGGAGATAGACACGTATCGATCACTTCACGTGTAATCTTCATGCTATGCATCCACATTCATATCTATGTCATTCTTCTATATTACGTTAGTAATCAAATGTGGGTCTAACTACGTTGATATTATGGTTAAATCTCTTTGGTTCTACGTTGATATGGTGGATGGACGAGATTGGTGTCAATACTGATTTGATGACAACAATTATGAGCGCTCCTAAGGTTATTCCATTGTTTTATGGTCACATATATGGTCCAAGTGGGAGATTATAAGATTTTTTGGTTTAATCTTATGTTTAAGGACCTATATATGTGAATAATTTTGGAATAAGTGTTGTCATTCGGTTTAGTCCAAATTAAATGTGATCAGATTTAAGTTTAATTGATTGGACTTCGGTACTGAATTGAATGGGGAGGATTATATGCATAGAGACATTTGGTAGTATCGTTTATATTTTATGATGGGCGAAATTAAACGATACAATTGAGAACCGGAATTAACCGGTTATCTGTCGGTTTATGGTCTCTGATTCACGTGCCTATATAAATGAGATTCATTTGGTTTCTGAAAGGATATTCATTTTTATCACAAAAGTTTACAGAAACATTCAGAGAGTCTCTCTTCTTGATACATCCCATCAATATTAAGTTTTACGGTTATTGCACGTAGAATCAGAAGAACTATTCCGTTTGCATCTCGATCTTCTATTTTGATTTTTCTAAATCTTGATATAATTCACAATAGAGTTTCGGGGGTTTTGGAATCCGAATTAGGTGAAATCGGATTCCTTCAGTTTTGAGATTGTGCAAAAAGATGTAGAAAAGTTTTGCCGAATCATGTGCATGTATCTAATACAAACACTATCAAGGTTCTGAGGGCACACTTGATAAAAAGGGATTGTATATGCTGAAAGAGGAAACAATAGAAGGTGAGGCTCAGATCAAAACAAAATACTATGTAAATAAAAAACTATGGCATAGAAGGTTATGTCACACGATAAGGTGAAGCCAAGTGCTGGTAAGTAATGGGAATATAAAAAAAGAAGAAGTGGGCAATATGAAAATGTGAGAAGACCGCCTATTTTGAAAGGTAACCAGATTGTGTTTTGGGAATGAAAAGCAAACTACCAAAGTTGTGCTTGAATATGTACATGTATATCTTTGGGGTTCAACAAACGTAAAACCATCATTGGCAAGAGCACAATAATTACTATCCATGATTAATGATTTTTCAAAATAAATGAGGATGAAAACAAAGTTTGTTGAAATTCATTAGTGAAGAAATAGACCTAAAAAAATGCAAAATTCCTAAGGGCAAAAAACATGCCTGAATTTTGTAGTCAACACCTTGATGCACTCTGTAAACATCGGATCAATAGACACATAACATGCACGCATGCCCTACAATAGACTGACATTGCAGAGATGATGAATAAGACTAAAGGAACAAGTGAAATGTTTGTTAAGAGAATCTGGTCTCGCGGAAGAGTTCTAGGTTGAGACAATATATAATAGTTCATTGATTCCATATGAAATATAGATAGGGTGCATTGCAGAGTATGAATATTTAACACGATTCAGTGTTATTGGAGATGTTCATATAGATTAAGGCAAAGATAAAACTAAAAGCATTAAATTGAATATTTCTAGGTTATCCACATAGAACAAAGGGTATAAGATATGGTTGAATAATGAAAACAAGTGTATTGCGCGCAGGAATGTTATATTTTACGAAACAAGGTATAGAAGGATGCGATTGTTGGTTTTGCTCTTTGTTCATGATCATGAACTTGATTAGCTCACGAACTCTATTCTCTCATGAACATTTGTGCAACCTAGAAAAATAAAATTGGTGAAAACTTGCTGTTTCTTTATTGATTTGCTGGAAACTAAGGGATGTTTTGGGTTTTAGATTGCAGAAATAAGATGGTTGAGTTGGTGTTTTTGGGTGATTGTATATCCTCACCCTCTTCTCATTAGTTATATATAAAAGCATTATACAAAAGCCTAAATATCCTAGTTCACATGCCTAGATCTCTAACAACATATCACTATCTATATTCTACATAAAAATTGACCATTACATAGGTCATAACCGTTTTGATTCTCTGCATATTTCATATTTTCAGACACGTGTTTTTTTTCAGGTCATTTTCATTTGATTTGGGCTCTTGCTTCTTCAACATTTGGGCTTGGACTGCAAACGGGCTTCTCCACCTTGTTTTAATCTGGGCTTAGTGTGGGCTTTCTTCTGGTGGCCCATCTCCTCTCATTAGGGGTCATACTCCTTCCACCAATTCTAGGGTTTTCAGCCTCCTCTCCCTTTCGCCTCTGCTCCAACGAGTCTGCCTCTTCCCCGGCGAGTTTGCCGCCCGCCCGTGCTCCGCCGCCTCCTCGCTTCTCCGATGACAGCAACAAGGGTGAGATTCCAACACTCCCTCTCGAACCCTTAGTGCTGTTGATCGATGGTTTTGATTTCTTCTCCGCCTTCGTAGGTTCGTTCTCCGTCACCGTAGGTTTCTTCTCCGTCGGCTTCTTCTCGTGGCTCACGGCATGCCTCTCCTCCAGCTGCTCACGGCGCTTCTCTTCTCCAGGGTGCTCACGGTAAACTTCCTGGTTTCTCTTCCTTCGATTGAATCTGTAATACTCTTCTCCTTACTGACTTATGCCTTGTTGTGTGTTTCATGAGTTACGGAGTAACTTCCAGCAGCATATTCTCCTCGGTATTCCCTTGTTCTCGGTAAGTTTCTAGTACTCTTTGGTGCCTCGGTTTGTTGTAGTTCACGGTTGGTGGGTTGTAGTTCACGGTTGATAGATATCTCCTTAGTTTCGTTGCATAATCCGTATGAGTTTCCAGTCTCATTTGCACGTTTAGAGTAGCTTAAGGAATCCCATTTTAGTGGGTAGACTTTAGCCATCATAGGAATAACAACAATGATAGTACCTATTTGATTGTTGATTCTGCATTCGTTCTTTGTAAAAATAACTTGGTAGCCCTTCTTTGTCATTTGTGCTATGCTTAGTATATTTGCTCTTAGTTTTGGTACTAAGTATACATCTCTAACAATCTTTCTTCCTTGTTTTGTTTTGACAGATATATCCCCCTTTCCAGCGATCATCAACAGCTCTCCATTTCCCAATAAAATGGGAATTCGAACACTTCTATCCAGGCATGTAAACTGCTCCTCATTGTACGTCATGCGGTTGGATGCACCGCTGTCCAGCAACCAAGTGTCTTTATGTATGATTTTTTGCGTGTCTTGGTTGGTCGTAAACAATAGTTCGTCGTTGTCGCTTTCATTTTCTTGTGTTTGATGTGCATGTCCATGTGTTGGCTGTATTTTTCGGTGTTTGCATTCTTTGGCTTGATATCCTGTTTTGCCACACTAGGGGTGTCAAACGGGCTGGCCCGGCCCGAACCCGGCCCGAGCCCGTTTCGGCCCGGTTCATTCGGGTTCGGGCCCGGCCCGTTTTAAACGGGCCGAAAATCTTAGGCCCGCGGCTCGGCCCGACGGGCTTCGGGCGGGCTTCGGGCAGCCCACGGGCTTCCAGAACCGGTTAAACCTTAGGTTGTTTCAGAAACGCCTTCTCTGTCTGCAACACATTGATACAACATTAAAACCGCATACAAAGGTGATCACGCGGTACAACATCAACAGAAACTGAGTAAAAAACATTGAGATGCATTAACAGAGGGATAAGAAGAGGTCGAAACATGAGTGGAGCACGCATATACCTTAATAGCGACGAAGCTGCCTCTGGACGGCAGGGGGAGGCGACGAAGCTCGGCCGGTGATGAAACGCGAGAGAGAGAAACGATCGGGAAACGAGAGAAACGAGAGAGAGAAACGATCGGGAAACGAGAGAGAGAGAAACGAGAAACGAGAACCGAGAGGGAGAGGAGAAACGATGAAACCGAGAGGGAGAGAAACGAGAACCCAGAGGGAGAGAAACGATCGGGAAACCGAGAGGGAGAGAAACGAGAACCGAGAGGGAGAGAAACGATCGGGAAACCAAGAGGGAGAGAAACGAGAACTTGAATTAGGGTTCCAAACGATCGGGCCGCCCGGCCCGGCCCGAAGCTCGACGGGTCGGGCCTGTTTCAAACGGGCTTTTTAGTCGGCCCGAGCCCGAAGGCCTGGTTTCATTCGGGCTACCAATTTTACAGCCCGAGCCCGCGTATTTTGGGCGGGCTTCGGGTGGGCCCGCGGGCTCGGGCTGTTTTTTTTACCCCTAGCCACACATAAAGCATGGTCCCTTAGGTTTATATTGCATAGTTTGTTCAGCATTGCTACCTTTGTTTTTGAAGTAGCATTCGTCCTCGTTATGGTTGTTTCTCTTGCACACATTGCACCACTTTCCCGTGTTTGTTTTCTGATTTGTTTTGTAAGCTTTAGGCTTACTAGAATCACCATAATTTCGATCCAGTTGTGGCTGGAAACTAGCCTTTAGTGCTCCCTCTCCTTCACTTCTCTTTTTGCTTAGAACCCTTTGCTCTCGGTTTTGTAGCGCATTGATTAAATCTGAAATTGTTAGGGTCCTTAAGTCTTTAGTTTATTCTATTGCCTCAATTGAAACTTCGTAGTCCTTGGTTAGAGAACCTAGGATCTTCGAAGCCAACTCATTGTCCGTAATTTTTTTTCGCCATAGCTCCTCATTTCTACACCTAAGTCAGTAACTCTATTAGAGTACTCCTTAAGTGTTTCCCTTTCTTCCATAGAAATATCCCAAAACGCCTTTTTTAGTTGTTGTAACCTAACCATTACAGCTCGCTCATCTGCTTGATATTCTCCTTTTAATGCTTCTCACGCTGTTTTTGTTGATTCTATCTCTTGAATTTGTGTGAAAATGTCTCATGTGACAGCTCGGTGAATGATTCTTAATGCTCTTTGATCTTTTATGTATTTTTCCTTCCACTCCTTCAAGTTATCTTGCTGTTCTTGAGTTGCATTTCGCCCAACCTAGGCTGTTCCGGTAGTCCCTCGGACACCACTTCCCACAACTCTTCCGACCTAAAAATGGTCTTCATCTTTGCTACCCAAGCATTATAGTTTTTTCCTTCGAAAATTGGCACAAATTCCTCTTTTGTCCTCATTGTTGCTTCTCCTCTTAGTTTTTAGAACTTTTCTTGTGCTCATTGTTGCTTCTCCTCTTAGTCTTTAGAACTTTTCTTGTCGTATGTGATATAAAATACATCTTTCTTGCTTCTGCTCCCTCTTGGACAGATTTATTGTTTCTCTAGTAACTTGTGCTCCCTTATGATTTGTTGCTTGTGCATTTTTTTTGCGTTTTGGTCTCCTTAAATCATTATAGCTCAAATACCAATTGTTGGTTTTGCTCTTTGTTCATGAGCTTAGGATTGATTAGCTCATGAACTCTATTCTCTCATGAACATTTGTGCAAACTAGAAAAATAAAATTGGTGAAAACTGGCTGTTTGTTCTTTATTGATTTGCTGGAAACTGAGGGTTGTTTTGGGTTTTAGGTTGCAGAAATAAGATGGTTGAGTTGGTGTTTTTGGGTGATTGTATATCCTCACCCTCTTCTCATTAGTTATATATAAAAGCATCATACAAAAGCCTAAGTATCCTAATTCACATGCCTAGGTCTCTAACAACATATGACTATCTATATTCTGCATAAAAATTGACCATTATATAGGCCATAACCGTTTTGATTCTCTACATTGCATTTGTTCAGACTTGTGTTTTTTGTTTCAGGTCATTTTCATTTGATTTGGACTTTTGGGCTTCTTAAACACTTGGGCTGGACTGCAAACGGGCTTCTCCACCTTGTTTTAATCTGGGCTTCGTGTGGGCTTTCTTCTGGTGGCCCATCTCCTCTCATTTTCCTTTCACCAATCCTTCCACCAATTCTAGGGTTTTCAGCCTCTTCTCCCTTTTGCCTCTGCTCCAGCGAGTCTGTCTCTTCTCCGGCGAGTTTGCCGCCTGCCCGTGCATCACCGCCCACCCGTTCTCCGCCACCTCCTCGCTTCTCCGATGACAGCAGCAAGGGTAAGATTCCAACAACGATGAAGAACAATAAGGAACTTGAAAATGTAACCCAATTAGATAAATTAAGAGCTAGAGAAACTTTTAATTTCCAATTCCTCATAACAACACAAAAAAAAAACCAAATAGATAGAAAAATCAAAACAAAAGGGTTTTCTAAAAATCGAGTTAAAGTAAGTATGGATATCGACCCTAACAAATTGTATAGTTCAAATGCAGACACTTCGGGGGATGAAGAAACTTAAAAGAGTTCTCAATCGATAATGGATTCATGTCAGGTTCAGACAAGATGATATAACAACTTTTGCATTGAGTATGAAAACTGAGTAGGAGCTAGAAGACTTATGTCAATTCAAAATGTAAAAATTGAAGGCGTCGATCCCCTCGGAGAAAAAATATGGAAGAGATTGGTGGAAATGAGCTAGGGTTAGGGTTCGACGGAACGATCGAAAGGAAAGAAAAGAACCGAGGGTTCTTGAACACTACTGAGAACCAAGACAGGAGAAAACATAATCGAGTTAATGTGCCTACACAAGCCTATACGAAGAACCCAATCAAAGAGCAAGATTACAAGTCACAGAATCCATGTCATGAGCCCAACAATCTACCGCAAACCCAAGAGAAGCCCAAATCCTAAGGCAAAATAAGTTCACCTGCAACATATCATAGAAGCAACAGAAACATTAAGTAAATGATGAAATACACCTCTGATTTTTTATGTCAATCAAGACATTTTAGTGACTAATCATAGTATGCTTGTAAGGCTAATGTTGCAAATAGAAAACGACAAGTTTGAAGGTTATTTTTGTAATTTGTTTAATATATATATGAAGCAAGAGAACAAGGTGAATTAGTATCACCTTCACCAGCAAAACAAACGGCCAACTTTCTCTAAAACCTAATACAGTGACTCAAACACCATCCTAGAACATAACTCAATTCAAGATTCATTTTCAAGATGATGTTCACGAGCTAAGTAAAATGAAGCTTATGAATCTATCAAACTAACAAATGGTATCAGAGGTTCCATGGTTCAAGAGAGCTGAAGGCACTATTAGGAACTAAGCACAACAACACAAGTCCTAGACCTAGCAAGGTAAAATACATAAAACCCTAAACATTTTTCGGTAAAGAAAGAACAAGAGAATGCATACAATGCCTCAAATTCCAATATTTGATGGAAAAGGATACAACTTATGGGATATAAAGATGAAGGTCATGATAAGGTTAAAACAACTACAGGAGGTTGTAACATAAGGGCTTCCTGATATGTCTATTATGGGACTTGCAACTACACCTGGATAACAACAAAAAGCAATAGCAGTATGGGGAGAAATGGAGGTTAAAGACCAAACAACACTGCAATTGCTTTATAGTGCAGTCACAGAGGAGATATTTGGGGCTCATTTGTCTATCTCTGAAAACTCAAAGGATGTGTGGGATTTGCTAAGAGAGAGATTCCAAGGAGATCCAATGACAACCATGATAAAACTACAAAGGTAGTGGACCAACTATTATACACTAAGGTAGGGGAGAAAAATAGTTTGAAAGATTTTGCAAAAAAAGTTACATAACTTGGAAACGAGATAAAGACTTATAGTGATGATATTAGAGAAGATGCTTTGGTTTTTGAGATTCTATGCTCACTCCAAGAAAGGTTTGATCCCTATGTTGGGGTTATAAAACAAACTAAAGACCTCACTACCTTAACAGTGGGAGAACTAGTTATCTTTCTGCAATCTCAAGAAGCAAGGTTAGAGGATAGATATGGAAGTAGTGTAGAGGGAGCATTTCATGCCGAGTTTAAAGGGTTCAAAGTGACCAACAAGGTAAAACCTAGTAGGAAACCCTATACTAAGGGGTATTACAAACAAAAAGGCAAGAAATGGTGTGACATTTGCAAGAAAAACAATCATTTTGAGGCTCAATACTATTTCATGAACAAGCAAGAAAGGACAGACTCTCCTAGACAATCTAAGACCATGAAGGAATGTTATACATGTGGGAAACCTAGACACTTCTCACGGGAATGTAGAGTTAAGAGGTTTAACTCAAACTAAGCACATTTAAATCTGGAAGAAGAACAAGACAACTCATTATTAACTGTAGCACACATAGCAACAAAAGGTTTTGACCAAGAAGTTTGGTTGGTCGACAGTGGTGCTACAAACCACATGACCAAGGTGGAGGAGTTCTTCACCACACTGGACATGAACTTTAAAATTCCTACTAGGGAGGGAAATTGTTAAGTCCTCACTACCACATGAAATGAAGATATTGAGGTGCAAGCTAAGAAAGGAAGGAATGTAATTAAGGATGGCATTTTGATAAAAACCTATTGAGTGTATCTCAGATGGTTAGGAATGGATACCAAGTCATTTTCACAAATAGCTGCAGAATTAAAGATAAGAGAGATGCTCTAGTGGTACAGGTTTCTATGGTAAAGAAAGCCTATCCTCTAAAGTGGAAAGTCATAAAAGAACACACGAAACTTATATGTTTTATGGCACATTGGACATTCTAGTTTCCATAACTTGAAACAAATACAATGCAAGAAAATCTTTAGAGGTTTACCCAAGTTTAAAGTTCAACAAGAGCTGTGTGAAACTTGCATCAAAGGAAAACATGCAAGAGAGGAGTGTCCTAAGCGTTCAGACTACAAAGTGAAGGGTATACTAAACCTAATTCACAAATCTATGGACCTATGCAAATACCATCACTAGATAGGAGCATTTACCTAATGAGATTGACAAAAAAATTTACCACACATGATATGGGCAATTTTCTAATATGAAGTGAGATTACTTAAATGCTTTAAAGAAATTTGTTGTTCTAATGGAGACATAGACACTCAGAAAAGTAAGAAACTCAGAAATTACCAATAGATTCCAGGCAGATGGAGTCTTCACAGTTGCTTATTTGCAAAATTAACTTCTGATAACATTGAAAGTGTATCGATTTTAGTGACATTTTCCCATATATCTCATAGTTAGATTTATATTTCCGATACAAATCTCTGTTACATTGATCATCTCGTTTTCATACGTATTTCTTGCACGATTTAGGAGACGTTTTTGTTACATATGTGATGTTTTACGTATGATTCCGTATCCGTTTTACTTGCTTTCGTGCTTTTCATGTTCTTACCGGTTTTTACGCGTATTTGGACCATTATGGAGCTAAAGGAACATGCACGGAGCTAAGGAGCAACTTTCGGGATCATCACGGGACAAACGGGACGAGATTGAGCATGGAAAAGCCTCACCCGGTCGGGCACAACCCTTGCACGATCGGGCAAAACCTACGGCCAATTGTGTGGACCATTTAGCACGACTCGGGCAAGCATTTAGGACCATTTTGCCTTGTGCCCGAGCGGGCACACATGCCATGCCCGATCGGGCACCATTCCAGCACCACAGGACGCGCACGAACTGCCCTAGCCGCACCCGAGCGGGTACACTCATTACCCGAGCGGGTAGCGGCCCGAAACTGCTCAAAACTTAAGTAAACTTAACTTAAAACATAAGGGAACTCGTGGGGCAATTTAGGCAACAATTGGACCGTTTTAGGAGGCTTAAAAGGAGGCAAAAAGACGCCGTTACAGCAAGCATACAGAGGAGAAGAATTCAGCAAAGTTAGAGCAGATTCTTGCGAGGAGATAAGCGAGGAGCATTGGAGATCAAGCACCGCCACTTCGGTTTTGTTTGGTTTTTATGTTCCTTAGACTTTCTACTATGTTTATGTTTCTTTACAGACGCATGAGCGAGTAGTTTGTTTGTTCTAGGAGAAGGGATTAGCCCTTGGCTATCCCGAGACCTCTTTTGATCTATTTTGAATGCATCTTCCCGTTTTAGTTCATCTATTCTTTATCTGAGTTCTTGAATTTACTTGTGTTTGCGATGGCCACGTAGATGCATGTGTTAGGGGTTAGGAGAAGGACCGAAAGGAGAATTCTAGTCCTAGAAAGTCAGGTTTAGAACAACCGAGGTTAGGCCACGAAAGTAGGGTAGCAACGGTTGAGGGTGAACGGGCGAATCACAGAGTTTATGGGTTTAGTTCATGGTGTCAGCCACGAAAGTAGGGGGCAGCTTGTCTAGATCACGTGTCTATGCCTTGAGAGAGGGTAGATATCATGTTAGGATCGTCCGCCTTAGATAGCTTTAACTGGGATTGCATGATAGATAGGTTGATCGTGTGTTTCGGTAGTCTTGTGGTGAAACCGGTTTCCTAGGACGTTTATCTCATCGTTAGAACCCAAGTAGTTTAGTTTACTTTCAGTATTTTATTCTTCATCACCACTCTTTCGTTAGCAAGTTTGATTCGTAGTTCGGGTTTAGGTAGTGTTGCGTAGTCTCTGTGGGATCGACACCTAAAATACTACACACGTGCCGTGCACTTGCGGGTAGATTAGGTTATATTTAACTCTGATACGCATCAAGTTTTTGGCGCCGTTGCCGGGGACTATTGTCAACGCGTCTTAGATTCGAACCTAGAGTCCTTCTTGCTTTGTTTTTATTTTTGTTTTCTTTTCTTTCGTTCCTTCTACGTAAATTGTTCTTTGTTTGTCCTTTGCAGAACTTTCAGGTCGACAAAAGATGGATAACCAGAACGGCAATGGACAGATGCAATTACAGGCTCCTCCACCACGTCGTCTAAGGGATTACGTGGTGCCGAACATGAACAACGTGCAAACAGCCATAAGGATGCCTGCTGTTGCAAGAGAGCAATTCGAGATTAAGCCAGCAATGATAAATATGCTTTATCAGAAGCAATTCATGGGTGGAAACCATGAGGATCCACATCAGCACCTCAGAGATTTCCTCGAACTTTCAGGTACGTTCAAAATTCATGGAGTCTCTGAGGATGCAATCTTGCTGCGTCTTTTCCCTTTTTCAATTGGGGGAAAAGCGAAAGCTTGGCTGCAATCACTCCCCGCGGGATCTATCACCACTTGGGATCAGCTCTGCACACTGTTCCTTTCACGTTTCTTTCCTCCAAGCAAGACGATTCAGTTGAGGGGGGAAATCACAACATTCAGATGCAGAGATGGAGAGACTATGTTTGAGGCGTGGGGTAGATTTAAGGATCTTCTGCAGATGTGTCCACACCATGGACTTGAGCAATGGTATGTTATCCAAACTTTTTATAACGGAATTTCAGATGAGCACCGCATGCGGTTGGATAACGCTGCCAGAGGATCATTCATGGCTCTGAGCGTCGAGGAGGGATTCGAGCTGATTGATAACCTTGCCATGAACCACACCATGTGGTCCACTCCAAGAGGTATGCCTAATAGCACTCGTCGTTTATATGAGCCTAACCAGAATAGAGCCATGGGTAATGCAGCAAATGCTATGTACTGTGCGAATTGCGGAGATACGGACCATGTAGCGTATCAATGCACAGTACATGAGGATTACGAACAGATGAATTATGCCCAGCAGCAAGGCTACACGCAATTCGGGAACACCTACAACCCGAATTGGAGGAATCACCCAAACTTGTCATATTGAACGACTCAACCGGTGAAGTATTCGGAGTTTCCACTAAGGCAGAATAATTTCCAGCAAAACAACCAACAACTCCAGCAAGCCCAGCAAGCTCTGCAAGCCCCTCAACCTCCTCAAGCCGTTTCATCAAACCTAGAGGGGGTATTG
>CM071873.1:19522388-19534471 GCA_036759665.1 Gynandropsis gynandra
TAGTTCGGTTTTAGGTAGTGTTGCGTAGTCTCTGTGGGATCGACACCTAAAATACTACACACGTGCCGTGCACTTGCTGGTAGATTAGGTTATATTTAACTCTGATACGCATCAGCAAGGTAACACTCAATTCGGGAACACCTACAACCCGAATTGGAGGAATCATCCGAACTTGTCGTATCGAACGACCCAACCGGTAAAGTATTCGGGGTTTCCACAAAGGCAGAATAATTTCCAGCAAAACAACCAACAACTCCAGCAAGCACAGCAAGCTCCGCAAAGCCCTCAACCATCTCAAGCCGTCTTCATCAAACCTTGAGGCGATGAGCGAGTAGTTTGTTTGTTCTAGGAGAAGGGATTAGCCCTTGGCTATCCCGAGACCGCTTTTGATCTATTTTGAATGCATCTTCCCGTTTTAGTTTATCTATTCTCTGTCTGAGTGCTTAAATCTACTTGTGTTTGTGCTGATCACGTAGATGCATGTGTTAGGGATTAGGAGAAGGACCGAAAGGAGAATTCTAGTCCTCGAAAGTCAGGTTTAGAACAACCGAGGTTAGGCCACGAAAGTAGGGTAGCAACGGTTGAGGGTGAACGGGCGAATCACAGAGTTTATGGGTTTAGTTCATGTTGTCAGCCACGAAAGTAGGGGGCAGCTTGTCTAGATCACGTGTCTATGCCTTGAGAGAGGGTAGATATCATGTTAGGATCGTCCGCCTTAGATAGCTTTAACTGGGATTGCATGATAGATAGGTTGGTCGTCGGTTTCGGTAGTCTTGTGGTGAAACCGGTTTCCTAGGACGTTTATCTCATCGTTAGAACCCAAGTAGTTTAGTTAATTTCAGTATTTCATTCCTTATTCACATTCTTTCGTTAGCAAGTTTGATTCATAGTTCGGGCTTAGGTAGCGTTGCATAGTCTCTGTGGGATCGACACCTAAAATACTACAAACGTGTCGTGCACTTGCGGGTAGATTAGGTTATATTTAACTCTGATACGCATCAACTCATAGTGGTTTACTTTGATGATATGATGATCTATAGTAAAGCGTTAGAAGCACGCGTTGGGCACCTAGAATCGGTTATGAAGGTACTTGGGAAAGAGGAATTATATGCCAATCTTAAGAAGTGTACCTATTGTACGAATAATGTTGGGTTCCTAGGTTTTGTAGTAAGTGCAGATGGTGTTAAGGTCGACGCGGAGAAAGTTAAAGCCACTCGGGAATGGCCGAGCCCAAAGACTGTCGGGAAAGTCCGGAGCTTCCATGGACTCGTGGAGTTCTATCATCGCTTCGTAAGGGAATTTAGTACCTTAGCAGCCCCTCTCCTCGAAGTTATCAAGGAAAACATAGGATTCAAGTGGGAGGAAGGACAAGAAGAAGCGTTCCAAACGCTAAACGAGAAGCTTGATGCATCTGGTGTAGGAATTGGTTTAATCTTGATGCAGGAATGGGAACCATTTGCCTATTTCACCAAGAAGCTTGGAGGCGCAACCCTCAACTGTGCCACATATGATAAGGAGCTTTACGCGCTTGTGAGAGCGTTGCGAACGTGGCAGCATCAACTATGGCGTTTTCGAGTTCGTAAGCGAATGATTTTCAAACCGGGAGATCAAGTTTGGATTCACCTAAGGAAATAGCGTTTTCCGAACGAGCAGAAGTCAAAGCTCATGCCCCGGATCGACGGTCCATTCACTCTAACCAAGAAGATCAGCAACAACGCCTACAGGCTAGATCTGTGAGGTAAGTATAATGTAAGTTCTATTTTCAACGTTTCTAACTTAATGCCTTTTGTTGCAGATCAAGCGGATTTGAGGACAAATCCTTTTGAAGAAGGGGGGCATAATATGATCCCGGAGGACGCAGAAGACGCGACCAACAGCACTGAGGAGGACGCGACCCGCCGAAAGGAAGAAGAGGGAATCTCCGCGACCCGATACACCGAGACTGCGGCCCGAAACGCCATCCGTGCGACCCGAGACGCCGAAAGTGCGACCCGAGACGCCATTTCCGCGACCCGAGACGCCATTTCCGCGACCCGAGATGCGACCACCTCCAGCGCGACCCGAGAACCCCTAGGTTAAAATATGTCGGTCCCGTGACCCGAGCCCGAGCTCTAGAAGAGGAAGCCTTGATCATACCCGATGGTCCCATGACCCGAGCCAAGGCCGCAAAGCTCAAGGAAGCTATTATCGGGATCCTCACGTCCGTCCACGCCCATGAGGAGTATGCTAGTTCACGTGAAGTCACGAGCCTAAAGAACGTCATTCAAGCCGAAGCTCAGCCCGCAATGGTCATCGATTAGGTAAAGTGACCCGCGTGTACTCTTTTCCACTCGTCGGTTTTGTCCCACCGGGTTTTCCGACGACCGGTTTTTAACGAGGCCGCGAGTCACTTATTTCTCGCGACCTAATTAATGACCCGACACAAGACACAAGAAGGACGCATCCCCATGTGCACGACCAACAAGGAAATTATCTTCTTATTTGAAGAAACCAAGGCATTGATTAGGGCTTTTGCATGAAGACCTAGCATTTAATGTATTTTTTTTAATTTCCTTGTTTTTATCTACTTATGGCCGGCCACCCATGGAAAAAACAACAATCAAACTTTTGAAAATCTACCTTTGAATCAATATTGATTTCCTTTTGAATTCCTTCGTGAGTTCTTTGGTTGTTGGTGAGTAATATCCAGCTTCCTATTCGTTGGTGAGTCATATCCAACGATCCCTTCGTTCTTCCTTGGTGTGTCATATCCATTGAAGACGAACTCGGTAAATCGAGAGCCTTCTGCAACTCTCGTGTGACCATTCGCCCCACACACCCTTGTGCAATCCGTTGCAGCAAGGCATATCCTTCACTAACCAAGTCTAGAGCGTCGATTCAGTCGAGATCGCGTCAAAGATGGAGAAAAATTGTCACTAAAATTCGCCGTGAACAAGCCCGACTCGGGCTGGCAAGCCACACGCACGGGCAAGAGAGCCTGCTCGGGCTGTCAATGATGCACGACCGGGCTGTTCTCGTGCCCGCTTGGGCCGCCAAATCAGGAACTAACTCTTTTGAAGGTTTGAACGGGCAATTAATGAGAAAAGAAGCCTTCTAGGGCTAGGATTCGAACCAAACATTGAGGGGAACATTCAGAGATATTGAGAGACAATGAGAAAGGAAGAGAAAGACGGAACGAAGTATCAGGAGCATGGGGGACCTATTGAAGACATCGGTATACGAATAGGGAGATATCTCATTCTCTATCAATGTCGAATTTAGTTATATTTTACGTTTCTTTTGTTGTGTTCATGTCTGAGTAGATCTACAGCCATGGGTGAGAGAGTTTTATCAATATGTAACGAAGTCTTGTTCTTAATGCTTGGTGGTAGTTAATGCTTTTATTCTTGAACGCCACTTGAATGAATGAAATCGGTATTTGATCGTTTTTAGATTGATTGGTTGGATTTTAAGCTTTCATTTTTGTACGCCACTCGAATTGATGATTATAGAAGTCTAATGAATCTACGCCAGGGGACTAGACTTTGGAATCTAGCCATGATTTAGGATTTAATCGGTTTAGAATCTACGCCAGGTCGATCGATTGAATCTAGGGATTAGGATAGCGGTCTTAATGCGTCTAGTTGGTGAGATACGCAATCGAGAGATTGGTATACGCATGCTAGATAGTGCACAAGTCTACGCCAGTCAGTTCCTATATTAGAGCTTTAATTCCCTGAACTCGTGATAGTATCTAAGACAAAGGATCTTGTTAGAACTTGGTTACATCGTCGTGCAACTCTCGATACCTATGGTGCTTAGTCATTGAGTTTATTTCGTTAAGTAATTTAGTTTAGTTGCATTTGTATTTTCAATATTCACTGATTTCACACGTCTTATCCATTAGTCTAATAACTTTAGAGTTGCATCAATTCCTTGTGTATGACCCTGGTACTATACCATCCGTATACTTACAGAAGCGTTAGTCTAGGTATATTATTACTTGAGATTAACCACATCAGTATGCACCCCGCACGGGGTCATGTTCCAAGCCTGATCCGTGCGGCTCCTTAGCTCCCCGAATTGTGCAAAAGTTGTTGGGAAGTCAGCCCGCACGGGGTCCTTTCCAAGCCCAAGCGGGCTGAGTTTACTTGCTGTTTTTGCTCCATTCGCTCGATGCTCGGGTGTTCCGTTTGGTTCCATGGCCGTGCACATATTTCCTCTTATCACTTGGTCATGATTGCGGGTAGGTTTTCCGTAATCACTCGTGTTTGCTTCACATGTTTTTGATTCATACACAAAACATTAAATCGTAGAAGAAGTCCTCGAATATACTCAATAAGTCGGTAATGTCTAAGAAATGTAATCAAAACTAAATCTAGGAATAATGAAAATACTATGACGGATTACAAATTATCAAACTCCCCCAGACTTAACCTTTGCTCATCCTCGAGCAAATCTAGAGTCGAGTTCAAGAATAACAACACAACAATGGACATTAGCACGAAAACTTCGAAGGATGAGTCATTATACAAAACAACGCATCACATGAACGTAAGCCTAAGCGTACTTAGTCTCGACTTTTATCAATCGAAAGTCACGTGCCATGCAATCCTACCAATAACCAAAGTCTATTTACTACCCCTAGACAACGTCCAAGCAATCTCCATACCAATTCCTTTAAGCTTGCGCGAGATATCATTAGACTCGTATTCTCCTTCTTATTATCTTTTCTTCCTCTTTTGTTTTTTCGTTTATAGATCCGCGCTTGGTTTCTAGGACATTGAAGTGGAATAGGATGACTTTCTAGTTAGAACCAGGTTGCCGATTGGAACACTCATAAGGTGTAACCTTAGCAGAGTGAAGAATTGCGCCATTGGATAAATATTTGGACCGAGTATTACGCATCAACTCTAACCCTTATGACGTAGAATAGCGCCTCATCCCACCACTTAAACCCGAACCAACAATCTCGATGTACTCATGTCAATGTAAACCTGCAATAGTTAGAAACTTATGCAAGTTGAAAGCGAAGTATAAGCGCGTGGAATCTAATAATCCATGAACGGTAAAATATATCAAACAAAGCAAGCTATAAACGGTATGCACGGAGATATGGATACTTGGTACTAAAACCTAGGAGGTGAAATGCAACTATAGACCATGGTTTCAAGCACAACTACGCTACTAATCATTATCCAAAAGACTTCTTAGCAAACCTAGACTATTGTTCACGATTCGACAAAGTCGCACAATAATGACTAAAACTCTTAAATTCGTACTAGGTATCCATCCGTTTATTCCTAAAAACAAAAAATCAACATCTAATCCTAATCATCTAATTCTAATCACATGCATGTTACTCGACGAGCACTCCCCCAGACTTGAATGAAACACCGTCTCGATGTTCAAGCCCTAAGCAAAAAATCTAGCACACCAAAACACGGGAAAAATAAGGGTTAGCACGTGTGCACCTTGTATATCTTGCTTTTCCAAGTTGATGATGCGGCTGAACGTTGTACGCGTCTCCTCCTTAAGGGATAATATCGACATTAGAATACCTGTGAAAAAGAATCACACAATCCCAAATGAAAATACAACGTAATAGCACACCGAGTACATCAATGCCAAAAGAATAAAAATAAGTCCGAGAAATGAGATGAAATGAAAAATATGAAAAATTCGGGTTGCCTAAGCGCTTGTTTAAGGTTGCGAGCTTGACCGAGATGCTCTATTCGTGTGAAGGATCCAAAAGAACAAATACATCTTTTTCGCGCGTCATGTTTTCTGAATTGTAGAGCTTCAAACGCTGTGCGTTGACCCTGAATGTGTTTCCTTCATTATCGTTTAACTCGATCGCTCCGTGGGAAGAAATTGACACAATTCTATATGGTCCGAACCAATGCGATTTCAACTTCCTAGGAAAGAATTTCAACTGAGAGTTGAAGAGCATAACGAGATCACCTTCCTTGAAGGATCACTGGATTATGTGACGATCATGCCATTTCTTAGTGCGTTCCTTGTAGATTTTGGCATTTTCGTAGGCATCAAGACACAATTCTCCCAAATGGTGAAGTTGTAGAACCGTTTTCTCGGCTATAGTCTTGTAATCGAAGTTTAGCGCTTTGATGGCCCAATATGCTCTATGTTCCAACTCGACAGGTAGGTGACAAGCCTTTCCGTAGACTAACTGATATGGAGTCATGCCAATCGGAGCCTGGAAGGCTGTCCTATGCGCCCAAACTACATCATCGAGCTTGAGAGACCAATCCTTGCGGGATTTGGAAACAGTCTTCTCGAGAATAGCTTTGATCTCTCGGTTAGAAATCTCTACTTGACCACTGGTCTGAGGGTGGTAAGGTGTGGCGATCTTGTGTTTCACCCCGTATTTCTTAAGCAGTGCCTCGATCGACCGATTAGTGAAATGCTTACCCCCGTCACTGATGACAACTCTCGGGATGCCGAATTGAGGAAAAATGATGCGTTTGAAGAGTTTCATAACCACCTTTGAATCTATCGTGGGGCTTGCCTGTGCTTCCACCCACTTGGTCACATAATCCACAGCTACTAAAATGTAGAGATTCCCGCAAGAGGATGGGAATGGACCCATGAAGTCTATGCCCCAAACATCAAACGGTTCGACCTCCAGGATATGCTGCTAAGGCATTTCATTGCATCTAAAGATGTTCCCCGTCCTTTAAAATATATCACAAGAATAGACGTATTGATGGACGTCTTTGAAGAGTTTGGGCCAATAGAATCCCATATGAAGAATCTTAGCGGTGGTTATAGGAGCTGCAAAGTGCCAAACATATTCGGAGGAGTGGCAATGGAAAATCACTTGTTGGACTTCTTCTTTCGGAATGTCTCGCCACAATAAACCGTCTATGCCCTTCTTTAAGAGAAAGGGTTCATCCCAATAGTAAGCCTTCACGTCATGGAGGAACTTCTTCTTTGTATTATAGCTCAACCCCTGTGGAAGTACCTCACATACTAGATAATTAACAAAATCTGCAAACCATGGCTCTGAGATGGTGGTGACGGCTAGAGTTTTGTCACCCCGAAGAGAGTCATCAATGGGCGTACTCTCGGGGATTTCCAGGTGTGGGAGGTAATCAGCGACTCCATTTTCAAACCCCTTTCGAACTCTGACTCCAAATCAAACTCTTGTAGGAGTAGTAGCCACCGAATGAGCCTTGGTTTGGCATCTTTTTTGGTAAGAATGTATTGTAGCGCGGCATGGTCGTTGAACACAATGACCTTGGACCCAACGAGATATGATCGAAACTTTTCAAAGGCAAAGACGATTGCAAGCAATTCTTTCTCTATTGTGGTGTAGTTGGCTTGAGCATCATCTAGAGTTCTGCTTGCATCATATATTGCATGCGACACCTTGTTTTTCCGCTGTCCCAAAACTGCTCCTACGGCGTAGTCGCTAGCATCACACATGAGATCGAATGGAAGCTCCCAATCCGGTGGTTGTATGATGGGAGGTGAGACTAGAGCCTTCTTCCGAGTTTCAAAGGCGTTAAGACATTGCTCGGTGAACTCAAACTTTGCATCTTTGCTGAGAAATTCAATGAGAGGTCTGGATAGAGAAGTCTTTGATGAACCGTCTATAGAAACCAACATGTCCCAGAAAACTGCATATTCCTTTCACATTTATGGGAGGGGGTAGCTTCTCTAACACCTCTATTTTAGCTTTATCCACCTCAATACCCTTTTCTAAATTTTGATGTCCCAGAACTATGCCTTCTTGACCATGAAGTGACATTTTTCCCAATTTAGCACAAGATTAGTCTGGAAACATCTATCCAAAACCTTGCAAACGTTGATAAGACACATATCAAAGGAAGGTCCATGGACAGAAAAGTCGTCCATGAAGACTTCCATAATGTCACCATTTATATCTGAAAAGATAGATGTCATGCAACGTTGAAATGTAGCGAGAGCATTACACAAACCGAATGGCATGCGACGATAAGCATAGGTACCAAATGGATAGGTAAAAGTCGTCTTCTCCCTGTCGTCGGGGTGGATCAGTATCTGGAAAAAACCTGAATAGCCATCAAGGAAACGAAAATAGGATTGAAGAGCTAAACGTTCAGGCATTTGATCAATGAAAGGTAACGAGAAGTGATTTTTCCTGGTGTTTGCATTCACCTTTCTGTAATGGATACACATTCGCCATCTTGTGACTGTCCTGGTCAATATTAATTCATTCTTCGCGTTGGGGAAAACTGTGATGCCTCCTTTCTTTGGTATGACCTGAACTGAACTCCCCCATGTACAGTCTGAGATTGGGTAGATTATACCCGCATCATGCAACTGTAGTACTTCCTTCTTGACAACTTCCATCATGTTATGATTGAGCCTTCGTTGATGCTCGATAGACTTTTTGGATTTGTCTTCTAGATGCATTCTATGCATGCAAAGGGTTGGGTTAATACCAGGAATATCATCAAGAGTGTATTCAACGACGGCTCGATAACGACGGAGTGTTTTGACGAGCTTGTCTGTTTATGTGCTATCCAAAGCACTGCTCAAAAAATAATGGGATAAGTAGAATTGGATCCAAGAAATTCATACCTCAGCCCTTGTGGTAGGGGTTTGAGTTCCACTTTAGGTGCCGTCTCGATGCCCCAATCTGTTTTAGAATTATTCAGAGTCGGAGGAGACTTTGAAATATTTTCCGAAGGGTTATGGACGGAGAATGCCCGATCGGGTGTCACATGTTCATCGGTCGGGCTTCTTCCAAAATTAAACAGCCCGGTCGTGTTCAACAGCGGCTCGGTCGGGCTTAATTTTCTGGAAATGGGGGTCGAGCGCAATGCACGGGTCGGGCTGCTGTGTTGCCCGATGGTGCCGCTTTCAAATGCAAGTGCTCGGTGGTGCACAAAGGGTAGCTCGGTCGGGCACTTGTCATCCAAAGCTTCATTGAAAAATTTCATCAAGGGTTCAATGTCTCCTAGTTGTTCAAGATCGTCTGTCAATTTGTCCAACACATGAAAATGGAACAAAGACTGTACTGTGGATAGTTTCTTGAGACTCTGATCTAATTGAAACTCAATCGTCTCTTCTCCAATTTTCATTGTCAATCTACCTGCTCTAACATGTATGATGGTATCGGCAGTATTGAGAAATGGACGTCCAAGGATGATAGGTATTTTTTCATATTCCTTCATATCCAAAACCACAAAGTCGATAGGAACGTAGTAATCACCTAACCTACCTTGAGTGGTACATCTTCCAAAATACCCATGGGGTATTTCACCGAACGATCAGCCAATTGTAGCACAATCCTCGTAGGTTTCATTTCACCCACCATATCCAATTTCTCACAAATCGACAGATGTAGGGGGCTGACGCTAGCTTCTTAGTCGCAGAGGGCATTTTCTATTACAAAGTTTCCCAGCTTACAAGGGATGACGAAGATACCTGGGTTGGGTAGTTTCCGTGGTAGTTCGTGTTGAATGACAGCATGTGTTGCACCTGTGACCATCACTATTTCTGCTTCCACACTACGCTTCTAAGTGAGGATATTCTTGAGGAACTTAGCATAAGAAGGTATTTGCGTGATTGCTTCATGGAAAGGAATATTGACTTCCATCTTCTTCAATATCGCTACAAAAAAGGTCTTGGTGGCAGTGCCACATAAACTGGTTCTTCTTCCTCCTCATCTAATACTTCCTTATGATGCTCTTGGTTGCTAGGCTTCACCATTGAAGACTTTGAGCATTGTTCACAAATTCGGAGTTCGACGTTAACAATTTATGTCCCGCTTCTCATTATGACGGCATTGCAATGCTTACGAGGGTTCGGCTCAGGTTTCGTCGATATAATTTTTTGCTAGTTAGAAGCGCTCACTGCAAGTTGCGCAACTTGGGTATCTAGGATATTCAAATACGTATGAATTTACCTAGTTTGCTTCTTCGTATCTTCTTGATCCCGTCTTATATTTTCAGCTCAAAGTGTTGATCTTTCTGTCCTTGTAAAAGCTGAGCAAACATAGACATGATCTCGTTGTTCCCCTCTTGTGTCGGAAGTGGCGTTGATACTCCTCTTGGCTGATACCCTTGCGCTCTATACTGAAAATTCCGATTCTCTGGCTGGCTTGGAAGCGGCTTTGGCTGGTAACTTCCTTGGCATGGATTCAAAACATTGTCGGTGTTCTTGTATGACAGATTCGGGTGATTCTTCCAGCCCGGATTGTAGGTGTTGTGATAACATCTATTTTGTTATAGTATTTTAGTCTCTTTTTATAGTTAGTTTCATCATTCATTTGAACTTTACCAAGCATTAAAGCATCATTTAGTCCTCTTTTAGCGTTCTCTCGTGTTATTGCAGGAAATGAAATATCGATATACAAACACGAGTAAATGAAGCAAAATTAAGCAATACCACTCTCCTATCAGCTATGCACGGTCAGCATTCAAAGAATCATAAACAAGAGAAGAGAAATGGAAGCAATGGCCGCTTACAAAAAAATGGAAACAGTGACCGCTTATAAAAATGGAAAATTTCGGTAGTTGGAACAAAAATGGAAAATTTCGGTTCCTTGAAGAGCACGGTTGGAACATGAAAAGGAAACATGTTTTATATAAAATAGAAGCAAGTTGCTGGAACAAAATGTAAACTTCCAACCGCCTACACCAAAAAGGAAAGATTGCCACCTACACGAGAATTGGAAACTGCAACCGTTAAAGATAGAAAATGGAAATGGCTGATAGAAAAATTAATGGAAATTCAAGAACAAGAAATAAGGCAGCAAGGCAAAGAGGAAAACAAAGAAAAAGGAAAAGGAAATCGTTGCTGCACAAGAGGAAAAGGAAATACAAGCTGCTGAAGAAAATAGAAACCGAGAAAATGGAAACTAGCGAAAAAGGAAATTTAGCAAAACAAGAAAAAGAACGTGTTGGATACTTAAACCAAATAGAAATATGGTTAGAGAAGAGGAAGAGGAGTTACAGGACTGGAAAATAAAGGGGAAACGTTCACAATTACACAAGAATAGAAAAACAAGAAATGGAAAATCTCGGAAAAGGAAAACCGCATTGCCTGTAAGAAAAAGGAAATTTCAGCCACTAGAGAGGAAGAAAAGAGGACGGCCAAAGAGGAGAGATTGGAAAAAAAGGCAAGAGGAGAAAGAGGGCTAAAAGGGGAGAGCTTCAGCAGCAAGAGACATACAGAATTGAAGAGAGAAAACAGCATACACGGGAGGGAGAAGGAGATCCGAACGCACACACAAGGGCAAGGACGGAGCGACGAAGCTGGAGCGCGGAGGAGCTGTTGAAGACGTCGGTAATTGAATAGGGAGAAATCTCATTCGTTATCAATGTTGAATATAGTTATCTTTTGTGTTTCGTTTTCTAAGTTCATGTCCGAGTAGGTCCATAGCCATAGGTTAGAGAGCTTGGCCGATATGTAGCGAAGTCTTGTTCTTAATGCTTGGTGGTTCTTAATGCTTTTGTTCTCGAACACCACTTGAATGAATAATTTTGGTATTTGATCGTTTTCAGATTGATTGGTTGTTCTTAATGCTTTCATTCTTGTATGCCACTTGAATGAATGAGCATAGAAGTTTAATGAATCTACGCCAGGGGATTAGGCTTCGGAACTTAACCATGATTTAGGATTAAATCGGTTTAGAATCTACGCCAGGTCGATCGATTGAATCTAGGAATTAGGATAGCGGTCTTAATGCGTCTAGTAGGTGAGATACACAATTGGGAAATTGGTAAACGCATGCTAGATAGTGGACAAGTCTACGCCAGTCAATTCCTATATTAGAGCTTGAATTCCCTGAACTCGTGATAATATCTGAGACCATGATCTTGTTAGAACTTCGTTGCATCATCGTGCATCTCTCGAAACCTGTGGTGTCTAGTTTATTGAGTTTAAACCGTTAGTTAGTTAGATTTTTTATCTTCATTCGCATTCCATTCACCTATTGATTTTACACGTTCTATTCATTAGTTACTAGCTTTAAAGTTGCATCGATTCCTTGTGTTCGACCCTGGTACTATACGATCCGTATTCTTGCGGAAGTGTTAGTCTAGGTAATTATTACTTGAGATTAACCACATCAAGTTTTTGGCGCCGTT
>CM071873.1:19534547-19567598 GCA_036759665.1 Gynandropsis gynandra
TGCAACATCCTGGAATCCGTGAGAATCGGGAGAGGCTTGGTGCATGTTCATCATGTGCAATTTGAGCTCAACGATCTCATCATGCAATGCAAGCGCTTCGCTGTCCACTCCCTTGGCTGGTATCCTTCGATTATATTCTCCCGACATAATGTTTCTTCCCTCGGCCATCTTCTCAATCTTGGCCTCAATCGCTTTAAATGGGAGATCATGAAGTGAACCTCCGCAAGCAGCGTTCAACCAATATCGTTCATTGTCAAGAAGCACCTCAATAAAAGTGGTGATGAGGTATCTTTTATCCATCCCGCGGTGTGGGCATTCTCGTTGTTATCGTTTAAATCGCAACCAAGCTTCAGGAATACTCTCTTTATCCTCTTGCATAAATGAATTGATCTTGTTCTTCCATAGTTGCATCTTGTGGGGTGAGTAGAATCGCATCATGAAGCGTTCTTCGAGCTGGCTCCACGTGTGAATAGAATATGGAGGTAGCGTGTAGAGCCACTCGAGTGCATGCTCCCTAACCGAGAACACAAAGGCAAGCAACATTATCGTTTGATCTTCTAATCCGGGGTATGCTTTCATGTTCAAACACATCATCTTGAACTGAGTAAGATGTTGGTTCGGATCCTCTATAGATAGTACCCTAAATAGCGATTGACTCAATATTTGAATGAAGGTCGGTTGTAACTCAAATTTGTTCTGATCTATCACGGGCCTTCGAATGCAAGAGAAAAGCTGTGTGTGTTTAGGCGCTGTGTACACCCCGTAAGTTTCCGGTGCTTCCTCTTGAGCCTTCTCTTCTTCACTAGATAAATCTGTTTCTCGCTCACTTGTCGTTTCCTCAATATTCTCGGAACCACTATGCCTCGCTTTTTTCTATTTCTTTAACGCTCGCGTAGTCTTGTCAATATCAGGGTCAAAGAGGAGTTCTTTGCCTCTCGAACTCCTAGATATATACCGAGTGATCTGCACGTAGGAAAGCAATAAACAATAGCTTAGCTCAAAAGAGATGCAATCGACTCAAAATAAAAGAAAAATGCAGAAAACAAAAACGAACAAAAGACTCTAAAAGGACTGGATCTCGACTCAACGAAATCCTTATTCTAAAGCCGTAACTAGTCCGCGGCAACGGCTCCAAAAACTTGATGTGTGGAAATTAGAGTTTTAAATTTCATAGACCACGTTACCGCAAGTATACGGTACGTGTAGTACCAGGGTCGAACTCTAGGGACTGAGTGCAGCGTTAGAACTAAGATATCACATAAAGAAGATCGGTCAATAGGTGGATAACGAACTAGAAAATAAAGACAATGAAGGATAACGAAGCTAGACTCAGCAAGATTGAGTATCACGGGCCTCAGGAATGTCGGAACATGCAATGGATGTTTCTTTGGAACATGAAATTGGTTTATATCAATCGATGGGGAACTAAAATCTAATCCACTACCTAGGGAATCAACGACACTCATCTCTCGATACAGCATGGAGCATCTAGATTCATGAAGAATGAGTGGGGAGTTCTACCTCAACTATCGAAAATGACTCTCTCGAGGCCTAAATCCTCTATCGAGGGAATCAACGTCACTCATCTCTCGATGCAGCATGGAACGTTTAGATGCATGAAGAACAATGGGGAACTCTAACCTCTACTATCGGAGACAATGGGGACTCGATCTCTATTGAAGGAAGTGACTCTCTCGACGCCTAAATCCTCTATCTAGGATATACAAGTACTCACCTCTCGATGCGGTAAACCTATATCCTAACCGCATGGCGAACAATAGGAGCTCTAACGGTCCTAAATAGATTAACCGATCGCTAGATTCTCATCAATCTAATTCATTCAAGGTTAATCTCGAGAGTCAAATCTGACTCTCTCGATGCCTAGACGAATCTCTAGTTTCATTAAAACATGTCTAATTTCATTACAACAGATCTAGTCTCATTCAAACATGAAATCAACAAAGTAAGAATGCATTACGCACCTATCTAAAACCTATCGAACCATACAATTGAACAAAACCAAAATCAAGCATTAACGAACCAAACATCCATTACAATGGCATCCCTAACCCATGATAACAGATCTACTCAGAATACATAGGGAAACAACACACAAACGAAATAAATGTTCATCTTCCCTATCATCCCGAGCGGTGGCCTCAAATGAATCCTTTGGGAAGCCAAAGTCTTCAACCGTGTTCTCACCTTTGTCTCCTGTGTGTTCTGGTATCTTTTGCTGGTCTGTGCATCGTCCCCATTTGGTGGAATGGTGTGTTTCTCTTCATTTGCCTGTTCAGCACTTAAAAGAAGTTGTTGTTGGAAAAGGGGCCCGCGCAAGCTAAGGCTCACTCCGCGCGATCTAAATGCATCTCGATCAGCCCGAGCGGGTTACATGCATCCCTGACTCGTGCTCTTCTTGCTGGAATGGCAGCCCGTGCGGGCAAGGAATGCACCCCGCGCGGGGTCATGTTCCAAGCCTGATCCGTGCGTGCTCCTTAGCTCCCCAAGTCGTGCAAAAGTTGATGGGATGTTAGCCCGGGCGGGGGCCTCTTCCAAGACCGAGTGGGCTGAGTTTACTTGCTGTTTTCGCTCCATTCGCTTGATGCTCGGGTGTTCTGTTTGGTTCCGTGGCAGTACACATATTACCTCTTATCTCTTGGTCACGATTTCGGGTAGGTTTGCCGTAATCACTCGTGTTTGCTTCACATGTCTTCGTTACCTACACAAAACACGAAATCGTAGAAGAAGTACTCGAATATACTGAATAAGTCGGTAAAGTCCAAGAAACATAATCAAAACTAAACCTAGGAATGCTGAAAATATTATGACGGATTACATGTTATCAACGAGCTTTGAAATACCATAACTTTGCGTACGAAGCTCCGAGTTACATGATTTTTTCACATTTTATTCCTCTTTTCGAGATAAATGATGCCACAGGATGCTGAAGGCAGCCCAATCCCATTTTGGAGCTTAAAATTCTTTATTTAGGTCGATACGTTGGATTTTTAGAGCCGGGAGATGCCACTTGCGTTGCGTTTATCTCTCGGATATTCCTTTTGCTTCCTATTTCATATTTGTGTTTGTCTCTCGTGTTGCACCCCTTTTCCGATTTTTGTTTTTATTTTCACGTGATTAGTCGATTACAACAATGAAATGTATGACGAGCTTTGAAATAGAATAACTTTGCGTTCAGAGCTCGAATGATATGATTTTTTTCAAATTTTATTCCTCTTTTCAAGATAAACGATGCCGCGGGTAGCTGAAGGACGCCTGACCCCGATTTCCAGCTCAAACTCCTTTATTTAGGTCGATACGTTGGATTTTTAGAGCCGTGATATGCCCTTTTTCGAGTTTCTTAGGATACAAATGTCATATCTTGTCAACAAGATGCTTGCGTTGCGTTTGTCTCTCTGATATTCCTTTTGCTTCCTATTTCGTATTTGCATTTGTCTCTCTTGTTGCACCCCTTTTCTGCTTTTCGTTTTTGTTTTCACGTGATTAGACGACTACAACAATGAATTGTACGGCGGGCTTTGAAATACCATAACTTGGCGTACGAAGCTCCGATTTACATGATTTTTTTCACATTTTATTCCTCTTTTCGAGATAAACAATGCCGTAGCTAGCTGAAGGCAGCTCGACCCTGTTTTCGAGCTCAAACTTCTTTATTTAGGTCGATACGTTGGATTTTTAGATCCGGAAGATGCCCTTTTCGAGTTTTTTAGGATACGAATGTCATTTCTTGGTAATATGCCGATTGTGTTGCGTTTGTCTCTCGGATATTCCTTTTGCTTCCTATTTCCTATTTGCGTTTGCCTCTCGTGTTGCACCCCTTTTCCACTTTTTGTTTTTGTTTTCACGTGATTAGACGACTACAACAATGATTTGTACGATGGGTTTTGAAATACCATATCTTTGCATACGAAGATCTGAATTACATGATTTTTTTCACATTTTATTCCTCTTTTCGAGATAAACAATGCCGTGGCTAGCTGAAGTGAGCTCGACCCCGATTTCGAGCTCAAACTTCTTTATTTAGGTCGATACGTTGGATTTTGACTGACGTGATATGCCTTTTTTCGAGTTTCTTAGGATACAAATGTCATTTCTTGTCAATAAGCTGCTTGTGTTGCATTTGTTTCTCTTATATTCCTTTTGCTTTCTATTTCCTATTGTGTTTGTCTCTCGTTTTGCACCCCTTTTCTGCTTTTTGTTTTTGTTTTCAAGTGATTAGACGACTACAACAATCAATTGTACGTCGGACTTTGAAATACCATAACTTTGCGTACGAAGCTCCAAATTACATGATTGTTTTCACATTTTATTCCTCTTTTTGAGATAAATGATTCCGCGGGTTGCTGAAGGCAGCCCGACCCCGATTTCGAGCTCAAATTCCAATATTTTGGTCGATACATTGGGTTTGTAGAGTCGAGAGATACCCTTTTTTTGTGTTTCTTAGGATATGAATGTCATTTCTTGTCAATACGCCGCTTGCATTGCGTTTGTCTCTCGGATATTTCTTTTGCTTCCTATTTCCTATTTGCGTTTGTCTCTCGTGTTGCACCCCTTTTCCGCTTTTTGTTTTTTTTACGTGATTAGATGACAAAAACAATGAATTGTATGATGGGCTTTGAAACACCATAACTTTGCGTATGAAGCTCCGAATTACATGATATTTTTCACATTTTATTTCTCTTTTCTAGATAAACGATGCCGCGGGTAGCTGAAGGCAGCCCGAACCCGTTTTTTAGCTCAAAATTCTTGATTTAGATCGATACATTGGATTTTTAGAGCCGAGAGATGCCCTTTTCGAGTTTCTTACGATACGAATGTCATTTCTTGTCAATACATCGTTTGCGTTGCATTTGTCTCTCTGATATTCCTTTTGCTTCCTATTTCCTATTTGCATTCATCTCTCGGGTTTCATCCCTCTTCCGCTTTTTGTTTTTATTTTTACGCGATTAGATGACTACAACAATGAATTTTACGACGGGCTTTGAAATACCATAACTTTGCGGACGAAGCTCCGAATTACATGATTTTTTACACTTTTAAATCCTCTTTAAATATAAACGATGCAGCGAGTTGCTGAATGGAGCCCGACCCTGTTTTCAATCACAAAATCCATTATATATGTCGATACCTTGGATTTTTAGAGCCGGGAGATGCCCTTTTTTAGTTTTTAGGATACGAATGTCATTTCTTGTTAATACGCCGCTTGCGTTGCATTTGTCTCTCGGATATTCCTTTTGCTTGCTATTTCCTATTTGCGTTAGTCTCTCATGTTGCAACCCTTTTCCGCTTTTTGTTTTTGTTTCCCATGATTAGATGATTACAACAATGAATTGTACAAGGGGTTTTGAAATACCATAACTTTACGGATGAAGCTCCGAATTACATGATTTTCTTCACTTTTTATTCCTCTTTTCTAGATAAACGATGCCGTGGGTAGCTGAAGGCAGCTCAACCCCGTTTTCGAGCTCAAAATATTTTATTTAGGTCGAAACGTTGGATTTTTGGAGCCGGGAGATGTCCTTTTCGAGTTTCTTAGGATACGAATGTCATTTCTTGTCAATACGCTGCTTGTGTTGCGTTTGTCTATCACATATTTCTTTTGCTTACTATTTCCTATTTGCGTTTGTCTCTCGTGTTGCAACCCTTTTCTACTTTTTGTTTTTGTTTTCACGTGATTTGACAACTATAATAATGAATTTAACGACGGGCTTTGAAATACCATAACTTTGCGTATGAAGCTCCGAATTACATGATTTTCTTCACAATTTATTCCTTTTTTCTAGATAAACGATGCCACGGGTTGGTTAAGGCAGCTCGACCCTGTTTTTGAGCTCAAAATCATTTATTTAGGTCAAGACGTTTGATTTTTAGAGTCAGGAGATGTTCTTTTCGAGTTTCTTAGGATACAAATGTCATTTCTTGTCAATACGCCACTTGCATTGCGTTTGTCTCTCGAATATTTGTTTTGCTTCCTATTTCCTTTTTGCGTTTGTCGTTCGTGTTGCACCCCTTTTCGATATTTTGTTTTTGTTTTCATGTGATTAGACAACTACAACAATAAATTTTACGACGGGCTTTGAAATAGCATTATTTTGCGTACGAAGCTCCGAATTACATGATTTTTTTCTCATTTTATTCCTCTTTCCGAGATAAACGATGCCGCGGGTTGCTGAAGGCAGCCCACCCCCATTTTCAAGCTCAAAATTTTTTATTTAGGTCGATACCTTGGATTTTTAGAGACGGGATATGCCTTTTTCGAGTTTCTTAGGATACAAATGTCATTTCTTGTCAATATGCCACTTGGATTGCGTTTGTCTATCGAATATTCCTTTTGCTTCCTATTTCCTATTTGCGTTTGTCTCTCGTCTTGCACCCCTTTTCCGTTTTTTTTTGTTTTCACATGATTAGACTAATAAAACAATGAATTTTACGACGGGCTTTGAAATACCATACTTTTGCGTACGAAGCTCCGAACTACATAAATTGTTTTTCACATTTTATTCCTCTTTTTGAGATAAACGATGTCACGGATTGTTGAAGGCAGTCTGACCCCGTTTTCGAGCTCAAAA
This sequence comes from Gynandropsis gynandra, assembly GCA_036759665.1. Lineage (NCBI taxonomy): Eukaryota > Viridiplantae > Streptophyta > Magnoliopsida > Brassicales > Cleomaceae > Gynandropsis > Gynandropsis gynandra. Next base: position 19,541,135 of record CM071873.1, read on the forward strand.
TCCTTTATTTAGGTTGATACCTTGGATTTTTAGAGGCGGGAGATGCCTTTTTCAGTTTTAAACATTTAATTCCTCTTTCAAGATAAACGATGTCGCGGGTCGCTGAAGGGTGATAACACGTTATCCGTCGTAGTATTTACATGTTTCTTAGGTTTAGTTTTAATTAGATTTCATGGACTTTATCGAGTTATTGAGCATATTCGAGGCTTTTATCTACATTTCGTGTTTTGTGTAGGAAATGAAGACATGAAGGAAAACACGAACGATTACGGCAATTCCAACCCGAAAACGTGTCAAAATGACAAGATACCTCATGTGCACGGCCAAGGAAGCAAACAGAACACTCAAACCTCGAGCGAAAGGAGCAAAAAGAGCAATTGCAAGTGTGCATGCTCGGGCTGTGTTTGTGCACCCGATCGGGCTGCACTTGTGCCCGCTCGGGTCCACCAATTTCTCAACAACCTCCTTGATTTTAGAACAGCCAATTCTGGAGAAAAGAGACCTTTTAGAGCTAGGATTCGAACCAGACTTGTCAGATCCACCTTTTTCTCAACAAACTCCTTGATTTTAGAACGGCCAATTTCTCAACAACTTTCCTTGAATTTTGAACGGCCTGCATTTAAAAAGAACAGAAGGGGAGAGCCAAGATCAAAGGGGAAAAGGCAAGAGAACAAGGGGCACGAATCAGGCAAAGGAGAAGAGAGAGAGCACGACCGAAGAAGTAGACTTCGGGCAACCGAAGGATTCGTCGGAGGTTACGCTCGGGATGATAGGGGAGTCGAACACTTACTTCGTTTTTGTTTTCGTCTCTATGTATTCTGAGTAGTTCTCATTGCCATGAGTTAGGGATGCCATTGTATTGGATCGTTTAAGTTATTAATGCTTGATTTCGGTTTTGTTGAATTGAATGGTTCGATTCGTGCGTAATGCCTTCATACGTTGTTGATTTCAAGTTAGGATAAGACTACATCTATTCTACTGATATTAAGCATGTTTGAAGGAGATTAGAGATTCGTCTAGGCTTGGGAGAGTCAGATTTGAGTCTCGTGAATAAACTTTCGAATGAATTAGGTTAACGAGAATTTGGCCAATCGGTTAAGCTATTTAGGAACGGTCGTAATCGAGGTAGAATTCCCATTGTTCCTCATAGGGATATGGGTGACGTTGATTTCCTAGGTAGGAGATTTAGGCTTACGCCAAGTCATTTCGAGCATTAGGGGTAGAGTTCCCTACTGGTCTTCATGCATCTAGACGTTCCGAGCTACATCGAGAGATGAGTGACGTTGATTTACTAGGTAGAGGATTAGATATTAGTTCCCCATCGATTGATACAAACCGACTTCATGATCCTTAGAAACATCCATTGCATGTTCCGGTATTCCCGAAGCCATGGTACTCTATCTTGTTGAGTCTAACTTTGTTATCCTTTATTATCTTTACCTTCCCGTATCAATATCTTATATAGATCGATCTTCTTCTCGTGAAATCTTAGTTCTAACGCTGCACTCAGTCCCCAGAGTTCAACCCTTGTACTACACGAACCATATACTTGCGGTAGAGTGGTCTTGGAAAAATTTAAACCTCTGATCCCACACGTCAAGTTTTTGGCGCCGTTGCCGGGGACTAGTTACAGTATTGGACTTAGGATTTCAGTGAGTCGAGATCCAGTCAAGCTCGACGTTAAACAAGCGCTTATCGGGAGGCAACCCGACTTTTTGCATTTTCTTTTTATTTCATTTTGAGAATTTATTCTTATTCTTTTTGCATTGATATACTCGGTGAGATATTACGTTGTGTTTTCACTTTTGGATTGTGTGATTCTTTTTCACAGGTTTTTCAACATCGATATCATCCTTGAGGAGGAGAAGCATACAACGTACAGCCGCATCGCCAACTCGGGACATCAAAACACACGAGGTGCACACGTTTCAACCCTTATTTTCCCGTAGTTTTGGTATGCGAGATTCTCTTAGGTCTTGAACACCGAGACGGTGTTTCATTCAAGTCTGGGGGAGTATTCGTTGAGTATCATACATGTTATTAGGATTAGATGTTGATTTTTTTAGGAATAAGCGGATAGATACCTAGTACGAATTTTCGAGCTTTAGTCATTATTGTGCGACTTTGTCGAATCGTGAACAGTAGTCTAAGTTTGCTTAGAAGTCTTTTTGATACCGATTAGTTGAGTAGTTGTGCTTGAAACCATGATCTATAGTTGCATTCACTTCCTAGGTTTCAGTACCAAGTATCCATATCTCCGTGTATACCGATTGATCTTTGCTTTGTTTGATATATTTTATCGTTCCTTGATCATTAGATTCCACACGCTTATACTCCGCTGTCAAATTTTTTTCCTTGGACAAGTGTTTACCTATTTGAGGATGACATTGACATGAGTACATCGAGATCGATGGTTCGGGTCTAAGTGGTGGGTTGAGGCGCTACTCTACATCGTAAGGGTTAGAGCGATGCGTATTTTTTGGTAAAAAAAAAAGAAAAAAATATTCTTCAATGACGCATCTCTTCACTCCGCTAAGGTTACGAGACCTTATGAGTGTGCCATAGGCAGCCTGGATCTAAGTAGAAAGCCATCTCTCTTCGACTTCGACGACCTAGGAACCAAGCGTGGATCTATAAAAAAAGGAAAAGAAGAAAAAAAAATAAGAACGAGAATATGAGTTTAATGATATCTCGAGCTTAGAAAATTGGTATGGAGATCGCTTGGACGTTGTCTAGGAGTATGGATTAGGCTTAGGTCATTGGTAGGATTGCATGGCTCGTGACTTTCGGTTGATAGAAGTCTGAACTAGGTGTGCTTAGACTTGCGTTCATGTGACGCGTCGTTTTGCATGATGGCTATCTCTTCGAAGTTTTTGTGCTAGTGTCCATTGTTGTTTTACTCTTCTTGTACTCGACTCTAGATTTGCTCGAGGACGAGCAAAGGTTAAGTCTGGGGGAGTTTGATAACACGTTATCCGTCGTAGATATTTACATGTTTCTTAGGTTTAGTTTTGATTAGATTTCATGGACTTTACCGAGTTATTGAGCATATTCGAGGCTTTTATCTACATTTTGTGTTTTGTGTAGAAAATGAAGACATGAAGGAAAACACGAATGATTACGGCAATTCCAACCCAAAAACGTGTCAAAATGACAAGATACCTCATGTGCACGACCAAGGAAGCAAACGGAACACTCAAACCTCGAGCGAAAGGAGCAAAAAGAGCAATTGCAAGTGTGCATGCTCGGGCTGTGTTTGTGCACCCGATTTGGGCTGCTCTTGTGCCCGCTCGGGTCCACCAATTTCTCAACAACCTCCTTGATTTTAGAACGGCCAATTCAGGAGAAAATAGAGCTTTTAGAGTTAGGATTCGAACCAGACTTGTCGGGTCCACCTTTTTCTCAACAAACTCCTTGATTTTAGAACGGCGAATTTCTCAACAATCCATTGCATGTTCTATTGTCTAAGTTTGCTTAGAAGTCTTTTTGATACCGATTAGTTGAGTAATTGTGCTTGAAACCATGATCTATAGTTGCATTCACTTCCTAGGTTTCAGTACCAAGTATCCATATCTCCGTGTATACCGATTGATCGTTGCTGGTTTGATATATTTTATCGTTCATTGATCATTAGATTCCAACGCTTATACCTCCGCTGTCAAATTTTTTTCCTTCATTGATATGAGTACATCGAGATCGATGGTTCGGGTCTAAGTGGTGGGTTGAGGCGCTACTCTACGTCCTAAGGGTTAGAGCGATGCGTATTTTTTGGTAAGAAAAAAGAAAAAAATATTCTTCAATGACGCATCTCTTCACTCCGCTAAGGTTACGAGACCTTATGAGTGTGCCATAGGCAGCCTGGGTCTAAGTAGAAACCCATCCCTCTTCGACTTCGACGTCCTAGGAACCAAGCGTGGATCTATAAAAAAAAGAAAAGAAGGAAAAAAAAAGAACAAGAACGAGAATATGAGTTTAATGATATCTCGAGCTTAGGAAATTGGTATGGAGATCGCTTGGACGTTGTCTAGGAGTATGGATTAGGCTTAGGTCATTGGTAGGATTGCATGGCTCGTGACTTTCGGTTGATAGAAGTCTGAACTAGGTGTGCTTAGACTTGCGTTCATGTTTTGATTAGATTTCATGGACTTTACCGAGTTATTGAGCATATTCGAGGCTTTTATCTACATTTCGTGTTTTGTGTAGGAAATGAAGACATGAAGGAAAACACGAATAATTACGGCAATTCCAACCCGAAAACGTGTCAAAATGACAAGATACCTCATGTGCACGGCGAAGGAAGCAAACGGAACACTCAAACCTCGAGCGAAAGGAGCAAAAAGAGCAATTGCAAGTGTGCATGCTCGGGCATGATGTGTGCCCGCTCGGGCTGTGTTTGTGCACCCGATTTGGGCTGCTCTTGTGCCCGCTCGGGTCCACCAATTTCTCAACAACCTCCTTGATTTTAGAACGGCCAATTCAGGAGAAAAGAGACCTTTTAGAGTTGGGATTCGAACCAGACTTGTCGGGTCCACGTTTTTCTCAACAAACTCCTTGATTTTAGAACGGCCAATTTCTCAACAACTTTCCTTGAATTTTTTTGATAACACGTTATCCGTCGTAGTATTTACATGTTTCTTAGGTTTTGTTTTGATTAGATTTTGTGGACTTTACCGAGTTATTGAGCATATTCGAGGCTTTTATCTACATTTCGTGTTGTTGAGAAATTGTTGAGAAATTGGCCGTTCTAAAATCAAGGAGTTTGTTGAGAAAAAGGTGGACCCGACAAGTCTGGTTCGAATCCTAACTCTAAAAGGTCTCTTTTCTCCTGAATTGGCCGTTCTAAAATCAAGGAGGTTGTTGAGAAATTGGTGGACCCGAGCGGGCACAAGAGCAGCCCAAATCGGGTGCACAAACACAGCCCGAGCATGCACACTTGCAATTGCTCTTTTTGCTCCTTACGCTCGAGGTTTGAGTGTTCCATTTGCTTCCTTGGCCGTGCACATGAGTTATCTTGTCATTTTGACACGTTTTCGAGTTGGAATTGCCATAATCATTCGTGTTTTCCTTCATGTCTTCATTTCCTACACAAAACACGAAATGTAGATAAAAGCCTCGAATATGCTCAATAACTCGGTAAAGTCCATGAAATCTAATCAAAACTAAACCTAAGAAACATGTAAATACTATGACGGATAACGTGTTATCAAAGGGAGCCCGACCCTGTTTTCAAGCTCAAAATCCTTTATTTATGTCGATACCTTGGATTTTTAGAGTTTGGAGATGCCCTTTTCGAGTTTCTTAGGATACTAATGTCATTTCTAGTCAATACGCCGCTTGCGTTGCCTTTGTCTCTCAAAAATTCCTTTTGCTTCCTATTTCCGATTTGCTTTTGTCTCACATATTGCAACCCTTTTCCGCTTTTTATTTTTGTTTCACGTGTTTAGACGACTACAACAATTAATTGTACGACGGGCTTTGAAATATCATGTCTTTGTGTATGAAACTCCGAATTACATGATTTTCTTCACAATTTATTCCTATTTTCTAGATAAACGATGTTGGGGGTAGCTGAAGGCAGCCTGACCCCATTTTCAAGCTCAAAATCCTTTATTTTGGTCGATACTTTGGATTTTTAGAGCCGGGATATGCCCTTTTCGAGTTTCTTAGGATACGAATGTCATTTCTTGTCAATACGCCGCTTGGGTTGCATTTGTCTCTCGGATATTCCTTTTGTTTCCTATTTCCTATTTGCATTTGTCTCTCATGTTGCACCCCTTTTCTGCTTTTTGTTTCTGTTTTCATGTGATTAGACAACTACAACAATGAATTTTACGACGGGCTTTGAAATACCATAACGTTGTGTACAAAGCTCCGAATTACATATTTTTTTCACATTTTATTACTCTTTTCGATATAAACGATGCCGTGGGGTGCTGAAGGCAGCCTGTCCCCGTTTTCGAGTTCAAAATCCTTTATTTAGGTCAATACGTTGGATTTTTAAAGCCGTGAGATGCCCTTTTGGGTTTCTTAGGATTGGAATGTCATTTCTTGTCAATACGCCGCTTGTATTGCGTTTGTCTCTCGGATATTCCTTTTGCTTCCTATTTCCTATTTGCGCTTGTCTCTCGTGTTGCACCCATTTTCCGCTTTTTGTTTTTGTTTTCACGTGATTAGACTACTACAACAATGAATTTTACGATGGGTGATGTGCGGAAATCAGAGTTTTATATTTCCAAGACCACTCTACCACAAGTATATGGTTCGTATAGTACAAGGGTCGAACTCTTGGACTAGTGCAGAGTTAGAACTAAGATATCACGAGAAGAAGATCCATCAATAGATTGATATCAAACTAGGAAATAAAGATAAAGAAAGATAACGAAGCTAGACTCGGCAAGATGGAATATCACGGGTCTTGGGAATACCGGAACATGCAATTGATGTTTCTATGGAACATGAAATCGTTTTATATTAATCGATAGGGAACTAAAATCTAATCTTCTACCTAGGAAATCAACATCAATCATCTTTCGATGTAGCGCGGAACATCTAGATACATGAAGAACGATAGGGAATTCAACCTATAATTCTGGAAATGACTCTTCCGAGCCTAAATCCTATACCTATGAAATCAACGTCACTCATCTTCCGATGTAGCATGGAACGTCTTGATACACGAAGAACAATAGGGAATTCGACCTCTAATGTCGGATGGGAACTCAACCTCTATGAACGAAAGTGACTCTTCCGAGCCTAAATCTTCTATCTAAGATATAAACGTACTCACCTTCGGATGCAGTAAATCTACAACCTAGATGCATGATGAACAATGGGGGTTCTACCTCGATTATTACATTTCCTAAATAGATTAACCGATCGGTCAAATTCTCATTAATCTAATTCATTCAAAGGATGATCCCGAGATTGAATTCTGATTCTTCCAAGCTTAGACGAATCTCTAATCTCCCTCGAACATGCCTAATCTCATTCGAATATATCTAATCTTATTTAAGCATGAAATCAACAACATATGAAGGCATTACGCACATATCTACAACCTATCGAACCATACGATTGAAGAAAACCGAAATCAAGCATTAACGAGTCAAACTATCCATTACAATGGCATCCCTAACCCATGATAACAGATCTACTCATAATACATAGGGAAACAAACACAAACGAAGTAAATGTCCATCTTCCCTATCATCCCGAGCAATGTCTTCGGATGAATCCTTTGGGTGGCCAAAGTCTTCAACCGTGTTCTCTCCTCTTTCTCCTGTGTATTTGGGTCTCTTTTCTGGTCTATGCTTCGTCCCCCTGCCCTAGATCTCCTTCATTCTTCTTTATTTGCCCGTTGAATCTCTCAAAACAGGTTGTTGCGAGAAAGGCGACCCCGCGCGGGCTCATGCCTTACGCGATCAGGTATTACTCACCCCGAGCGGGGTAATGTATCCGCCCGAGTGGGCTAACCTACCCGATCGGGTTCTCTTCCGGCCTAAGTCTTGTGAATTTTTCTGGAACTTCTGCGCAACTTCAGCCCGAGTGGGGCCTCTTCCAAGCCCGAGTGGGATGTGTTACCTTGCTGTTTTCGCTCGATTAGCTCGACGCTAGGGTATTCTGTTTGGTTCCATTCCCGTTCACGTATTGTATTCTATCACTTGGTCATGTTTTCGGGTAGTTTTTCCGTATTCACTCGTGTTTGCTTCATATGTTTTTGTTTCCTACAAAAAACACGAAATTGTAGAAGAACTCCTCGAATATACTCAATAACTCGTTAAAGTCCAAGAAATCTAATCAAAACTAAACCTAGAAATCATGAAATACTATGACGAATTGCATGTTATCAAACTCCCCCAGACTTAACCTTTGCTTGTCCTCGAGAAAATCTAGAGTCGAGTACAAGAAGAGTTAAACAACAATGGACACTAGCACAAATACTTCGAAGGATCAGCCATCATGCAAGACAACGCGTCACATGAACGTAAGCCTAAGCGTACCTAGTTCAGGATTCTATCAACCGAAAGTCACGAGCCATACAATCCTACCAATAACCTAAGTCTATTTCATACCCCTAGACAACGCGTGTACTCTTTTCCCCTCGTCGGTTTTGTCCCACGGGGTTTTCCGACGACGGGTTTTTAACGAAGCCGCGTGTCACTTTTCCCGTGACCTAATTAATATCACTCGCTCCACATCCCTTGTGCAACCGAGCGTCGTTCCAGTCGGGATCGCGTCAAGTGGTATCAGAGCTGGTTCAAGCGAAAAGGTTAGTTCAATTTGGTTTGGATCTTTTCGGTCATAGCTTGGTTGAATGTTACAAACAAATTTAAAAAATAAATATACATTTCGTGCGTTTAGGTGTCCATCTCGCGCGTATCTATCCCGTACGTGTCCTTGTCAAGGGTTTTTCTTGCTTTCCGATTGTGGCTGCTCCGTGTGTTCGTGTGCAAGAACTTGTGAGTAGGTGCACGCAAGGAACCGTAGGACGTCATGGGTGAAATACGTGCCGAGAACAGCAGGGTCAATGAGAGACTGATTGAGGCTCTCCCGGCTCGTTTGGAGCAAAGCATCACCAACAAAATGGAGGAGTTTCGGCAAGAGTTTCGGATCGGCCAGCATGAGGGGGACAACAACTACTACAAACGAGGCAGTTCATCCTCGTCGTGAAGTAGTTATCGGCGGCGTGAAGTAGTTATCGGCGGTGGCGTGCGCCAGGGGAATGGAGAGACGACCCGAGGGACGACCTCGCTGGTCTCAAGCTGAAAATTCCAGCATTCCACGGCAAGGCCGACCCGGAAGCCTACCTAGAATGGGAGAAAAAGGTAGAGCTCATTTTCGGTTGTCAAAACTATCCCGAGGTCAAGAAGGTGAGGGTAGCGGCCACGGATTTCTGCGACTACGCGTTGAGTTGGTGGGATCAACTCACGATTTCTAGCCGGCGAAACGGAGAAGAACCAGTAGCAACATGGCTGCAAATGAAAGCCATAATGCGCAAGCGATATGCTTCGAATCACAACATCTGAGAGTTACACAAGTCGATTCCAATCGATCAACTACTCCAGCGAAGAAGGAGCTCTCGTTCTAACTTTGGGGCTGGAAAAAACATTCAACCACGAGAGGAAAAACCGAGCTATCCATGGAGAGACAAATCTGCTCCAGCAGCCCGAGACGCAATCAAAGTGGTTACGACAATTCAACCCCGAAAACGTGATTGAATGACTAGGTACAACTTGTGCAAGGCCACGGATTGAAAGCGAACACTCAAACACCGAGCGAAAGGAGCGGAAACAGAAAAATTGGTGCTGCACGCTCGGGCATGGAGAGGACCCGCTCGGGCACAAGTTGAGAAATTAAGGTTGAAAATCCTCGTAGCCATACACGACTCGAGCACTGAAAAACACCGTTCGGGCAAGTATGCCCGCTCGGGTTGCAAAAGGGTGCCCGCTCGGGCTCTAATTGTCACTAAAATTCGCCGTGAACAAGCCCGACTCGGGCTGGCAAGCCACACGCACGGGCAAGGGAGCCAGCTCGGGCTGTCAATGGTGCACAATCGGGGGGAGGTCTTGCACGACCGGGCTGCTCTTGTGCCCCCGCGGCGGGCTGTTCTTGTTCCCGCGCGAGCCGCCAAATCAGGAACTAACTCTTTTGAAGGTTTGAACGTGCAATTAATGAGAAAAGAAGCCTTCTAGGGCTAGGAAACATTGAGGGGAACATTCAGAGACATTGAGAGACATTGAGAAAAGAAGAGAAAGACGGAACGACGTATCGGGAGTGTGGGGGAACTATTGAAGACATCGGTATACGAATACGGAGATATCTCATTCTCTATCAATGTCAAATTTAGTTATCTTTTACGTTTTTTTTGCTGTGTTCATGTCTGAGTAGATCTACAGCCATGGGTTAGAGAGTTTTGCCAATATGTAGTGAAGTCTTGTTCTTAATGCTTGGTGGTACTTAATGCTTTTATTCTTGAACGTCACTTGAATGAATGAATTCGGTATTTGACCGTTTTTAGATTGATTGGTTGTTTTTTATGCCTTCATTCCTGTACGCCACTCGAATGGATGATTACAGAAGTCTAATGAATCTACGCAAGGGGATTAGACTTTTGAATCTAGCCATGATTTAGGATTTAATCGATTTAGAATCTACGCCAGGTCGATCGATTGAATCTAAGGATTAGGAGAGCGGTCTTAATGCGTCTAGTAGGCGAGATACGCAATCGAGAGGTTGGTATACGCATGCTAGATAGTGCACAAGTCTACGCCAGTCAGTTCCTATATTAGAGCTTGAATTCCTTGAACTCGTGATAGTATCTAAGACCAATGATCTTGTTAGAACTTCGTTACATCGTCGTGCAACTCTCGATACCTATGGTGTTTAGTCATTGAGTTTATTTCGTTAAGTAATTTAGTTTAGTTGCATTTGTATTCCCAATATTCACTGATTTCACACGTCTTATCCATTAGTCTAATAACTTTAGAGTTGCATCAATTCCTTGTGTATGACCCTAGTACTACACGATCCGTATTCTTGCAGAAGCGTTAGTCTTGGTATATTATTACTTGAGATTAACCACATCAGTATGCACCCCGCACGGGGTCGTGTTCCAAGCCTGATCCGTGCGGCTCCTTAGCTCCCCGCATCGTGCCAAAGTTGTTGGGAAGTCAGCCCGCGCGGGGTCCTTTCCAAGCCCAAGCGGGCTGAGTTTACTTGCTGTTTTTGCTCCATTCGCTCGATGCTCGGGTGGTCCGTTTGGTTCCATGGCCGTGCACATATTTCTTCTTATCATTTGGTCATGATTGCGGATAGGTTTGCCGTAATCACTCGTGTTTGCTTCACATGTTTTCGTTTCATACACAAAACACGAAATCGTAGAATAAGTCCTCGAATATAGTCAATAAGTCGGTAATGTCCAAGAAACGTAATCAAAACTAAACCTAGGAATAATGGAAATACAATGAGAGATTACAAATTATCAAACTCCCCCAGACTTAACCTTTGCTCATCCTCGAGCGAATCTAGAGTCGAGTTCAAGAATAACAAAACAACAATGGACACTAGCACGAAAACTTCGAAGTATGAGTCATTATACAAAACAACGCATCACATGAACGTAAGCCTAAGCGTACTTAGTCTCGACTTTTATCAATCGAAAGTCATGTGCCATGCAATCCTACCAATAACCAAAGTCTATTTACTACCCCTAGACAACGTCCAAGCAATCTCCATACCAATTCCCTTAAGCTTGCGCGAGATATCATTAGACTCGTATTCTCGTTCTTATTCTCTTTTCTTCCTCTTTTGTTTTTCGTTTATAGATCCGCGCTTGGTTTCTAGGACATCAAACTGGAATAGGATGGCTTTCTAGTTAGAACCAGGTTGCCGATTGGAACACTCATAAGGTGTAATCTTAGCGGAGTGAAGAATTGTGTCATTGAATAAATTTTTAGACCGAATATTACGCATCAACTCTAACCCTTATCACGTAGAATAGCGCATCATCCCACCACTTAGACCCGAACCAACAATCTCGATGTACTCATGTCAATGTAAACCTGCAATAGTTAGAAACTTATGCAAGGTGACAGCGGAGTATAAGCGCGTGGAATCTAATAATCCATGAACGGTAAAATATATCAAACAAAGCAAGGTATGAACGGTATGCACGGAGATATGGATACTTGGTACTGAAACCTAGGAGGTGAAATGCAACTATAGACCATGGGTTCAAGCACAACTACTCTACTAATCAGTATCCAAAAGACTTCTTAGCAAACCTAGACTATTTTTCACGATTCGACAAAGTCGAACAATAATGACTAAAACTCGAAAATTCGTACTAGGTATCAATCCGTTTATTCCTAAAAAAACAAAAAATCAACATCTAATCCTAATAACCTAATTCTAATCACATGCATGTTACTCGACGAGCACTCCCCCATATTTGAATGAAACACCGTCTCGATGTTCAAGCCCTAAGCGAAAAATCTAGCACACCAAAACACGGGAAAAATAAGGGTTAGAACGTGTGCACCTTGTATATCTTGCTTTTCAAAGTTGATGATGCGGCTGAATGTTGTACGCGTCTCCTCCTTAAGGGATAATATCGACATTAGAATACCTGTGAAAAAGAATCACACAATCCTAAAAGAAAATACAACGTAATAGCTCACCGAGTACATCAATGCCAAAAGAATAAAAATAAGTCCGAGAAATGAGATGAAATGAAAAATATGAAAAATTCGGGTTGCCTAAGCGCTTGTTTAAGGTCGCGAGCCTGACCGAGATGCTCTATTCGTGTGAAGGATCCAAAAGAGGAATACATCAGAATAAAAATAAGTCCGAGAAATGAGATGAAATGAAAAATATGAAAAATTCGGGTTGCCTAAGCGCTTGTTTAAGGTCGCGAGCCTGACCGAGATGCTCTATTCGTGTGAAGGATCCAAAAGAAGGAATACATCTTTTTCGCGCGTAATGTTTTCTAAATTGTAGAGCTTCAAACGCTGTGCGTTGACCCTGAATGTATTTCCTTCATTATCGTTTAACTCGATCGCTCCGTGGGAAGAAATTGACACAATTCTATATGGTCCGAACCAATGCGATTTCAACTTCCTAGGAAAGAGTTTCAACCGAGAGTAGAAGAGCATAACGAGATCACCTTCCTTGAAGGATCACTGGATTATGTGACGATCATGCCATTTCTTAGTGCGTTCCTTGTAGATTTTGGCATTTTCGTAGGCATCAAGACGCAATTCTCCCAAATGGTGAAGTTGTAAAACCGTTTTCTCGGCTGCTGTCTTGTAATCGAAGTTTAACGCTTTGATGGCCCAATATGCTCTGTGTTCCAACTCGACTGGTAGGTGACAAGCCTTTCCTTAGACTAACTGATATGGAGTCATGCCAATCGGAGTCTTGAAGGCTGTCCTATGCGCCCAAACTACATCATCGAGCTTGAGAGACCAATCCTTGCGGGATTTCGAAACGGTCTTCTCGAGAATAGCTTTGATCTCTCGGTTAGAAATCTCTACTTGACCACTGGTCTAAGGGTGGTAAGGTGATGTGATCTTGTGTTTCACCCCGTATTTCTTAAGCAGTGCCTCGATCGACCGATTAGTGAAATGCTTACCCCCGTCACTGATGACAACTCTCGGGACGCCGAATCAAGGAAAAATGATGCGTTTGAAGAGTTTCATAACCACCTTTGAATCTATCGTGGGGCTTGCCTGTGCTTCCACCCACTTGGTCACATAATCCACAGCTACTAAAATGTAGAGATTCCCGGAAGAGGATGGGAATGGACCCATGAAGTCTATGCCGCAAACATCAAACGGTTCGACCTACAGGATATGCTGCTAAGGCATTTCATTGCATCTAAAGATGTTCCCCGTCCTTTGAAATATATCACAAGAAGAGACGTATTGATGGACGTCTTTGAAGAGTTTGGGCCAATAGAATCCCGCATGAAGAATCTTAGCGGTGGTTCTAGGAGCTGCAATGGAAAATCACTTGTTGGACTTCTTCTTTCGGAATGTATTGCTAGAATAAACCGTCTATTCCCTTCTTGAAGAGAAAGGGTTCATCCCATTAGTAAGCCTTCACATCATGTAGGAACTTCTTCTTTGTATTATAGCTCAACCAATGTGGAAGTACCTCACATACTAGACAATTAACATAATATGCATACCATGGCTCTGAGATGGTGGTGACGGCTAGAATTTTGTCACCCCGAAGAGAGTCATCAATGGGCGTACTCTCGGGGATTTCCAGGCGTGAGAGGTGATCAGCGACTCCATTTTCAACCCCCTTTCGAACTCTGACTCCAAATCAAACTCTTGTAGGAGTAGTATCCACCGAATGAGCCTGGGTTTGGCGCCTTTTTTTGTAAGAAGGTATTTCAGCGTGGAATGGTCGGTGAACACAATGACCTTGGACCCAACGAGATATGATCGAAACTTTTCAAAGGCAAAGACGACTGCAAGCAATTCTTTCTCTATTGTGGTGTAGTTGGCTTGAGCATCATCTAGAGTTCTGCTCGCATCATATATTCCATGCGACACCTTGTTTTTCCGCTGTCCCAAAACTGCTCCTACGGCGTAGTCGCTAGCATCACACATGAGATCGAATGGAAGCTCCCAATCCGGTGGTTGTATGATGGGAGGTGAGACTAGAGCCTTCTTCAGAGTTTCAAAGGCGTTAAGACATTGCTCGGTGAAGTCAAACTTTGCATCTTTGCTGAGCAATTCAGTGAGAGGTCTGGCAATCATAGAGAAGTCTTTGATGAACCGTCTATAGAAACCAGCATGTCCCAAAAAACTGCATATTCCTTTCACATTTATGGGAGGGGGTAGCTTATCTAACACCTCTATTTTAGGTTTATCCACATCAATACCCTTTTCTAAATTTCGATGTTTTAGAACTATGCCTTCTTGACCATGAAGTGACATTTTTTCCAATTTAGCACAAGATTAGTCTGCAAACATCTATCCAAAACCTTGCAAAGGTTGATAAGATACATATCAAAGGAAGGTCCATGGACAGAAAAGTCGTTCATGAAGACTTCCATAATGTCACCATTCATATCAGAAAATATAGATGTCATCCAACGTTGAAATGTAGCGAGAGCATTACACAAACCGAATGGCATGCGACGATAAGCATAGGTACCAAATGGACAGGTAAAAGTCGTCTTCTTCCTGTCGTCGGGGTGGATCAGTATCTGGAACAAACCTGAATAGCCATCAAAGAAACAAAAATAGGAGTGAAGAGCTAAACGTTCAAGCATTTGATCAATGAAAGGTAACGGGAAGTGATTTTTCCTGGTGGTTGCGTTCAGCTTTCTGTAATGGATACACGTTCGCCATCCTGTCACTGTCCTGGTCAGTATTAATTCATTCTTCGCGTTGGGGAAAACTGTGATGCCTCCTTTCTTTGGTACGACCTGAACTGGACTCACCCATGTACTGTCGGAGATTGGGTAGATTATACCCGCATCATGCAACTGTAGTACTTCCTTCTTGACAACTTCCATCATGTTATGATTGAGCCTTCGTTGATGCTCGATAGACTTTTTGGATTTGTCTTCTAGATGCATTCTATGCATACAAAGGGTTGGGTTAATACCAGGAATATCATCCAGAGTGTATCCTACGACGGCTCGATAATGACGGAGTGTTTTTACGAGCTTGTCTGTTTTTGTGCTATCCAAAGCACTATTAACAATAATGGGATAAGTAGAATTGGATCCAAGAAATTCATCCCTCAGCCCTTGTGGTAGGGGTTTTGGTAGGGGTTTGAGTTCCACTTTAGGTGCCGTCTCGATGCCCCAATCTGTTTTAGAATTATTCGGAGTCGGAGGAGACTTTGAAATATTTGCCGAAGGGTTGTGGACGGAGAATGCCCGATTGGGTGTCACATGTTCATCGGTCAAGCTTCTTCCAAAATTAAATAGCCTGGTCGTGTTCAACAGCGGCTCGGTCGGGCTTAATTTTCTGGAAATGGGGCTCGAATGCAATGCACGGGTCGGGCTGCTGTGTTGCCCGATGGTGCCGCTTTCAAATGCAGGTGCTCGGTCGTGCACAAAGGGTAGCTCGGTCGGGCACTTGTCAGCCAAAGCTTCATCGAACAATTTCGTCAAGGGTTCAATGTCTCCTAGTTGTTCAAGATCGTCTGTCAATTTGTCCAACACATGAAAATGGAACAAAGACTATACTGTGGATAGTTTCTTGAGACTTTGATCTAATTGAAACTCAATCGTCTCCTCTCCAATTTTCATTGTCAATCTACCTGCTCTAACATGTATGATGGTATCGGCAGTATTGAGAAATGGACGTCCAAGGATGATAGGTATTTTTTCATATTCCTTCATATCCAAAACCAAAAAGTCGATAGGAACGTAGTAATCACCTACCTTGAGTGGTACATCTTCCAAAATACCCACGGGATATTTCACTGAACGATCAGCCAATTGTAGCACAATCCTCGTAGGTTTCATTTCACCCACCATATCCAATTTCTCACAAACCGACAGATGTAGGGGGCTGACGCTAGTTCCTTGGTCGCAGAGGGCATTATTGATTACGAAGTTTCCCAGCTTACAAGGGATGACGAAGATACCTGAGTTGGGTAGTTTCTGTGGTAGTTCGTGTTGAATGACAGCATGTGTTGCACCTGTGACCATCACTATTTCTGCTTCCACACTACGCTTCTAAGTGGGGATATCCTTGAGGAACTTAGCATAAGAAGGTATTTGCGTGATTGCTTCATGGAAATGAATATTGACTTCCATCTTCTTCAATATCGCTGCGAAAAAGGTCTTGGTGGCGGTACCACATAAATCGGTTCTTCTTTCTCCTCATCTAGTACATCCTTATGATGCTCTTGGTTGCTAGGCTTAACCATTGAAGACTTTGAGCATTGTTCAAAAATTTGGGGTTCGACATTCACAATTTATGTCCCGCTTCTCAACATGATGGCATTGCAATGCTCACGAGGGTTCAGCTCAGGTTTCATCGATAGAATTTTTTGCTAGTTAGAAGCGCTCGCTGCAAGCTGCACAACTTGGGTATCTAGGATATTCAAATAAGTATGAATTTCCCCAGTTTGCTTCTTCGTATCTTCTTGATCCCATCTTATACTTTTCAGCTCAAAGTGTTGATCTTTCTGTCCTTGTAAAAGCTGAGCAAACATGGACATGATCTCGTTGTTCCCCTCTTGTGTCGGAAGTGGCGCTGATACTCCTCTTTGCTGATACCCTTGCGCTCTATACTGAAAATTCCGATTATGTGGCTGGCTTAAAAACGGCTTTGGCTGGGAGCTTCCTTGGCATGGATCCAAACATTGTCGGTGTTCTTGTATGACAGATTCGGGTGATTCTTCCAGCCCGGATTGTAGGTGTTGGAATATGGATTGTTGGCGATGTAATTAGCATCTGCAACATCCTGGAATCCGTGAGAATCGGGAGAGGCTTGGTGCATGTTCATCATGTGCAATTTCAGCTCAGCGATCTCATCATGCAATGCAAGCACCTCGCTGTCCACTCCCTTGGCTGGTATCCTTCGATTATATTCTCCCGACATAATGTTTCTTCCCTCGGCCATCTTCTCAATCTTGGCCTCAATCGCTTTGAATGGGAGATCATGAAGTGAACCTCCACAAGCAGCGTTCAACCAATATCGTTCATCGTCAAGAAGCACCTCAATAAAAGTGGTGATGAGGTATCTTTTATCCATCCCGTGGTGTGGGCATTCTCGTTGATATCGTTTAAATCGCAACCAAGCTTCAGGAATACTCTCTTTATCCTCTTGCATAAATGAATTGATCTTGTTCTTCCATAGTTGCATCTTGTGGGGTGAGTAGAATCGCATCATGAAGCGTTCTTCGAGCTGGCTCCACGTGTGAATAGAATATGGAGGTAGCGTGTAGAGCCACTCGAGTGCATGCTCCCTAACCGAGAACACAAAGGCAAGCAACATTATCGTTTCATCTTCTAATCCGGGGTATGCTTTCATGTTCAAACACATCATCTTGAACTGAGTAAGATGCTGGTTCGGATCCTCTATAGATAGTACCCTAAGTAGCGATTGACTCAATATTTGAATGAAGGTCGGTTGTAACTCAAATTTGTTCTGATCTATCACGGGCCTTCGAATGCAAGAGAAAAGCTGTGTGTGTTTAGGCGCTGTGTACACCACGTAAGTTTCCGGTGCTTCCTCTTGAGCCTTCTCTTCTTCACTAGATAAATCTGTTTCTCGCTCACTTGTTGTTTCCTCAGTATTCTCGGAACCACTATGCCTCCCTTTTTGCTGTTTCTTTAACGCTCGCGTAGTCTTGTCAATATCAAGGTCAAAGAGGAGCTCTTTGCCTCTCGAACTCCTAGATATATATCGAGTGATCTGCACGTAGGAAAGCAATAAACAATAGCTTAGCTCAAAAGAGATGCAATCGACTCAAAATAAAACAAAAAATGCAGAAAACGAAAACGAACAAAAGACTCTAAAAGGACTGGATCTCGACTCAACGAAATCCTAATTCTAAAGCCGTAACTAGTCCCCGGCAACGGCTCCAAAAACTTGATGTGTGGAAATCAGAGTTTTAAATTTCATAGACCACTTTACCACAAGTATATGGTACGTGTAGTACCAGGGTCGAACTCTAGGGACTGAGTGCAGCATTAGAACTAAGATATCACGTAACGAAGATCGGTCAATAGGTAGATAACGAACTAGAAAATAAAGATAATGAAGGATAACGAAGCTAGACTCAACAAGATTGAGTATCACGGGCCTCAAGAATGCCGAAACATGCAATGGATGTTTCTTTGGAACATGAAATCGGTTTATATCAATCGATGGGGAACTAAAATCTAATCCACTACCTAAGGAATCAACGACACTCATCTCTCGATGAAGCGTCAAGCATCTAGATTCATGAAGAATGAGTGGGGAGGTCTACCTCAACTATCAAAAATGACTCTCTCGAGGCCTAAATCCTCTACCGAGGGAATCAACGTCACTCATCTCTTGATGCAGCGTGGAACGTCTAGATGCATGAAGTACAATGGGGAACTCTAACCTCTACTATCGGAAACAATGGGGACTCGATCTCTATTGACGGAAGTGACTATCTCGATGCATAAATCCTCTATCTAGGATATACAAGTACTCACCTCTCGATGCAGTAAACCTTTATCCTAACCGCATGGCGAACAATGGGAGCTCTAACGGTCCTAAATAGATTAACCGATCGCTAGATTTTCATCAATCTAATTCATTCGAACGTTAATACCGAGCAAATCTGACTCTCTCGATGCCTAGACGAATCTCTAGTTTCATTAAAACATGTCTAATCTCATTACAACAGATCTAGTCTCATTCAAACATGAAATAAAAAAAAGTAACAATGCATTACGCACCTATCTAAAACCTATCGAACCATACAATTGAACAAAACCGAAATCAAGCATTAACAAACCAAAAATGCATTACAATGGCATCCCTAACCCATGATAAAATATCTACTCAGAATACATAGGGAAACAACACACAAACGAAATAAATGTTCATCTTCTTTATCATCCCGAGCTGTGGCCTCAAATAAATCCTTTGGGAAGCCAAAGTCTTCAACCGTGTTCTCACCTTTTTCTTCTGTGTGTTCTGGTCTCTTTTGCTGGTCTGTGCATCGTCCCCATTTTGTGGAATGGTGTGTTTCTCTTCATTTGCCTGTTCAACACTTAAAAAAAGTTGTTGTTGGAAAAGGGGCCCGCAGGCTAAGGCTCACTCCGCGCGGACTAAATGCATAACTTGGCATACGAAGCTCCGAGTTACATGATTTTTTTCACATTTTATTCTTATTTTCGAGATAAACAATGTTGTGGCTAGCTGAAGGCAGATCGACCCCGATTTTGAGCTCAAACGTCTTTATTTAGGTCGATACGTTGGATTTTTAGATCCGGGAGATGCCCTTTTCGAGTTTTTTAGGATACGAATGTCATTTCTTGTCAATATGCCGCTTGTGTTGCGTTTGTCTCTTGGATATTCCTTTTGCTTCCTATTTCTTATTTGCGTTTGTCTCTCGTGTTGCACCCCTTTTCCGTTTTTTTTTGTTTTCACGTGATTAGACGACTACAACAATGAATTGTACGATGGTTTTGAAATACCATAACTTTGCATACGAAGATCCAAATTACATGTTTTTTTCACATTTTATTCCTCTTTTCGAGATAAACAATGCCGTGGCTAGCTGAAGGCAGCTCGACCCCGATTTCGAGCTCAAACTTCTTTATTTAGGTCGATACGTTGGATTTTGACTAACGTGATATGCCCTTTTTCGAATTTCTTAGGATACAAATGTCATTTCTTGTCAATAAGCGGCTTGCGTTGCATTTGTTTCTC
This sequence comes from Gynandropsis gynandra, assembly GCA_036759665.1. Classification (NCBI taxonomy): domain Eukaryota; kingdom Viridiplantae; phylum Streptophyta; class Magnoliopsida; order Brassicales; family Cleomaceae; genus Gynandropsis; species Gynandropsis gynandra. Next base: position 19,561,030 of record CM071873.1, read on the forward strand.
TTATATTCCTTTTGCTTTCTATTTCCTATTGTGTTTGTCTCACGTGTTGCAACCCTTTTCCACTTTTCGTTTTTGTTTTCAATTGATTAGACGACTACAACAATGAATTGTACGACGGACTTTGAAATACCATAACTTTGCGTACGAAGCTCCGAATTACATGATTATTTTCACATTTTATTCCTCTTTTTGAGATAAAAGATTCCGCAGGTAGCTGAAGGCAGACCGACCCCGATTTCGAGCTCAAATTCCAATATTTTGGTCGATACATTGGATTTTTAGAGCCGAGAGATACCCTTTTTTGAGTTCTTAGGATACGAATGTCATTTCTTGTCAATACGCCGCTTGCATTGCGTTTGTCTCTCTGATATTTCCTTTGCTTCCTATTTCCTATTTGCGTTTGTCTCTCGTGTTGCACCCCTTTTCCGCTTTTTGTTTTTGTTTTCACTTGATTAGACGACTACAACAATGAATTGTATGGCGGGCTTTGAAACACCATAACTTTGTGTATGAAGCTCCGAATTACATGATTTTTTTCACATTTTATTTCTCTTTTCTAGATAAACGATGCCGGGGGTAGTTGAAGGCAGCCCGACCCCGTTTTTTAGCTCAAAATTCTTGATTTAGGTCGATACATTGGATTTTTAGAGCCGGGAGATGCCCTTTTCGAGTTTCTTACGATACGAATGTCATTTCTTGTCAATACGCCGTTTGCGTTGCGTTTGTCTCTCTGATATTCCTTTTGCTTCCTATTTCCTATTTGCATTCATCTCTCATGTTTCATCCCTTTTCCGCTTTTTGTTTTTGTTTTCACGTGATTAGACGACTACAACAATGAATTTTACGACGGGCTTTGAAATACCATAACTTTGCGGACAAAGCTCCGAATTACATGATTTTTTACACTTTTAAATCCTCTTTAAATATAAACGATGCAGCGAGTTGCTGAATGGAGTCCGACTCTGTTTTCAAGCACAAAATCCATTATATATTTCGATACCTGGGATTTTTAGAGCCGGGAGATGCCCTTTTTGAGTTTTTAGGATATGAATGTCATTTCTTCTCAATACGCTGCTTGCGTTGCATTTGTCTCTCGGATATTCCTTTTGTTTGCTATTTCCTATTTGCGTTTGTCTCTCATGTTGCACCCCTTTTCCACTTTTTGTTTTTGTTTCACGTGATTAGATGACTACAACAATGAATTGTACGACAGGCTTTAAAATACCATAACTTTACGGACGAAGCTCCGAATAACATGATTTTCTCCACATTTTATTCCTCTTTTCTAGATAAACGATGCCGTGGGTAGCTGAAGGCAGCTCAACCCCGTTTTCGAGCTCAAATTACTTTATTTGGGTCGAAACGTTGGATTTTTTGAGCCAGGAGATGTGCTTTTCGAGCTTCTTAGGATACAAATGTCATTTCTTGTCCATATGCCGCTTGCGTTTCGTTTGTCTATCGCATATTTCTTTTGCTTACTATTTCCTATTTGCGTTTGTCTCTCGTGTTGCATCCCTTTTCTACTTTTTGTTTTTGTTTTCACGTGATTAGACTAATAAAACAATGAATTTTACGTCGGGCTTTGAAATACCATACTTTTGCTTACGAAACTCCGAACTACATAAATTGTTTTTCACATTTTATTCCTCTTATCGAGATAAACGATGTCACGGGTTGTTGAAGGCAAACTGACCCCGTTTTCGAGCTCAAAATCCTTTATTTAGGTCGATACCTTGGATTTTTAGAGACGGGAGATGCCCTTTTCGAGTTTCTTAGGATACGAATGTCATTTCTTGTCAACACACCGCTTGCGTTGCGTTTGTCTCTAGGATATTCCTTTTGCTTCCTATTTCCTATTTGCGTTTGTCTCTCGTGTTGCACCCCTTTTCCGCTTTTTGTTTTTGTTTTCTCGTGATTAGACGACTACAACAATGAATTCTACGACGGGTTTTGAAACACCATAACTTTGTGTACGATGCTCCAAATTACATTATTTTTTTCAAATTTTATTCCTATTTTCAAGATAAACGATGCGCGGGTTGCTGAAGGCAGGCCGAACCCATTTTCGAGTTCAAAATCCTTTATTTAGGTCAATACAATGGATTTTTAGAGTCGAGAGATGCCCTTTTTGAGTTTCTTAAGATACGAATGTCATTTCTTGTCAATACGCCGCTTGTGTTGCGTTTGTCTCTCGGATATTCCTTTTGCTTCCTATTTCCTGTTTGCATTCGTCTCACGTGTTGCACCCCTTTTCCGCTTTTGTTTTTTACACGTGATTAGACGACTACAACAATCTATTTTACGAAGGGATTTGAAATACCATAAGTTTGCGTACAAAGCTCCGAATTACATGATTTTTTAACATTTAATTCCTCTTTTCAAGATAAACGATGCCGTGGGTTGCAGAAGGGAGCCCGACCCTATTTTCAAGCTCAAAATCCTTTATTTATGTCGATACCTTGGATTTTTAGAGTTGGGAGATGCCCTTTTTGAGTTTCTTAGGATACAAATGTCATTTCTTGTCAATACGCAGCTTGTGTTGCGATTGTCTCTCGGATATTCCTTTTGCTTCCTATTTCCGATTTGATATTGTCTTACGTGTTGCACCCCTTTTCCGCTTTTTGTTTTTGTTTCATGTGTTTAGACGACTACAACAATTAATTGTACGACGGGATTTCTAGATAAACGATGTTGTGGGTAGCTGAAGGCAGCCTAACCCCATTTTCAAGCTCAAAATCCTTTATTTTGGTCGATACTTTGGATTTTTAGAGCCGGGAGATGCCCTTTTTGAGTTTCTTAGGATACGAATGTCATTTCTTGTCAATACGCCGCTTGGTTGCATTTGGCTCCGAATTACATGATTTTTTAACATTTAATTCCTCTTTTCAAGATAAACGATGCCGTGGGTTGCAGAAGGGAGCCCGACCCTATTTTCAAGCTCAAAATCCTTTATTTATGTCGATACCTTGGATTTTTAGAGTTGGGAGATGCCCTTTTTGAGTTTCTTAGGATACAAATGTCATTTCTTGTCAATACGCAGCTTGTGTTGCGATTGTCTCTCGGATATTCCTTTTGCTTCCTATTTCCGATTTGATATTGTCTTACGTGTTGCACCCCTTTTCCGCTTTTTGTTTTTGTTTCATGTGTTTAGACGACTACAACAATTAATTGTACGACGGGATTTCTAGATAAACGATGTTGTGGGTAGCTGAAGGCAGCCTAACCCCATTTTCAAGCTCAAAATCCTTTATTTTGGTCGATACTTTGGATTTTTAGAGCCGGGAGATGCCCTTTTTGAGTTTCTTAGGATACGAATGTCATTTCTTGTCAATACGCCGCTTGGGTTGCATTTGTCTCTCGGATATTTCCTATTTGCATTTGTCTCTTGTGTTGCACCCCTTTTCTGCTTTTTGTTTTTGTTTTCATGTGATTAGACAACTACAACAATGAATTTTATGACGGGCTTTGAAATACCATAACATTGCGTACGAAGCTCCGAATTACATATTTTTTTCACATTTTACTACTCTTTTCGAGATAAACGATGTTATGGGTTTGTTAAGGTAGCCCGTCCCCATTTTTTTAGCTTAAAATCCTTTTTTATGTCAATACGTTGGATTTTTAGAGCCAGGAGATGCCCTTTTCGAGTTTCTTAAGATAGGAATTTCATTTCTTGTCAATACGACGCTTGCGTTGCGTTTGTCTATCGGATATTCCTTTTGCTTCCTATTTCTGATTTGTGTTTGTCTCATGTCTTGCACCCCTTTTCCGATTTTTGTTTTTGCTTCACGTGATTAGACGACTACAACAATGAATTGCACGACGGGCTTTGAAATACCGTAACTTTGCGTACGAAGCTCCGAATTACATGATTTACTTCACAATTTATTCCTGTTTTCTGGATAAATGATGTCGTGGGTAGCTGAAGGCAGCTCGACCCCGTTTTCGAGCTGAAGATCCTTTAATTAGATCGATACATTTGTTTTTAGAGCCAGGAGATGCCCTTTTCGAGTTTCTTATGATACAAATATTATTTCTTGTCAATACGCCGCTTGTGTTGCGTTTCTCTCTTTGATATTCCATTTGTTTCCTATTTCCTATTTGCGTTTGTCTCTCGTGTTGCACCCCTTTTATGCTTTTTGTTTTCGTTTTCACGTAATTGGACAACTACAATAATGAATTTTACGACGGGCTTCGAAATACCATAACTTTGCGTACGAAGCTCTGAATTACATGATTTTTTTCACATTTCATTCTTCTTTTCGAGATAAACGATGCCGCGGGGTGCTGAAGGCAGCCCGTCCCCGTTTTCGAGTTCAAAATCCTTTATTTAGGTCAATACGTTGGATTTTTAGAGCCGTGAGATGCCCTTTTCGAGTTTCTTAGGATTGGAATGTCATTTCTTGTCAATACGCCGCTTGTGTTGCGTTTGTCTCTCGGATATTCCTTTTGCTTCCTATTTCCTATTTGCACTCGTCTCTCGTGTTGTACCCCTTTTCCGCTTTTTGTTTTTGTTTTCACGTGATTAGACTACTACAACAATGAATTTTACGATGGGTGATGTGCGGAAATCAGAGTTTTATATTTCCAAGACAACTCTACCACAAGTATATGGTTCGTGTAGTACTAGGGTCGAACTCTGGGGACTAGTGCAGAGTTAGAACTAAGATATCAAGAGAAGAAGATCGATCAATAGATTGATATCAAATTAGGAAATAAAGATAAAGAAAGATAACGAAGCTAGACTCGGCAACATGGAGTATCACGGGTTTCGGCAATAGCGGAACATGCAATTGATATTTCTCTGGAACATGAAATTGGTTTATATCAATCGATAGGGAACTAAAATCTAATCTTCTACCTAGGAAATCAACATCACTCATCTTTCAATGTATCGCGGAACATCTAGATGCATGAAGAGCGATAGGGAATTCAACAAATAATTCTGGAAATGACTCTTCCAAGCCTAAATCCTCTACCTAGGAAATCAACGTCACTCATCTTTCGATGTAGCACAGAACGTCTAGATGCACGAAGAATAATAGGGAATTCGACCTCTAATGTCGGATGGGAACTCAACCTCTATAAACGAAAGTGACTCTTCCGAGCCTATATCTTCTATCTAAGATATAAACGTACTCACCTTCCGATGTAGTAAATCTACAACCTAGATGCATGATGAACAATGGGGGTTCTACCTCGATTATTACAATTCCTAAATAGATTAACCGATCGGTCAAATTCTCATTAATCTAATTCATTCAAAGGATGATTCCCGAGACTCAAGTCTGATTCTTCCAAGCCTAGACGAATCTCTAATCTCCCTCGAACATGCCTAATCTCATTCGAATAGATCTAATCTTATTTAAGCATGAAATCAACAACATATGAAGGCATTACGCATATAACTATAACCTATCGAACCATACGATTGAAGAAAACCGAAATCAAGCATTAACGAGTCAAACTATCCATTACAATGGGGTGTCCCTGACCGGTTTGGCCGAAGGTTTTGTCCGGTCGTGCAAGGGTTGTCCCCGACCGGGTGGAGGCTTTTCTTGCTCAATCTCGTCCCGTTTGTCCCGTGATAATCTTCGAAGTTGCTCCTTAGCTCCGTGCATGTCCTTTTAGCTCCAAAATGATCCAAATACGCGCAAAGACCTGTAAGAACATGAAAACACGAAAACAAGTAAAACGTAAACGGAATCATACGTAAAACATCACATATGTATCAAAAACGCATCCTAAATCGTGCAAGAAATACCTATGAAAACGAGATGATCAAAATCCCCCAGACTTCAATATTTGCTTATCCCTAAGCAAACGTAAACGTGGAACACATGGGGTATGAAAAACACGAGAATTCCCCTTCTCCTAGAAATACCGCTAAAGCGAACCTAACCGATCAACTAGCATGTCGAGAGCAAATTCGGCCTAATCGAGTTTTCAGCCTTAATCCTAGGTCCACCGCGGTTACCCATGAGAAAGTAAATCAAAGGAAACTGGACACGCTACCGTAACTCCCTCCTGTAGAAAGGTTTTCGTATATTGATTGAATGAAATTACATCAGCTATATAACAATATACAAGAGATATGAAACCCTAACGGAAACCCTAATAAACCAAAATTACATTTATGTCCCTTTCACTTATATGCCCCCTCAAGACGGAGCACCTTCGGTGATGCCGATCTTGTGACAAAGTGACGTGAGAAACTCGAAGGATACCGCCTTGCACTAGTTGACGAACAAAAAAGTAATCCAAAGCTAGATGCTTCATGCGAGAATGAAAGACGGGATTTGCGCTCAAATATGTTGCACCAATGTTGTCACAACAAATGACCGGAGGTTGTGATGTAGAAATACCGAGTTCCGTTAAGAGAGACATGATCCATCGGAGTTCTGCTGCTGTGTCTGCGATAGCTCGATATTCCGCTTCGGTGGATGATCGTGCGGTGAATTTCTGTTTCTTGGAAGACCAAGAAATGAGATGGCTGCCAAGGTAGACAATATATGCCCCCGTAGAAATATACTCATCACGATCCCCCGCCCAATCTGCATCACTAAAGG
>CM071873.1:19567881-19588684 GCA_036759665.1 Gynandropsis gynandra
GAGGACAAGGAAAGACGTGCGGTAGGGGCCATAGGAGTGGTGACTGATTTAGCTTCGGAGAAGTGAGCTTTGTTGAGGATATCCGTGACATATTTGCGTTGAGTGAGAAGTAATCCAGAGGCTGTGCGTTTTACTTCAATGCCAAGGAAGTAAGATAGCTTTCCCAAGTCTTTGATGGAAAAGCGGTTTCCAAGCGTTATTATGAAGCGTTGGACTGCCCCCGAGTTGCTTCCTGTTACCACAATGTCATCCACATAGACAAGAACATATATAGTTACCTCTGAATTAAGAAGAATGAACAAGGATGCGTCGGCCAGGGAGTTGACAAAGCCTTGGCCGAGAAGAAAATCCCAAAGTTCCGAATACCAAGCCCGAGGAGCTTGTTTGAGACCATAGATTGCCTTGCTGAGTTTGCATATGTGGTGAGGACGATCATGATCAACAAAACCTGGAGGTTGTGTCATGTATACCTCTTCTGTGAGTTGCCCTTGAAGAAATGCATTGTTGACATCTAGTTGACGAAGACTCCAGCCATTTGCAATTGCAATACTCAAAATCAATCGAATGGTAGCGGGTTTAACTACTGGACTGAATGTCTCAAAGAAGTCCACTCCCGGTCGTTGTGTAAAACCTTTCGCCACAAGTCTGGCCTTGTAGCGATCCACCGAACCATCAGGTAATCGTTTGATACGATAAATCCACTTGCATCCAACCACATTTGATGCATGTTGAGCCGGTACAAGATCCCATGTTCAATTACGAACAAGTGCCTCAAATTCCTCACTCATCGCCTTCCTCCAACGCGGATCTTTTAGGGCTTGAGAGACAGTTGTAGGTTCGATGTCTGGAGGGTGTGCCCGATCGGGTGCTGAGGAAGAGCCCGTTCGGGTAGATGTTGTGAAATCATCCCCGTAACTTTGCACGACTCGGGTGGAAGGGTCACCCGCTCGGGCATGATGCACGATCGGGCGGTGTACCTGGTGCCCGGTCGGGCTAGTAGCCTGCAACAATTTTGCTTTAGATCTCGTTTGCATGGGGTGAATGTTGCCACCACCAGCAATAGCCGGAACATCCAAATGGGAGTTAGCTGCAACAGAGACCATGTCCGCGGGCGCCCTCGATGTGAGCATGTCCGGTGAAGGATCCGTTACAGTAGTCACGGAGGAAGACGGTGTCACGAGTGGCATTGGATAAGATGGAACAACACAAACGGGTGACGAACATGAGGATGCAGGTGGATTGGGGTTGAAATCGTTGTTTGTGAAATATTGGGAGTAGTTGGAGTATGGAAAGACGGTTTCATGAAACTCTACATGACGAGATGTATAAATTCGCGAACTTATGGGATCAAGACACAAGTAGGCACTTTGGGTGGTGGAGTATCCTAGGAAGACACAGGGTTTAGAACGGGGCGAAAGTTTGTTGTGGAGTATGGACGAAGCCACGGATAACATAGGCAGCCGAAAGTCCGAAGCTTAAGATAACTCGGATCGGTGCCAAGAAGTCTAGTGAAGGGGCTATCATACGAAAGAACGGGAGTGGGTAAGCGGTTAATGAGATAAACCGCAGTTGGGAATGCGAATGACCAAAACGAAGGAGGTAAGGACGCATGAGACAAGAGAGAAAGACCGGTTTCAACGATATGGCGGTGACGACGTTCCGATATACCGTTGGGTTCAGGCGTGTGAGGAGGGGTGGTACGATGGGATATGCCGTTTGTGGAGAGGAATGAAGCAAGGGCAATGTACTCTCCACCATTATCGGTGTAGATAGTACGGATGACGCTTTGGAATTGTTTTTCAACTAAAGCTTTGAACGTGATAAAGGTTTCTCGAACTTGGGATTTTTGTTTGAGAGGGTACAGCCATGTATAGCGAGTGAAGTGATCAACAAAGATGACATAGTATTTGAAACCATCAACCGAGATGATTGGTGATGTCCAAACATTGGAGAAGATGATTTCAAGTGGAAATGATGTAGAGATGGAAGATTCATGAAAAGGCAATTTGTGGCTTTTATTGCTGGAACAAGAGTTGCATAACAACGACAAACTCGACTTAGACAATGGTAAACAGTTCTTAGAAACAATATGCTTTAAAATAGAAAGCGAAGGATGACCTAAACGTGAATGCCACTCGGACAAAGTGGTGTTGACACTATGAAGAGCCACAATTGGAGGTTGGGTGAACTTGGGTTTCGGCCACTCATAGACACCATCTCTAGCCTTTCCGTGAAGTAGAGGATCCCCCGTTTTTAGATCCTTCACCTGAAAATGATCATCAAAAAATTCCACGGAAATGTCATTAGTCCGACACAATTGGTGAATGGAGATCAGATTCTTGTTCATCGTAGGTACACATAGAACTTGATCAAGATGCAAACAAGAATCATTTATCGAGCTAGGGATCGAGAGAGAACCAATGTGAGTGATGGGCAAGGAGGAACCATCACCAATTACCACCTCTTCACCTCCCTTGTACGGAGAATGTAGCGACAAATTTTGGAGATCCGATGTGATGTGGTGGGAAGCGCCGCTGTCAAGTAGCCATGACTCCGGTTCATAATTGGTGAGAGTGGTGTTGTGGGCACGTGGCTGCCATGGTCGTGGTGATGAAGCCCACGGTGGTGACGGTGCAGGAGTAGAGTTTCTATTTCCGAGCTGTGGGCACTTACGAGCGCTATGCCCAAAGATGCCACACAATTGACAGCGACCTTGGTATCCCGATGACGATCTGTTCTCATTTTGACGCCACTGGTTTGGACCATTCTGTCGATTGCGATTGTATTGATTCAGACGAGTGTTGACAGCAAGCGCATTTACGGGCGGCGTGAATAGCAATGGGGCGGCTTGAAGCAGCTTCACTTCGTGATTGAGGAGTTTCTCATGGAGTTCCTCAATCGGAATGATGCTATCTCGGACATTCGCAGCATCGACAATCGGTTTGTAGTCCTCCGGCAATCCATCGAGAATGTATTGCAGCAAGTCTTCCGCATCAAGGGGTTTTCCGAGGAGCGCTAATTCATCCGTCTTGTTGATGATGGTGCACATATAATCATCTATGGGTTGAGATCCTTTGGAGCTTCGTTTGAGTTGTTCCTTCAATTGAAGGATGTGCCCCCTTGATGCCTTACGATATGTGCGTGAAAGGAGAAGCCACGCCTCTCGCACGGATGAAACCCTAACAATCATCGTTTGTAATGGGGGCGAAATTGCTCCTAATATGGCCGAGAATAGGAGACGATCTTGCTGTTTGAAGTGCGCAAACGCTGGATTCGGGGTTGAGATGCCATTAACAATGATTGTGGCATCGGGAACAAGTGAATCGGTTTGGAGAAAACATTCCAACCGATGACCATCAAGGAGTGAAGGATCTAAAAACGGGGGATCCTCTACTTCACGGAAAGGCTAGAGATGGAGGAGGTGAGCTTGGTCACGTTTGTCATGTTGACGGTGAGGAGTGTTGCGTGGGGATCATTGACGTTGAAAGCCGGAGTTGCATCAGCAGCGGAGGAGGTAGCCATAGTTGTGCGTGACAATTAGGGTTTTGAAGGAGTGCCCGATCGGGTAGAGAGGAAGTGCCCGATCGGGGAATTGAGAGGACCGACGGTTTTGAGGGAAATTGAGAGGACCGACGGTGATGAAGTAGCTGGTCCGATGGTGAGTGGAGAGTAGGATTTGGAGGCCGGCGACGAGGAGAAAGGAGGGAGAGGGTGGCCGGCGGCGGTGGTTAGGGTTTGAGAGAGGGCGGCCGACGGGGAGGGGTAGGGGTGTGCTTGAACAAGAATTAGGGTTAGGGTTTTGAGAGGAGTTGGCCGACGGTGATGAGGTAGCTTGGCCGACGGAGAGTGGAGGGTAGGGTTTAGAGGCCGGCGGTGAGGAGAAAAGAGGGAGAGGGTGGCCGGCGGTGAGGAGAAAAGAGGGAGAGGGTAGGGTTTAATGCTTTCATTCTTGTACGCCACTCGAATGGATGATATTAGAAGTCTAATGAATCTACGCCAGGGGTTTAGACTTTGGAACCTAGCCATGATTTAGGGTTTAATCGGTTTAGAATCTACGCCAGGTCAATCGATTGAATCTAGGGATTAGGATAGCGGTCTTAATGCGTCTATGTATGTGAGATGCGCAATAGATATATTGGTATACGCATGCTAGATAGTGGACAAGTCTACGCCAATCAGTTCCTATAGGAGAGCTTGAATTCCCTGAACTCGTGATAGTATCTAAGACCAATTATCTTGTTAGAACTTCGTTACATCGTTGTGCAACTCTCGATACCTATGGTGCTTAGTCATAAGTTTATCTCGTCAATTAGTTTAGCTTAGTTCATTCCCAATTCCACCATTAGTCAATTTGCACGTCTTATCCATTAGTCTAATAACTTTAGAGTTGCATCAATTCCTTGTGTTCGACCCTAGTTATTATACGATCCGTATTCTTGCGGAAGCGTTAGTCTAGGTAATTTATTAATTGAGTTAATGCACATCAGAGCCGAGAGATTCACTTTTCGAGTTTCTTAGGATACGAATGTCATTTCTTGTCAATACGCCGCTTGGGTTGAGTTTGTCTCTCGGATATTCCTTTTCCTACCTATTTCCTATTTGCATTTGTCTTTCATGTTGCACCCCTTTTCCGCTTTTTGTTTTTGTTTTCACGTTATTAGAAGACTACAACAATGAATTGTACGATACGCTTTGAAATACCATAACTTTGCGTACGAAGCTTCGAATTACATGCTTTTTATGACATTTTATTCCTCTTTTCGAGATAAACTATGCCGTGTGTTGTTGAACGTTGTTGGACCCCGTTTCCAAGCTCAACACTCTTCATTTAGGTTGATACGTTAGATTTTTAGAGCCGGGAGATGCTCTTTTCGAGTTTCTTAGGATACGAATGTCATTTCTTGTCAATACGCCGCATGCGTTGCGTTTGTCTCTCAGATATTCCTTTTGCTTCCTATTTCTATTTGCATTTGTCTCTCGTGTTGCACCCCCTTTCCCGTTTTTGTTTTTGTTTTCACGTGATTAGACGACTACAACAATGAATTGTACGACGTGCTTTCAAATACCATAACTTTGCGTACGAATCTCTTAGTTACATAATTTTTTGACATTTTATTCTTCTTTTTGACATAAACGATGCCACGGGTGGCTGAAGGCTGCTGGAGCCCGCTTTCGAGCTCAAAATCCTTTATTTAGGTCGATACGTTCAATTTTTAGAAATGGGAGAAGCCCTTTTCGAGTTTCGTAGGATACGAATATTATTTGTTGTCAATACGCCGCTTGCGTTGCGGTTGTTGCTCGGATATTCCTTTTTGCTTCCTATTTCCTGTTTGCGTTCGTCTCTCGTACTGAACCCCTTTTCCGCTATTGTTTTTCGTTTTCACGTGATTAGACGATTACGACAATGAATTGTACGACGATTACGATATTTTGGATTTTTAGAGCCAAGAGATGCCCTTTTCTAGTTTCTTAGGATGCGAATGTCATTTCTTGTCAATATGCCGCTTGCGTTACGGTTGTCTCTCGGATATTCATATTGCTTCCTATTTCCTATTTGAGTTTGTCTCTCTTGTTGCACCCCTTTTCCGCTTTTTGTTTTCTTTTTCACGTGATTAGATGACTACAACAATGAATTGTACGACGAGTTTTGAAATTCCATAACTTTGTGTACGAATCTCCGAATTACATTGTTTTTTCACATTTTATTCATCTTTCGAGATAAACAATGCCGCGGGATGCTAAAGCCAGTCTGACCCCGTTTTCAAGCTAAAAACCCTTTATTTAGGTCGATATGTTGGATTTTTAGAGCCGTGAGATGCCCTTATATAGTTTCTTAGGATACGATTGTCATTTCATGTCAATTTGCCGCTTGCGTTGCGTTTGTCTCTCGGATATTCCTTTTGCTTCCTATTTCCTATTTGCGTTTGTCTCTCGTGTTGCACCCCTTTTCTGCTTTTTGTTCTTCTTTTTACGTGATTAGAAGACTACAACAATGAATTGTACGACGGGCTTTGAAATACCATAACTTTGTGTACCAAGCTCCAAATTACATGATTTTTTCACATTTTATTCGTCTTTTCAAGATAAACGATGCCATGGGATCTGAAGGCAACCCGACCCTATTTTAGATCTCAAAACCTATCATTTAGTTTAATACGTTAGATTTTTAGAGTCGGGAGATGTTCTTCTCGAGTTTCTTAGGATACGAATGTCATTTCTTGTCAATACGCCGCTTGTGTTGAGTTTATCTCTCGGATAATTCTTTTGCTTCCTATTTCCCATTTGTGTTTGTCTCTTGTGTTGCACGCTTTTTGTTTTTGTTTTCACGTGATTAGATGACTACAACAATGAATTGTACGACAGGCTTTGAAATACAATAATTTTGCGTACAAAGCTCCGAATTACATGATTTTTTCACATTTTATTCATGTTTTCAAAATAAACGATGCCGTGGAATGCTGAAGGCCGCCCGACTCCATTTTTGAGCTTAAAATCCTTTTATTTAGGTCGATATGTTGGATTTTTAGAGTCGGGAAATGCCCTTAACGAGTTTCTTAGGATACAAATGTCATTTCTTGTCAATACGCCGCTTGGGTTGCGGTTGTCTCTGGGATATTCCTTTTGCTTCAATTTTCCTATTTCCATTTGTCTCTCTGTTGCACCCCTTTTCCGCTTTTTGTTTTCATTTTCACGTGATTAGACGATTACGACAATGAATTGTATGACGGGCTTTGAAATACCATAACTTTGCGTACGAATTTCCAAATTACATGATTTTTTGCACATTTTATTCAGCATCCCGACCCCGTTTTCAAGCTCAAAATAGTTTATCTAGGTCGATACGTTGGATTTTTAGAACCGAGATATGCCCTTTGCGAGTTTCTTAGGATACGAATGTCATTTCTTGTCAATACGCCGCTTGTGTTGCAGTTTTCTCGCTGATATTCCTTTTCCTTCCTATTTCCTATTTGCGTTTGTCTCTCGTGTTGCACCCCTGTTCTGCTTTTGGTTTCCGTTTTCACGTGAATAGACGATTACAACAATGAATTGTACGACGGGCTTTGAAATACCATAACTTTGGGTATGAAGCTCCGAATTACATGTTTTTTTGCATATTTTAGTCCCCTTTTCGAGATAAACGATGCCGCGGGATGCTGAAGGCAGCCCGACCGCATTTTCAAACTTAAAACCTTTTATTTAGGTCGATACGTTGGATTTTTAGAGCCGCGAGATGCCCTTTTCGAGTTTCTTTGGATACGAATGTCATTTATTGTCAATACGCCGCTTGCGTTGCGTTTGTCTCTCGGATATTTCTTTTGCTTCTTATTTCCTGTTTGCATTTGTCTCTCCTGTTGCACCCCTTTTCCGTTTTTTCTTTTTGTTTTCACATGATTAGACGACTACAACAATGAATTGTGCGACAGGCTTTTAAATACCATAACTTTGTGTACGAAGCGCCGCATTACATGACTTTTTTCACATTTTATTCCTCTTTTTGAGATAAATGAATGCAGGATGCTGAAGGCAGCCCCACCCCGTTTTATAGCTCAACACTCTTCATTTAGGTTGATACATTGGATTTTTAGAGCCGAGAGATGTCCTTCTCGAGTTTCTTAGGATACGAATGTCATTTCTTGTCAATACGCCGCTTCCATTGCGTTTGTCTCTCGGATATTCCTTTTGCTTCCTATTTCCTATTTGCGTTTGTCTCTCGTGTTGCACTCCTTTTTCACTTTTTCTTTTTGTTTTCACGCAATTAGATGACTACAACAATGAATTGTACGACGGGCTTTGAAATACCGTAACTTTGCGTACGAAGTTCCAAATTTCACGATTTTTATCACATTTTATTCCTCTTTTCGAGTTTTACGATGCCGGGTGATGTGGTTAATCTCAAGTAATATTATACCTAGACTAACGCTTCCGCAAGTATACGGATCGTATAGTACCAGGGTCGAACATCGAGGAATCGATGCAACTCTAAAGCTAGTAACCTAATGAATAAGACGTGTGAAATCGATTAGTGATGGGAATGCAAATGAAACTAAACTAAACTAATTAACGGGATAAACTCAATGACTAAACACCACAAGTTTGTAGAGATGCACGATGATGCAACGAAGTTCTCACAAGATCATGGTCTTAGATATTATCACGAGTTCAGGGAATTCAAGCTCTAATATAAGAACTGAGTGGCGTAGACTTGTCCACTACCTAGCGTGTGTACTACCAATCTCCCAATTGTGTAATCTCACCCACTAGACGCATTAAGATTGCTATCATAATCCCTAGATTCAATCGATCGACCCATTAGACACATTGAGACTGCTGTAGATCTACTCAGACATGAACTCAGCAAAAGAAACGCAACAGGTAACTATGTTCAACATGGATAAAGAATGAGATCCCTCCCTATTCTATTACCGATGTCTTCAATAGCTCCTCCATGCTTCCGCTTCCTCATTCTGTCCTTCTCTCTCTTTTTCTGTGTCTTTCAGTGTCTCCTCTTGTGTCTGGTTCGTCCCCTTGCCCTAGACGTCTTAGTTTCCCTTTAATTACACGTTCAAACTTTCAAACAAGTTAATTCCGGATTAGGCGGCCCGCGCGGGCATAATATGCACCCGGTCGTGCAGCGGGTGAGCCCGAGCGTGCACTCTTCTCAGCCCGAGTGGGCTTGCTTGCACGACCGTGTAGGATTTCAGCCCAGTCGTGTTCGGTCTCGGCGATTTTCATTCCTAATTGGAGAAGTGTAGCCCGAGCGGGTCCTCTCTTGCAGCCCGAGCGGGGATGGTCACCCGACCATGTGGTCTTCACTTGCTGTTTCCGCTCCTTTCGCTCGATGCTTGAGTGTTCGATTTGGATCCGTGGCCTTGCACATGTTGTATCTTGTCATTCAATCCCGTTTTTGGGGTCGAATTACCGTAATCATTCTTGTTTCGCTTCATGTCTTTGTTTCCTATAAAAAAACATGAAATGGTAGATGAAGTCCTCGAATAAACTCAATAAGTCGGCAGAATCCAAGAAATCTAATCAAAACTAAACCTAAGAATCATGTAAATACTATGACGGATTACATGTTATCAAACTCCCCCAGACTTAACCTTTGCTCGTCCTCGAGCAAATCTAGAGTCGAGTACAAGAAGAGCTACGCGTTACATCATGCAAAGCAACGCGTTACATGAACGTAAGCTTAAGTGTACCTAGTTCAGACTTCTATCACCGAAAGTCACGAGCTATGCAATCCTACCAATAACCTAAGTCTATTTCATACCCCTAAACAGCGTCCAAACGATCTCCATACCAATTCTCCTAAGCTTGAGATATCATTAAACTCGTATTCTCGTTCTTATTCTCTTTTCTTTTCCTTTTTTTTATAGATTCATGCTTGGTTTCTGGGACATTGAAGAACATTTTTTGCTTTTTATTTTTACTAAAGAATACACATCACTCTAACCCTTAGGACGTAGAATAGCGCCTCAACCCAGCATTTAGGCCCGAACCATCGTTCTCGATGTACTCATGTCAATGAAAACCTGAAGTAGTTAAAAACTTTTCCAAGATGACAGCGGAGTATAAGCGTGTGGATTCTAATGATCAATGAACGACAAAATATATCAAACAAAGCAAAGATCAGTCGGTATACACGGAGATATGGATACTTGGTACTGAAACCTAGGAGGTGAATACAACTATCGATCTTAGTTTCAAGCAAAACTACTCGACTAATCGGTATCCAAAAGACTTCTAAGCAAACCTAGACTATTGTTCACGATTCGACAAAGTCGCACAATAATGACTAAAGCTCAAAAATTCATGCTAGGTACCCATCCGTTTATTCATAAAAATAACAAAAAAAATCATCATCTAATCCTAATCACATGCAAGATACTCGACGAGTACTCCCCCAGACTTGAATGAAACACCTTCCCGGTGTTCAAGACCTAAGAGAATCTCGCATACCAAACTACGGGAAAATAAGGGTTGGAACTTGTGCACCTTGTGTATCTTGCAATCCCGAGTTGGTGATGCGGCAGGATGTTGTTTGCGTCTCCTCCTCAAGGATGATATCGACATTGAAAAACCTATGAAAAACAATCACACAATCCAAAAGAAGGAATACTAACCCACCGAGTACATCAATGTGAAAAGAATAAGAATAGGTCCGAAAATGAAATAAAAAGAAGATGCAAAAGTCGGGTTGCCTCCCAATAAGTGCTTGTTTAAGGTCACGAGCCTGACCAAAACGTGCTACTCATTAGGTGGATGTCCTTTACGTCGTCGTGTGCGTAGCGTCTCGCGTGCATAGTGTGCTCGATAGGGCGTGGCATGCAGATTAGTTGAATTCCTTGCATGATCAGTCATGTCTTCCCTGAGAGTGTTAATGATGTTCTCTAAGTTGGGGGCTAGATCGTGCTGTCCAAAAATTCTGGTCGAGCTATCCATAAGTCCGGTTGTGTACTCCATGAAATCGGTTAGGCGTTCGTCGCTTGTTTCCTTCAGCATCTCCAGTGATTGTTGGTGCGTGAGCCTTTGTGGTGAAGGCTTCATATTCACCTTGGGTGCCTTGTCAATGCTCCAATTGTGTGCTGGACGTTTGGTGTAGCTTCTCGGCATCTCGGGGTTGTTTATGTATTGATTTGCACCGTATTTAGCTCGGGTTGTGCGGAAGTCCCTATCAGGGTGTTCCTTCTTCTTTTTGTTGTCAAGCAACTTAGTTTGGTACTTTTTATAATCCTTCTCCAGCTACTATGAGATTCATATCTAGGGAATCCATATTCCGAAATTCCTCACAAACTTCCTCGGCTAAATTCTCAAAGATGCCGTCGGGGAACACGAAATCAATAGCGCACGGCTGCTCAAGTGTGTCGATTAAGCTGAACTCTACTTCCATCTCGGGTTTCTTCTTATGCTAATCAATGTTCGTAGCCTTATCCGCTGCCATGTTAGATTCTTCTCCTTTTTCAAATATCGAGGGATTTGGCTGATCCACCGTCTTCATGTGTTGCCGTTGTGGGAATGGCAATTGAGGTGGCCTCGGATCTGGTTTTACGTACTTTGGCTCCTCTTCCTCCTCAAGCTTCTCCTTAAGCTCGTTGACAGCCGTTTCCGCTACTGTGATAGATGCTTCACCCTTTCAGACATTTAAGTATGCTGATCCACCGTCTTACAATCCCTTAGGCAAATTTCGTTGACATGTTCACGAGGATTTGTTTCTGAACTTCCCAATAGAACCTCTTGGGGTTGTGATGCCCCTTGTGCAAGTTCTGCAGCTTGCGTGTCCAATTGTCTAAAGAACCCATCCATCTGCTTATTGGCGCTTTCTTGTTCCGCTTTCACTCCCATCAACAAGTTGTTTTAATTTTATAGTACTTCAAGGAGGCAGCCGAACATGGCGGTAACGTCGGGGGCTGCTTCAGATTGGTTTGGTTGTGGCTGAGGCGCATTTGACTGATAGTTTTGAGTTTAGGGCTGCCTCCAGATGTTGTGCATTCAGCATACCATCGGTGTTCCTATACGGGATGTTTGGGTGATCGCTCCATCCGTGATTGTATGTATTCCCAAAAGGCTGATTGTAATTCTCGTAGATCACTTCTTCATACCCCCAAACTTCTTGTTCCCATGATTGCTCCGAGTAATGCGGATGGTATGAGTTAGACAACTTATCACAAATTTTGGAAAGTTGATCTTTTACTTCAGCTATATTGGCATATTAAGAACAAAACTTCATTACAAATCGGAAAAGCTCTCTAACCCATGGCTATAGATCTACTCAGACATGAACTCAACAAAAGAAACGAAACAGGTAACTATGTTCAACATGGATAAAGAATGAGATCCCTCCCTATTCTATTACCGATGTCTTCAATAGCTCCTCCATGCTTCCGCTTCCTCATTCTGTCCTTCTCTCTCTTTTTCTGTGTCTTTCAGTGTCTCCTCTGGTGTCTGGTTCGTCCCCTTGCCCTAGATGGCTTATTTCCCTTTAATTGCCCGTTCAAACTTTCAAACAACTTAGTTCCGGATTATGCCGACCACGCGGGCACAATATGCACCCGATCGTGCAGAGGGTGAGCACGAGCGTGCACTCTTCTCAACCCAAGCAGGCTTGCTTGCACGACCGTGTAGGATTTTAGCCCGAGTCGTGTTTGGTCTCGGTGATTTTCATTCCTAATTGGAGAAGTGTAGCCCGAGCGGGTCCTCTCTTGCAGACCGAGTGGGCATGGTCACCCGACCATGTGGTCTTCACTTGTTGTTTCTGCTCCTTTCGCTCGATGCTTGAAAGTTCAATTTGGATCCGTGGCCTTGCACACTAAAATAAAAAGTCGAGAAAGGTATCTTTTTAGCACCAAAGGGCTATATGTTGAAATTAGAAGATGGGACAACTATTATCAAACACAAGGATGTTGTATCTTGTCATTCAATCCCGTTTCCGAGGTCGAATTACCGTAATCATTTGTGTTTCACTTCACGTCTTCGTTTCCTATACAAAACAAGAAATGGTAGATGAAGTCCTCGAATAAACTCAATAAGTCGGTAAAATCCAAGATATCTAATCAAAACTAAATCTAAGAATCTTGTAAATACTACGACGGATTACATGTTATCCCCTGGGGATGGTGAAGGTAGCCCGACCTCGTTTTCGAGCTCAGATCCTTTATTTATGTCGATACGTTGGATTTTTAGAGCCAGGAGATGCCCTTTTTGAGTTTGTTAGGATACGAGTGTCATTTCTTGTCAACACGCCGATTGCGTTGCGTTTGTCTCTCGGATATTCCTTTTGCTTCCTATTTTCTATGTGCGTTTCTCTCTCGGGTTGCACCCCTTTTCTTCTTTTTTTTGTTTTCACATTATTAGACGACTACAACAATGAATTAAACGACGGGCTTTCAAAATACAATAACTTGGCGTACGAAGCTCCAAATTACATGATTTTTTTTTCACATTTTATTCCTCTTTCGAGATAAACGATGACGCAGGATGATGAAGGCAGCCCAACCCCGTTTTCAAGCTCAAAACTCTTCATTTAGGTTGATACATTGGATTGTTAGAGCCGGGAGATATCCTTTTCGAGTTTCTTAGGATACGAATGTCATTTTTTGTCAATACTCCACTTGCGTTGCGTTTGTCTCTCGGATATTCCTTTTGCTTCCTTCCTCCTATTTGCGTTTGTCTCTCGTGTTGCACCCCTTTTCTGCTTTTTGTTTTCGTTTTCACGTGATTAGACGACTACAATAATGAATTGTACGACGGGCTTTGAATTATCATAACTTTGCGTATGGCACACCGAATTACATGATTTGTTTTCACATTTTATTCGTTTTTTCAAGATAAATGATACCGTGGGATCTGAAGGCAACCCGACCCTTTTTTTTAGCACAAAACCCTTCATTTAGATTGATACGTTAGACTTTTAGAGCCGGGAGATGTCCTTCTCGACTTTCTAAGGATACCAATGTCATTTCTTGTCAATACGCCGCTTGCGTTGCGTTTGTCTCTCGGATATTCCTTTTTCTTCCTATTTTCTATTTACGTTTGTCTCTCGTGTTGTGCCCCTTTTCCGCTTTTTGTTTTTGTTTTCACGTGATTAGATGACTACAACAAAGAATTGTACGACGGGCTTTGAAATACCATAACTTTGCATACGAAGCTCCAAATTACATGATATTTTTTCACATTCTATTTTTCTTTTCAAGATAAACGACGTCGTGGGACGCTGAAGGCAGCCCGACCCCGTTTTTTAGCTCAAAACCCATTATCTAGGTCGGTACGCTGGATTTTTAGAGTCGGGAGATGCCCTTTTCATGTTTCTTAGAATACGAATCTCATTTCATTTCAATATGCCGCTTGCGTTGCGTTTGTCTCTGGATATTCCTTTTGCTTCCTATTTCCTATTTGCGTTCGTCTTTCATGGTGCACCCCTTTTACGCTTTTTTATTTTGTTTTTACATGATTAGACGACTACTACAATGAATTATACGATGGGCTTTGAAATACATAAACTTTGCGTACAGAGCTCCGAATCACATGGTTTTTTTCACATTCTATTCCTGTTTTCGAGATAAACGATACCGTGAATTGCTGAAGGTGACTCCGCTTTTGAGCTTAAAATCTTTTATTTAGGTTGATATGTTTGATTTTTAGAGCCGAGAAATGGCCTTAACGAGTTTCTTAGGACACGAATGTGATTTCTTGTCAATACGCCGCTTGGGTTGCGGTTGTCTCTCGGATATTCCATTTGCTTCCATTTTCCTATTTGCGTTTGTCTCTCGTGTTGCATCCCTTTTCCGCTTTTTGTTTTAGTATTCACGTGATTAGACGATTACGACAATGAATTTTATGACGGACTTTCAAATACCATAACTTTGCGTACGAAGCTCCAAATTACATGATTTTTTTGCACATTTTATTCCTTTTTTCGAGATAAACGATGCTGTGGGATGCTGAAGGCAGTCCGACCCGTTTTCAAGCTCATAATCTTTTATCTAGATCGATACGTTGGATTTTTGGAGACGCTAGATGCCCTTTTCGAGTTTCTTAGGATAAGAATTTCATATCTTGTCAATGTGCCACTTGCGTTGCGTTTGTCTCCTGGATATTCCTATGTGCCTATGTCTCTCGTGTTGCACCTCTTTTCCGCTTTTTGTTTTTCTTTTCATTTGATTAGACGACTACAACAATGAATTGTACGACGGGCATTGAAATATCAGAACTTTGCGTACGAAGCTCCGAATTACATGAGTTTTTTACATTTTATTACTCTTTTTGAGTTAAACGATGCCACGGGTTGCTGAAGGCAGCCCGACCCTATTTTCGAGCTCAAAATCCTTTATTTAGGTCGATATGTTGGATATTTAGAGCCGGGAAATGGCCTTTACGAATTTCTTACGATACGAATGTCATTTCTTGTCAATACGCCGCTTGTGTTGCAGTTGTCTCTCGGATATTCCTTTCGCTTATTATTTCCTATTTGCATTTGTCTCCCGTGGTGCACCCCTTTTCTGCTTTTTATTTTTGTTTTCATGTGCTTAGTCGACTACAACAATGAATTGTACGACGAGCTTTGAAATACCATAACTCTGCGTACGAAGCTCTGAATTAAATGAATTTTTTTCACATTTTATTCATCTTTTCAAGATAAATGATGCCGTGGGTTTCTGAAGGCAGCACGACCATGGTTTTCAGCTCAAAACCCTTTATTTAGTTCGGCATGCTTGATTTTTAGAGGCGATAGATGCCCTTTTTGAGTTTGTTAGGATACGAATGTAATTTCTTGTCAACACGCCGATTGCGGTGCGTTTGTCTCTCGGATATTCCTTTTGCTTCCTATTTCCTATTTGCGTTTGTCTCTCATGTTGCACCCCTTTTCCACTTTTTGTTTTCGTTTTCACGTGATTAGACGACTATAACAATGAATTCTATGACGGGCTTTGAAATACCATAACTTTGCGTACGAAACTCCAAATTAAATGAATGTTTTCACATTCTATTCCTCTTTTCGAGATAAACGATGTCATGGGTTTCTGAAGGCAGCCCGACTCCGTTTTTGAGATTAAAATATTTTATTTAGGTCGATACGTTGGATTTTTAGAGCCGGGAGAAGCCCTTTACGAGTTTATTAGGATACGAATGTCATTTCTTGTCAGTACGCCGCTTGCATAGCGGTTGTCTCTCGGATATTCCTTTTGCTTGCATTTTCCTATTTGCGTTTGTCTCTCGTGTTACACCCCTTTTCCGCTTTTTGTTTTTGTTGTCACGTAATTAGACGACTACAACAATGAATTCTACGATGGGCTTTGAAATACCATAACTTTGCGTACAAAGCTCCGAATTACATGCTTTTTTTCACATTCTATTCCTCTTTTCAAGATAAACGATGCCGTGGGATGCTGAAGGCAGCCCAAACCTGTTTTCGAGCTCAAAACCCTTTATTTAGGTCGTTAAACTGGATTTTTAGAGTCGGGCAATGCGCTTTTCGTGTTTCTTAGGATATGAATGCCATTTCTTGTCAATACCCCGCTTGCGTTGCGTTTGTCTCTCGGATATTCCTTTGGCTTCCTATTTCCTATTTGCGTTTGTCTTTCATGGTGCACACCTTTTCCGCTTTTTGTTTTTGTTTTCACGTGATTAGACAAGTACAACAATGTATTGTACAATGGGCTTTGAAATACCATAACGTTGCGTACAAAGCTCCGAATTACATGATTGTATTAACATTCTATTCCTCTTTTTGAGAGAAACGATCCCGTGGGTTGCTGAACGCAGCCCGACTTCGTTTTTGAGCTTAAAATCCTTTATTTAATTCGTTACGTTGGATTTTTCTAGCCGGGAGATGCCTTTTACGAGTTTCTTAGAATTCGAATGTTATTTCTTGTCAATATGCCGCTTGCGTTGCGGTTGTCTCTCGGATATTTCTTTTGCTCCATTTTCCTATTGGCCTTTGTCTCTCGTGTTGCACCCCGTTTGAGCTTTTTGTTTTCGTTGTCACGTGATTAGATGATTACGACAATGAACTGTACGACGGGCTTTGAAATACCATAACTTTGTGTACGAAGCCCCAAATTACATGATTTTTTGCACACTTTATTCCTCTATTTGAGATAAATGATGCTGTGAGATGCTGGAGGCAGCTAGACCCCGTTTTCTAGCTCAAAGCCGATTATTTAGGTCGATACGTTGGTTTTTTAGAGTCGGGAGATGCCCTTCTCGAGTTTCTTAGGGTACGAATGTCATTTCTTGTCAATACGCCGTTTGCGTTGCGTTTGTCTCTTGGATAATCCTTTCGCTTCATATTTCCTATTTGTGTTTGTCTCTCGTGTTGCACCCATTTTCCGCTTTTTGTTTTCGTTTTCACTGTGATTAGACGATTATAGCAATGAATTGTACGACGGACTTTGAAATACCATAACTTTGCATAAGAAGCTCCGAATTACATGAGTTTTAAAAATTTTATTGCTTTTTCGGGATAACGATGACGCAGCATGGTGAAGACAGTACGACCCCGTTTTTTAGCTCAAACCTGTTTATTTGGGTCGGTACATTGGATTTTTAGAGCCGGGAGATGCCCTTTACGAATTTCTTAGGATACGAAGGTCATTTCTTGTCAATATGCCGCTTGCGTTGCGGTTGTCTCTCGGATATTCCTTTTGTTTCCTATTTTCTATTTGCGTTTGTCTCTCGTGTTACACCCTTTTTCTGCTTTTTGTTTTCGTTTTTAAGTGATTAGACAATTACGACAATGAATTGTACGACGGGCTTTGAAATACCGTAACTTTGCGTACGAAGCTCCGAAGTACATGATCTTTTGCACATTTTATTCCACTATTCGAGATAAATGATGCTGCGGGATGCTGAAAGCTGCCCGACCCCGTTTTTGAGCACAAAACCCCTTATTTAGGTCGATACGTTGGATTTTTAGAGTCGGGAGATGCCGTTTTCGAGTTTCTTAGGATACGAATGTCATTTCTTGTCAATACGCGGCTTGCATTATGTTAGTCTCTCGGATATTCCTTTCGCTTCGTATTTCCGATTTGCGTTTGTCCCTTGTGGTGCACCCCTTTGCTGCTTTTTTTCTTTTCACGTAATTATATGACTACAACAATGAATTGTGTGAAGGGCTTTGAAATACCATAACTTTGCGTACGAAGCTCCGGATTACATGATTTCTTTCACATTTTATTCCTCTTTTCAAGATAAACGATGCCACGGGTTCCTGAAGGTAGCACGACCCATTTTTGAGCTTAAAATCGGTTTTAGGTCGATACGTTGGATTTTTAGAGTCGGGAGATGCCCTTTTCGAGTTTCTTAAGATACAAATATCATTTCTTGTCAATACGCCGCTTGCGTTGCGGTTGTCTCTCGGATATTCCTTTTGCTTCCTATTTCCTATTTGCGTTTGTTTCTCGTGTTGCACCCCTTTTCCGTTTTTTTTTGTTTTCAAGTGATTACACGATTACAATGTACGACGGGCTTTGAAATACCATAACTTTGCGTACAAAGCTCTGATTTACATGATTTTTTGCAAATTTTATTTCTCTCTTCGAAATAAACGATATTCTGGATGCTGAAGGCAGCCCAACCCCGTTTTCGAGCTTAATATTCTTTATTACGGTCGATACATTAGATTTTGAGAGCCGAGAGATGCCCTTTTCGAGTTTCATAGGATACGAATGTCAGTTTCTTGTCAATACGCCGCTTGCGTTGCGTTTGTCTCTTGGATATTCCTTTTGCTTCCTATTTCCTATTTGCGTTTGTCTCTCGTGTTGCACCCCTTTTTCGCTTTTTGTGTTTGTTTTGACATGATTAGACGACTACAACAATGAATTGCACGACGGGCTTCAAAATACCATAACTTTGCGTACGAAGCTCCGAATTACATGATTTTTTTCAAATTTTATTCCTCATTTGGAACTAAACGATGTTTAAGGTCCCTGGAGACAGCCCGACCCTGTTTTCAAGCTCAAAATCCATTATTTAGGTCGATACGTTGGATTTTTAGAGCCGGGGATGCCCTTTTCGAGTTTCTTAGGATACGAATGTCATTTGTTGTCAATACGCCACTTGTGTTGCGTTTCTCTCTCGGATATTCGTTTTGCTTCCTATTTCCTACTTGCGTTTATCTCTCGTGTTGCACCCCTTTTCCGCTTTTTGTTTTTGTTTTCACGTGATTAGACGACTACAATAATGAATTGTACGACAGGCTTTGAAATACCATAACTTTGCGTACGTAGCTCTAAAATACATGCTTTTATATCAAATTTTATTCCTATATTCGAGATAAACGATTCCGCGGGCTGCTATAGGCAGCCAAACCCTATTTTTGAGCTAAAATCCCTTTATTTAGGTTGATACGTTGGATTTTTAGAACCTAAAGATGCCTTTTTCAAGTTTCTTAGAATACGAATGTCATTTCTTGTCAATACGCCACTTGCATTGCGTTTGTCTCTCGTAGATTCCTTTTGCTTCCTATTTCCTATTTGCTTTTGTCCCTCGTTTTGCACCCCTTTTCCGCTTTTTGTTTTTGTTTTTACGTGATTAGACGACTACAACAATGAATTGTACTACGGGATTTGAAATACCATAACTTTGTGTACGAATCTTTGAATTACATGATTTTTTTCACATTTTATTCCTCTTTTCCAGATAATCCAAGCCATGGTTTGCTGAAGGCTGCCCGACCCCGTTTTCAAGCTCAAAACCTTTTATTTAGGTCGTAACATTGGAGTTTTAGAGCCGATAGATGGCTTTTCGAGTTTCTTAGGATACGAATGTCATTTCTTGTCAATACGCCGCTTGCGTTGCGTTTGTCTCTCGGATATTCCTTTTGCTTCATATTCTGTATTTGCATTTGTCTCTCGTGTTACACCCCTTTTTCGCTTTTTGTTTTTTTTTTTTCACGTGAATAGCGACTACAACAATGAATTGTACGATGGACTTTGAAATACCATAGCTTTGCGTACGAAGCTCCGAATTACATGATTTTTTCAAATTTATTCCTCTTTTCGAACTAAACGATGTCGCAGGTTGTTGGAGACAGCCCGACCCCGTTTTCGAGCTCAAAACCCTTTATTTAGGTCGATACGTTTGATTTTTAGAGCCGGGAGATGCCCTTTTAATTTTCTTAGGATACGAATATCATTTCTTGTCAATACACCGCTTGTGTTGCATTTGCCTCTCGGATATTCCTTTCTCTTCCTATTTCTCGTTTGTGTTTGTCTCCCGTGTCGAACCCCTTTTCCGCTTTTTGTATTTGTTTTCACGTGATTAGACGACTACAACAATGAATTGTACGACGAGCTTTTAAATACCATAACTTAGGGTACGAAGCTCCGAATGACATGATTGTTTTCCCATTTTATTCCTCTTTCCCAGCTAAATGATGCTGCGAGTTGCTGAAGGCCAGCCCGACCCCGCTTTCGAGCTCAAAACCCTTTATTTAGGTCGATACATTGGATTTTTACAGTTGTGAGATGCCCTTTTCGAGTTTCTTAGGATATGAATATCATTTCTTATCAATACGCCGCTTGTGTTGCGTTTGTCTCTCGTATATTCCTTTTGCTTCATATTTCCTATTTACGTTTGACTCTCGTGTTGCACCCCTTTTCCGCTTTTTGTTTTTGTTTTCAAGTGATTAGACGACTACAACAACAAATTATACGACACGCTTTGAAATACCATAACTTTGCGTACGAAGCTCCGAATTACATGATTTTTATCATATTTAATTCCTCGTTTCGAGATAAATGATGCCGTGGGTTGCTGAAGGTTGCCGGACCCCGTTTCCGAGCTCAAAACCCTTTATTTATATTGATACGTTTGAGTTTTAGTTTTTTAGGAAACGAATGTCATTTCTTTTCAATATGCTGCTTGTGTTTCGTTTGTCTCTCGGATATTACTTTAGCTTCTATTTCCTATTTGTGTTTGTCTCTCATGTTGAACCCGCTGATGCGTAATCAGAGTTAAATATAAATAACATAATCTACCCGCAAGTGCACGACACGTGTGTAGTATTTTAGGTGTCGATCCCATTGAGACTACGCAACACTACCTAAACCCGAACTACGAATCAAACTTGCTAACAAAAGAATGTCGATGAGGAATTAAATACTGAAAGTAAATAAGCTACTTGGGTTCTAACGATAAGACAAACATCCTAGGAATCCGGTTTCACCACAAGACTACCGAAACCGACGATCAACCTATCCATCATGCAATCCCAGTTAAAGCTATCAAGGCGGACGGATCCTAACATGATATCTACCCTCTCTCAAGGCATAGACACGTGATCTAGACAAGCTGCCCCCTACTT
>CM071873.1:19606842-19622278 GCA_036759665.1 Gynandropsis gynandra
TAGTATTTATATCATTATTAGGTTTAGTTTTGATTAGATTTATTAGATTTCACCAATTTATCGAGTTTATTCGAGGACTTCATCCACATTTCGTGTTTTGTATAGGGAACGAAGACACGCAGCGAAACACGAGAGATTACGGCAATTCTACCCCAAAAACGTGATTTAATGACAAGGTACAACTTGTGCAAAGCCATGGATGCAAATCAAACACTCAAGCATCGAGCGAAAGGAGCGAAAACAACATTTGATGGTGTACATGCTCGGGCATGAAGTGTGCCCGCTCGGGCTGTATTTGTGCACCCGATCGGGCTGTAAAATTGACCAGAATTTCGCCGAGATATTTCCCGCTCGGGTCCACCTTTTTCTCAACAAACTCCTTGTTTTAGAACGGCCAATTCAGGAGAAAAGAGACCTTTTAGAGCTAGGATTCGAACCAGACTTGTCGGATCCACCTTTTTCTCAACAAACTCCTTGATTTTAGAACGGCCAATTCAGGAGAAAAGAGACCTTTTAAAGCTAGGATTCGTACTAGACTAAAAGGGGGACGTGAGGAGACATTAGAGGACACACTTAGAGACATAAAGAAAGAGGGAGAAGGACGGAACGAAGAATCCGAAGCATGGAGGAGCTATTGAAGACGTCGTTATATGAATAGGGAGGAATCTCTTTCTTTATCAATGTCGAATATAGTTATCTTTTGTGTTTTGTTTTCTAAGTTCATGTCCGAGTAGATCTACATCCATGGGTTAGAGAGTATTGCCAATATGTAACGAAGTCTCGTTCTTAATGCTTGGTGGTTCTTAATGCTTTTATTCTTGTACGCCACTTGAATGAATGAATTCTGTACTTGATCGTTTTTCAGATTGATTGGTTGTGTTTAATGCTTTCATTCTTGTACGCCACTTGAATGAATTGATAATACGTAATCCGTTGTAGTATTTACGTGATTCTTAGGTCTAGTTTTGAGTAGATTACTTAGATTTCACACATTTATCGAGTTTATTCGAGGACTTCATCTACATTTCGTGTTTTGTATAGGAAATGAAGACATGAGGAGAAACACGAGAGATTATGGCGATTTAACCCCGAAAACGTAGCTGAATGTCAAGGTTCAACTTGTGCAAGGCCATGGATTGAAGTGAACACTCAAACACCGAGCAAAAGGAGCGGAAGCAACAAATCAAGACTTGCACGCTCGGGCATGGAAGGTGTGCCCGCTCGGGCATTGAGGTAAAAAGACCCCCGTAGCTTTGCACGACTCGGGCGCTCAAGTAACACGATTGGAAAGGGAGTGCCCGCTCGGGTGGAAATGGAGTGCCCGCTCGGGCTAATTGTTGCCAGCTCAAAATCCTTTACGACTTTCTTAGGATACGAATGCCATTTCTTGTCAATACGCAGCTTGCGTTGCGGTTGTCTCCCGGATATTCTTTTTGCTTCCTATTTCCTATTTGCGTTTGTCTCTCATGGTGCACCCCTTTTCCGCTTTTATATTTTAGTTTTCAGGTTATTAGACGACTACAACAATGAATTGTACGACGGGCTTTGAAATACCAAAACTTTGCGTACGAAGCTCCAAATTACATGATTTTTTCACATTTTAGTCCTCTTTTAAAGATAAATGATACCGTGTACCGTGGGTTTCTGAAGGCAGCCCGACCCCGTTTTCGAGCTCAAAACCCTTTATTTAGTTCGGTACGCTAAATTTTTAGAGCCGAGAGATGCCCATTTCGAGTTTGTTAGGATACGAATGTCATTTGTTGTCAATACGCCGATTGCGTTGCGTTTGTCTCTTGGATATTCCTTTTGATTCCTATTTTTACTATTTGCGTTTGTCTCTCATGTTGCTCCCCTTTTCCGCTTTTTGTTTTTGTTTTCACGTGATTAGATGACTATAACAATGAATTGTACGATTGGCTTTGATATACCATAACTTTGCGTACGAAGCTCCAAATTAAATGAATCTTTTCACATTCTATTCCTCTTTTCAGATAAACGATGCCGCGGGTTGCTGAAGGCAGCCCGACTCGATTTTTGAGCTTAACATTCTTTATTTAGGTCGATACGATGGATTTTTAGAGCCGGGAGAAGCCCTTTACGAGTTTCTTAGGATACGAATTTCATTTCTTGTCAGTGCGCCGCTTGCATTGCGTTTGTCTCTCGGATACTCCTTTTGCTTCCTATTTCCTATTTGCGTTTGTCTCTCCTGGTGCACACCTTTTCCGTTTTTTGTTTTGTTTTAACGTGATTAGACAATAACTTTGCGTACAAAGCTCCGAATTACATGATTTTATTCACATTCTATTTCTCTTTTAAGATAAACGATCCCGTGGGTTGCTGAACGTAGCCCGACTTCGTTTTTGAGCTTAAAATCCTTTATTTAGGTCGAAACATTGGATTTTTCGAGCCGGGAGATGCCCTTTACGAGTTTCTTAGGATACTAATGTCATTTCTTGTCAATAAGACGCTTGCGTTGCGGTTGTCTCTCGGATATTCCTTTTGCTTCCATTTTCCTATTTGCGTTTGTCTCTCGTGTTGCATCCTTTTTGCGCTTTTTGTTTTCGTTTTCACGTGATTAGACAATTACGACAATGAACTGTATGACGGGCTTTGAAATACCATAACTTTGCGTACGAAGCTCCAAATTACATGATTTTTTGCACATTTTATTCCTCTTTTTGATATAAACGATGCTGCGAGATGCGGAAGGTAGCTTGACGCCGTTTTCATGCTCAAAATCCTTTATTAAGGTCGATACGTTGGATTTTTAGAGCCAAGATATGCCCTTTTCGAGTTTCTTAGGATACGAATGTCATTTCTTGTCAATAAGTTTCTTGCATTGCGTTTGTCTCTCGGATATTCCTTTTGCTTCCTATTTCCTATGTGCGAATGTCTCTCGTGTTGCACCCCTTTTCTTCTTTTTTTCGTTTTTAAGTGATTAGACGATTACGACAATGAATTGTACGACGGGCTTTGAAATACCATAACTTTACGTATGAAGCTCTGAATTACATGATTTTTTTGCACATTTTATTCCTCTTTTCGAGATATACGATTCCGTGGGATGCTGAAGGCAGTGCGACCCCATTTTCTAGCTCAAACACGTTTATTTAGGTCGATACATTGGATTTTTAGAGCCGGGAGATGTCCTTTTTGAGTTTCTTAGGAGACGAATAACATTTCTTGTTAACACCCCGCTTCCGTTGCATTTTTCTCTCGTGTTGCACCCGTATTCCACTTTTTATTTTTATTTTAATGTGATTAGATGACTACGACAATGAATTGTACGACGAGCTTTGAAATACCGTAACTTTGCGTACGATGCTCCAAATTACATGATTTTTTTTCACATTTTATTCCTCTTTTCGAGATAAACGATGTCGCTGGTTGTTGATGGCAGCCCGACCCCGTTTTCAAGCTCAAAATCCTTTATTTAGGTCGATATGTTGGATTTTTAGAGCCAGGAGATGCCCTTTTGAGTTTCTTAGGATATGAATGTCATTTCTTGTCAATACGCCGCCTGCGGTTATCTCTGGGATATTCCTTTTGCTTCCTATTTCCTATTTGCGTTTGTCTCTCTCTTGCACCCTTTTTTCACTTTTTGTTTTCATTTTCACGTGATTAGATGATTACAACAATGAATTGTACGACGGGCTTTGAAATATCATAACTTTGTGTACAAAGCTCCGAATTACATGATTTTTGCACATTTTCTTCCTCTTTTTGAGATAAACAATGCTGCGGGATGCTGAATGCAGCCTGACCCTGTTTTCAAGCTCAAAATCCTTTATTTAGGTCGATAGGTTCGATTTTTAGAGCCGAGATACACCCTTTTTGAGTTTCTTAAGATAAAAATGTCATTTCTTGTTAATACGCCGCTTGCGTTGCGTTTGTTTCTCGGATATTCCTTTTGATTCCTATTTCCTATTTGCGTTTGTCTCTCGTGTTGCAACCCTTTTCCGCTTGTTGTTTTTGTTTTCACGTGATTAGACAACTACAACAATGAATTGTACGACAGGCTTTCAAAATACCATAACTGTGCTTACGAAGATCCGAATTACATGAGTTTTTCACATTTTATTCCACTTTTCGAGATAAATGATGCGTAGGATGCTGAAGGCAGCCCGACCTTATTTTCGAGCTCAAAATCCTTTATTTAGGTTGATACGTTGTATTTTTAGAGCCGGGAGATGTCCTTTACAAGTTTGTTAGGATACGAATGTCATTTCTTGTCAATACGCCGCTTGCGTTGCGTTTGTCTCTCGGATATTCGTTTTGCTTCCTATTTCCCCTTATCATTTGTCGCGTGTTTAACCCGTTTTCCGCTTATTGTTTTTGTTTTCACGGGATTAGATGACTAGAACAATCAATTGTACGACAGACTTTAAAATACCGTAACTTTGCATACGAAGCTTCGAATTACATGGTTTTTTCACATTTTATTCTTCTTTTCGAGATAAACAAAGCCGGGGTTGCTGAAGGTAGCCCGACCCCTTTTCAATCTCAAACTCTTTTATTTAGGTCGCTACATTTAATTTTTAGAGACGGGAATTGCCCTTTACGAGTTTCTTAGGATATAAATGTCATTTCTTGTCAAGACGCCGCTTGTGTTGTGTTTGTCTCTCGGATATTCATTTTGATTCCTATTTCCAATGTGCGTTTGTCTCTCTTGTTGCACCCCTTTTCTGCTTTTTGTTTTTGTTTTCATGTGCTTAGACGACTACAACAATGAATTATACGACGGGCTTTGAAATACCATAACTTTGCGTACGAAGCTCCAAATTACATGTTTATTTTCACATTTTATTCCTCTTTTTTAGATAAATGATGCCGCGGGATGCTGAAGGCATCCCATCCTGCTTTCGATCTCAAGACCCTTTATTTAGGTCGATATGTTGGATTTATAGAGCCGGGAGATGCCCTTTTCCAGTTTCTTAGGATACGAATGTCATTTCTTGTCAATACGCCGCTTGCGTTGCGTTTGTCTCTCAGATATTCCTTTTGCTTCCTATTTCGTATTTGCGTTTGTCTCTCGTGTTGCACCCCTTTTCGGCTTTTTGCTTTTGTTTTCATGTGATTAGACGACTACAACAATGAATTGTACGATGGGCTTTGAAATACCATAACTTTGCGTAGGAAGCTCAGAATTACATCATTTTTATCACATTTTATTCCTCTTTCAGAGATAAGTGATCCCGGAGGATGCAAAAGGCAGCCCGACCGTATTTTCGAGCTCAAATCCCTTTATTTAGGTCGATACGTTGGATTTTTAGTGTCGAGAGATGGCCTTTTCGAGTTTCTTAGGATACGAATATCATTTCTTGTCAATACACTGCTTGCATTGCATTCGTTTCTCATATATTTCTTTTGCTTTCTATTTCCTATTTGTGTTTGTCTCTCGTGTTGCACCCCTTTTCCGTTTTTTGTTTTTTTTTCACTTGATTAGACGACTATGATGTGGCCCAAGCTATATATTTTTCTAGACCAATTCACCGGAAGTATACGGATCGTGTAGTACCAGGGTCGATCTTTAGGGACTAAAGCAACCTAAAACTAAGAATAACACTAAACTAAGACGAATGGAAGTAGATAGAGATGTGGTCCTAAATACCTAAAGAGTAAACTAAGTGGTGAAAAGGATGATAGGTTGGGATAAACTCGGATATAACGAACACTACGGGTGTCGAGATACCGGGAATCGTATGGATGAAACAACTAAAGATCATAAACCTATCGAATTATCTTGACAACGGGAAATTCATGCCCTAAGGTGAGGAGCGATTCTTCCGAGCCTAAACCTCCTACCTTCCAGCAGTGATTAACACGTAGCATGGCAACTTTACGAACGCAATCCTAATTCCTAAGTCGACTAACCGACGGGTCAGATTCTCATTAGCCGAACTTAACCTACAACTTAACAGATCCGGATTCATCTTTTAACCTTCCAGCAAAGTCTAAATTCCTATGTTACTGAGCGGGAAGCACTAGTATAAGAATGATAATGTTAAGTGTAGAACCGAATATCAAGATAAAATCAATAGGTCTAAGCATTAACGCATAACATTGTTCATCCGTTGCAATCCGATATCCCTAACCCATAGTTGGCAACCTACTAACTCATGGAGAATACAGATAACAAAGATAGCACAACCCTAAACATGATAGACTCTAGGAAACTCGATGCCTCGATCTTCCGTATCGTGTTACCGATGTAAGGATTGGTGCTTCTCTTCTTCTCTAGCTTCTGTCGAGCCTTTCCAGATGTTTTCCAAGCCTTTCCTTGCCCTCTACGTCGCCCCCTTTGCTCTAGATCTCTTCTGGTCTATAAATTAGGTTGTTTCAATGCAAGATCTAGGTTGTTGCAAAATACACGGCCCGCTCGGGCACCACTTATACCCGGTCATACATAGGCGCGCCCGGTCGTGTTCTCTATTCGTGCCCGATCGGGCATCAGCACCCGATTGCGTGGTTGAGCGGCCCGAGTCATGCAAACTTTCGGGGATATTTGGGATGAATTAACGCCCGAGCGGGAATCCTTGTTGCACCCGATCGGGTAAGACTACCTGATCAATGTGCCTTCGTGCCCGGGTCGTGCAAGGTGTGCGAATAAAACCCCGTAGGTTTTACCCGAGCGGGTGGATCATGGTGCCCAACCGGGCACCCTTGAAACCTTGATTTTCCTCTTTTCCGCTCGTTGCTCGCGTGTTCCTTTGAGTTCTGAGGGTTGATCTTGGCTCTGAGTGGATTTATCTTCAAAGTGCGTGGTTTTGCTCAGGAATTCGTCTTTTTAAGCTCATTTAGGCCTTGTCGCCTAAAAACCTGAAAACCAACAAAACGGGCATGTGTAACTCATAATCATATCGGATATGTAAATCTATTTATGAAATATATGCGAAAATGGCACTAAAACCTAACCAAAAATTGATACACTTTCAGTGTTATCAGACTACAACAATGAATTGTACGACGGGCATTGAATACCATAACTTTGCTTTTGAAGCACCGAATTACATGTTTTATTTTCACATTTTATTCCTCTTTTCGAGATAATCGATGGTGAGGGATGCTGAAGGCAGCGTGACCATGTTTTTGAGATAAAAAACCCTTTATTCATGTCGATACGTTGGATTTTATAGCCGGGAGATGCCCTTTTCGAGTTTCTTAGGATACGAATGTCATTTCTTGTCAATACGCCGCTTGCATTACGTTTGTCTCTCGTATATTCCTTTTGCTTCCTATTTCCTGTTTGCGTTTGTGTCTCGTGTTGCACTGATGCGTTATCATAGTTAAGCAAATATTTAATCTAAACTACGCGCAAGTGCACGACACTTTGTTAGTACTTTTGGTGTCGATCCCACAAGGACTACGCAACACAACCTAAACTGAAACTACGAATCAAACTTGCAACGAACGAATATGGAATTTGGGAATGAAAGACTAAAAACAAATAAACAAACTAGTTCTTAACAATGAGACAAACGTTCCAGGAATCCAGTTTCACCACAAGACTACCGAAACCAACAATCAACCTATCTATCATGCAATCCCAGTCAAGTTATCTAAAGCAGACAATCCTAATATGATATCTACCCTTCTATTCGTTTTATGACAAATTATTTTTTCCGGAGTTGCAGGTGACGGACGCAACCCGCGCTGAAATCTTGAATACTTCATCAGTTGAGTCGTTCGGTATGACAAGTTCGGGTGATTCCTCCAATTCGGGTTGTAGGTATTCATGTGTTTCACGTTCTCTTGCAGTGTGCATTGATAAGACATGTGTTCTGTATCTCCGCAATTCACGCAGTACATGGCGTTTGCTGCATGAACCGTTGCTCTGCTCTGATTCGTCTCATATAGGCGACGAGTGCTATTAGGCATACCTCTCGATGTTGACCACATAGTGTGGTTCATGGCAAGGTTACCGATTAGGTCGTATGTCTCCTCGACGCTCAGATCCATAAATGATCCTCTAGCAGCTTTATCCAACATCGTTCGGTGCTCATATGAAATTCCGTTATAAAAGGGTTGGATAACGTACCACTCCTCGAGACCATGGTGTGGACACATCTGTGGAAGATCCTTAAATCTGCCCCACGCTTCAAACAAGGTTTCTCAATCTCTGCTTCTAAACTTTGTGATTTCCATTCTCATCTGAATCGGCTTGCTCAGAGGAAAGAAGCGTGATAAGAACAATGTGGAGAGCTGGCCTCAAGTCGTGATTGAACCAGCAGGAAGCGATTGCAGCCATATTTTTGCTCGTCCCCCAAATTAGAAGGGGAAGAGATGCAGTAAGATCGCATCCTCTAAGACTCCGTGTATCTTGAATGTACCGGAAAGCTCTAGGAAGTCACTAAGGTGCTGATCGGGATTCTCGTGATTTCCACCCATGAATTGCTTCCGATAAAACATGTTGATCATCGTCGGCTTAATCTCAAACTATTCCCTAGCAACAGTAGGCATCCTTATGGCTGTTTGCACGTTGTTCATGTTCGGCACCATGTAATCTCTGAGGCGACGTGGTGGAGGAGCCTGTGGTTCTCGCGGTTGAGGCGCGAGTTGCTATTGCTGCATGTGCCCTAAATTACCCAGAGGTAATTGTGGTTGTCCATGGCCGTTCTGATTATCCATTTCTCGATTTGGAGTAGACTAGAAGCACCTTGAGACCTGGTCATAAACCAACAAAGGACAAACAAACGGAATTAGGTAGAAAGAAATGAAATAAAAGAAAACAAAAAAAAAAGAAAACAAACAAGAAAGACTCTAGGCTCGAATCTAAGACGTGTTGACAATAGTGCCCGTCAACGGCGCCAAAAACTTGATGCGTTATCAAAGTTAAACAAATATTTAACCTAAACTACCCGCAAGTGCACGACACATATGTAGTACTTTAGGTGTCGATCCCACAAGGACTACGCAACACAACCTATACTAAAACTACGAATAAAACTTGCAACGAACAAATATGGAATTTGGGAATGGAATATTAAAAACAAATAAATAAACTAGTTCTTAACAATGAGGCAAACGTTCCAAGAATCCAAATTCACCACAAGACTACCGAAACCAACAATCAACTTATCTATCATGCAATCCCAGTCAAGTTATCTAAGGCAGACGATCCTAATATGATATCTACTCTCTCTCAAGGCATAGACACATGATCTAGTTAAGTTATCCCCTACTTTCCTGTCTGACACCTTGAACTAAACCCATAAGATCTGTGATTCATCCGTTTTACCCTCATCCGCTGCTACCCTACTTTTGTGGCCTAACCTCGGTTGTTCTAAACTTGATTATCCTGAATTAGAATTCTCCTTTTGGTAATTCTCCTAAGTTCCTAAAACATGCATCTCTGTGGCCATCGCAAACAAAAGTCAATGAAGCACTTGATAACATGTAATCCGTCGTAGTATTTACATGTTTCTTAGGTTTAGATTTCATGAGATTTCTTGGACTTTACCGACTTATTGAGTTTATTCGAGGATTTTATCTACCATTTCGTGTTTTGTGTAGGAAATTAAGACATGAAGGAAAACACGAATGATTACGGCAATTCCACCCCGAAAACGTGATTGAATGGCAAGATACCTCATGCGCACGGCCACGGAAGCAAATCGAACACTCAAACCTCGAGCGAAAGGAGCGGAAACAGCAATTGAATGTGTACACGCTCGGGCATGGAGTGAGCCCGCTCGGGCTGAGGTTGCACAAATTGAACCAAAAATCCCCGAGAGCAAACCTGACTCGCGCTGATGAACAACATGAACGGGCATGTGTGCCCGCTCGGGCTGTGTATCTGTACCCGATCGGGCTGCACTTAAAACAAGAAATTCGCCGAGAACCAGCCCGACTTGGGCTGATGAACCACAAGAACGGGCAAGAGAGCCGGATCGGGGTAAATACGGTGCACGTCCGGGCTCAAGTCTGCACGAGCAGGTGAAGGTTGTGCCCGCATGGGCCGCCTAATCCGGAACAACCTGATTTGAAGGTTTGAACGGGCTATTAAAAGGAAAACAAGCCATCTAGAGCAAGGGGACGAAGCACAGATCTGAGGAGATACCTAGAGACAAAGGAGAAAGAGGAGAGAACACGGATTGAAGACTTTGGCCACCCGAAGGATTCATCCGACGCCAACGCTCGGGATGATAGGAAAGACGAACACTTACTTCATTTTTGTTTGCTTCTCTATGTATTCTGAATAGATCTGTTGTCATGGGTTAGGGATGCCATTGTAATGTATGTTTGAGTTATTAATGCTTGATTTTCGGTTTTGTTCAATTTAATGGTTCGATAGGTTATAGATTTGTGCGTAATGCCTTCATACGTTGTTGATTTCAAGTTTGGATAAGACTAGATCTATTCTACTGAGATTAGACACGTTTGATTGAGACTAGAGCTTCGTCTAGGCTTGGGAGAGTCAGGCTTGAGTCTCAAGAATGAACCTTCGAATGAATTAGATTAATGAGACCGGTCGATTAGTCTATTTAGGAACGGTAATAATCAAGGTAGAATTCCCATTGTTCTTAATGTATCTAGAAGTTCCGCTACATAGGGATATGGGCGACGTTGATTTCCTAGTTAGAGGATTTAGGCTTGGGAGAGTCATTTTCGTTTATAGAGGTCGAGTTCCCATCCGACATTAGAGGTTGAATTCCCCATCGTTCCTCATGCATCTAGAAGTTCCGCACTACATACGGATATTGGTGACGTTGATTTCCTAGGTAGGAGATTTATGCTTGGGAGAGTCATTTCTAGCATTAGGGGTAGAGTTCTCTACTGTTCTTAATGCGTCTAGACGTTCCGCGCTAAATAGGGAGGTGAGCGATGTTGATTTCCTAGGTAGAGGATTAGATAATAGTTCCCTATCGATTAATACAAACCGGATTTAATGATCCATAGAAACATCCATTGCACGTTCCGGTATTCCCGACACCCATGATACCCCTCATTGCCTAGTCTAGCTTCGTCATCCTTACCTATCTTTACTTTCTAGTTCACTACTTATCCATTGATCGATATTCTTCACGAGATATCTTAGTTCTAACGCTGCTCTAGTCCCCAAAGTTCGCCCCTTGTACTACACGAACCGTATACTTGCGGTAGAGTGGACTTGGAACAAGTAAAACCTCTGATTGCGACCATCAGCACTCAAATAAAGAATAGATAAATGAAAACGGGAAAATCCATTCAAAGATAAATCAATAGTGGTTCCGAGACAGCCAAGGGCTAATCCATTCTGCTAGAACAAAACAAACTACGCGCTCATGCGTTCAAAAGCAAACACCATAATCGAAGTAGAAAGTCTAAGGAACATGAAAACCAAACAAAATCGAAGTCTTGGGTTGATCTCCAATGCTCCTTGCACGTCTCCTTCACAAGAACCTCTTCCTTCTTTCTACTCTCTCTCCTGGATGAAGAACTCGAAACTAACCCTCTAACGAAGCTCCCCTCGACCCCTAGCTTATGTTCTTCCTTTTCCTTTTTCTTTTCTTTCCTTTTCTCCCTATTTTCTTCTTCTGGCCGTTCGTTCTTTTCTTTTTGTTGCAGCAGCCATCGATCTTGCCTTTTCATGAGTTTTCCATTCTTAAATAAGTTGGGCAACGTTTCCATTAGTTTCTCCAGCAAAAGATCACTTATTCCTCTTATCTAAAGTCGTTTTCCTTATTGTATAAGTCCCCAACAAACTCATATTCATTTAAGACAAATTAACTTATCTACAGTTCCAGGTGACGGACGTGACCCGCGCGGGCTGAGTGTGTGACCCGCTTAAGTGCGGCGCGCATGATCGCGCATGATCGCGATGGAAAACAAGGTGGCCTGCTCGGGCTAGGGAGTGCCCCGATCGGGCT
Organism: Gynandropsis gynandra; assembly: GCA_036759665.1. NCBI lineage: Eukaryota > Viridiplantae > Streptophyta > Magnoliopsida > Brassicales > Cleomaceae > Gynandropsis > Gynandropsis gynandra. The sequence continues at coordinate 19,618,692 of CM071873.1, forward strand.
GATGCGTGCCCCGGTCGGGCTAGGTTGTGGCCCGATCGGGCTGATGCCCTGGCTGTGCTGCTTGCTTGCCCGACTCGTGCTCAATTTGCTGGAAAAAATTGCCGAACTAAATGCCTGCTCGGGCTAGGGAGTTACCTGCGCAGGTTGATGCTATTCCTTACTGACTCCAGTCCCGTTTGTTCCGTGATGATACTCGATGTTGGTACTTTGTCTCGTGCACGTCCTTTAGCTCCAAAATTAACCGAATACGCATTAAAACCTGTAAGAACATGAAAACATGAAAACGAGTAAACGGATATGGAACCATACGTAAAACATCGCATCTATATCGTAAACATCTCTAAAATCTTGCAAGAAATACGTATGAAAACGACATGATCATGCACCCCTTTTCCGTTTTTTTCGTTTTCACGTGATTAGACGACTACAACAATTAATTATACGATGGGCTTTGAAATACTATGATTTTTCGTACGAAGCTCCGAATTACATGATTGTTTTCACATTTTATTCCTCTTTTTAAGATAAATGATGCAGCGGGTTGCTTTTTAAGGCAGTGCGACCCCGTTTTCGAGCTCAAAATCCTTTATTTAGGTCGATACGTTAGATTTTTAGAGTTGGGAGATGCCCTTTGGGTTTCTTAGGATACGAATGTCATTTCTTATCAATACGCCGCTTGCGTTGCGCTTGTCTCTCGGATATTCCTTTTGTTTCCTATTTTCTATTTGCGTTTTGTCTCTCGTGTTGTACCCCTTTTCCGCTTTTTATTTTCGTTTTCACGTGATTAGATGACTACAATAATGAATTGTAGGACGGGCTTTGAAATACCCTTACTTTGCGTACAAACATCCGAATTACATAATTTGATTTCACAATTTATTCCTCTTTTTGAGATAAACGATGTCGCGGGTTGTTGATGCCAGCCTGACCCCGTTTTCAAGCTCAAAATCCTTTCTTTAGGTCAATACATTGGATGTATAGAGCCGGGAGATACCGTTTTGAGTTTCTTAGGATACGAATGTCATTTCTTGTCAATACGCCGCTTGCGGTTGTCTCTGGGATATTCCTTTTGCTTCCTATTTCCGATTTGCGTTTGTCTCTCTGTAACACCCCTTTTCCGCTTTTTGTTTTCGTTTTCAATTGATTAGATGATTACAACAATGAATTGTACAACGGGCTTTGAAATACCATAACTTTGCCTACGAAGATCCAAATTACATGATTCTTTTTGACATATTATTCCTCTTTTAGAGATAAAGGATGAAGCGGGTTGCTGAAGGCAGCCCGACCACATTTTTGAGCTAAAAAACCTTTATTTAGGTCGATACGTTGGATTTTTAGAGCCCGAAGATGCCCTTTACGAGTTTCTTAGGATACGAATGTCATTTCTTGTTAGTACGCCGCTTGCATTGCATTTGTCTCTCAGATATTCCCTTTGCTTCCTATTTCCTATGTGCGTTTCTCTCTCGTGTTGCACCCTTTTCCGCTTTTTGTTTTTGTTTTCATGTGATTAGATTACTACAACAATGAATTGTACGACGAGCTTTGAAATACCATAACTTTGCGTACGAAGCTCGAATTACTTGTTGTTTTTCACATTTTATTCCTCTTTTAGAGATAAACGATGCAACAGGATGATGAAGGCAGCCTGACCCCATGTTCGAGCTCAAAACCATTTATTTAGGTCGATACCTTGGATTTTTAGAGTCGGGAGATGACCTTTTCGAGTTCTTAGGATACGTATGTCATTTCTTTTCAATACTCTGCTTGCGTTGCAGTTATCTCTCGGATATTCCTTTTGCTTCCTATTTCCTATTTGCAATTGTCTCTAGTGTTGCACCCCTTTTCCGTTTTTGTTTTCTTTTTCACGTGATTTGACGATTACAAGAACGAATTGTACGACAGGCTTTGAAATACAATAACTTTGCGTACGAAGCTCCGAATTACATGATACACATTTATTCCTCTTTTCGAGATAAACGATGCAGCGGGATGATGAAGGCAGCCAGACCCCATTTTCTAGCTCAAAATCCTTTATTTAGGTTGATACATTGGATTTTAGAGTCGGGAGATGCCCTTTTAGAGTTTCTTAGGATACGAATGTCATTTCTTGTCAATACGCCGCTTCCGTTGCGTTTGTCTCTCGGATATTCCTTTTGCTTCCTATTTCTTATGTGTGTTTGTCTCTCGTGTTGCACCCCTTTTCCGTTTTTTGTTTTTGTTTTCAGATGATTAGATGACTACAACAGTGAATTGTACGACGGACTTTGAAATACACTTACTTTGCGTACAAAGCTCCGAATGACATGATTTTTTCATATTTTATTCCTCTTTTCGAGATAAACGATGCCGCGGATTGCTCAAGGCAGCCCGATCCCGTTTTTGAGCTGAAAAAGCTTTACTTAGGTCGATACGTTGCAAATGTGATTTCTTAGAATACACCTCTTGCATTGCGGTTGTCTCTCGGATATTGCTTTCGCTTCCTATTTCCTATTTGCGTTTGTGATAATATGTAAGCCGTCGTAGTATTTACATGATTCTCAGGTTTAGTTTTGATTAGATTGCTTGGACTTTCCCGATGTATTGAGTTTATTCGAGGATTTCATCTACCATTTTGTGTTTTGTATAGGAAACAAAGACATGAAGGAAAACATGAGTGATTACGGAAATTCCACCCAGAAAACGTGATTGAATGACAAGATACAACATGTGTACAACCACGGATCCATATCGAACACTCAAGGATTGAGCGAAATGAGCGGAAACATCAATTGAAGTGTGCACCCTCGGGCTGAGAAGTGGACCCGCTCGGGCTGAGGTTGTGCAATTAGGACTGAAATTCCCCGACACTCAGCCCGACTTAGGCTAATAGACCACACGCATAGGCGAGCAAGCCCGATAGAGTTGAGTATTGTACACGACCGGGCGGACTTCTGCAGGAGCGGGTGCAAATTGTGCCCGTGCGGGCCACCTAATCCGGAAAAACCTTGTTTTTGAATCTTTGAACGGGTAATTAAAGGGAAAAGAAGCCATCTAGGGCAAGGGGACGAAGCACACAACAGATGAGACACCCAAAGACATAAGGAAAAGAGGAGAGAACACCGGTTGAAGACTTTGGGCCACCCAAAGGATTCATCCGAAACCAACGCTCGGGATGATAGGGGAGATCAACACTGACTTCGTTTTTGTTTACTTCTCTATGTATTCTAAGTAGATCTGTTGTCATAGGTTAGGGATGCCGTTGTAGTGGATAGTTTGATTTATTAATTCTTGATTTCGGTTTTGTTCAATTGAATGGTTCGATAGGTGATGTGCGTTATATCAAGTAATAAAAACCTAGACTAACGCTTCCGCAAGAATACGGATCGTGTAGTAACTAGGGTCGAACACAAGGAGTTAATGCGACTAATGAGTTACTAAACTAATTGAATAGACGTGTGAGATGACTAGAGTTGGGATTGTGGTTAAGCTAAACTAAACTAAATCGAAGAGAATAAACTTATGGCTAAGCACCATAGGTATCGAGAGTCACACAACGATGCAATGAAGTTCTAACAAGATCATTGGTCTTAGATACTATCACGAGT
>CM071873.1:19660840-19674987 GCA_036759665.1 Gynandropsis gynandra
TTTCCGCTCGTTGCTCGGGTGTTCCTTTGGGTTCTGGAGCTCGATCTCGGCTCTGAGTAGATATGTCTTCAAATCATGTGGTTTTGATCAGGAATCCTTCATTTTGAGCTCATTTAGGCCTTGTCGCCTAAAAACCTGAAAACCAACAAAACGGGTGTGTGAAGCTCGAAATCATATCGGATAAGTACATGTATACAAAGAATATGAGCGAAAATGACTCTATAACCTATCCTAATATTGATACACTTTCAGTGTTATCAGCCAGCACAACCCAGCAAGCAAAGCACGACCAAGCATAGGCTGAGTCCCAATCGTGCAACATTTTCGGCCAAAACCAGCAATGTACGCACAACCGTTCAGAAGGACAAGCTGGACAAAACGCTAATCTTGAGCAGCAACGTGATCGGGCAAGAGAAGAGCATGAAAGAGCTGGCATACCCGTACGAAGGACACGACGCACACGAAGGCCAGGACGTCCACCTCGACGGTGATGAGGAGAGCATTTGGTCAAGCTCACGACCTTAAACAAGCGCTTATTGGGAGGCAACCCGACTTTCGCACTTTGTTTTCATTTAATTTTTTTTCGGAACTATTCTTATTCTTTTCACATTGATGTACTCAGTGGGTTGGTATTCCTTCTTTTGGATTGTGTGATTCTTTTTCACAGGTTTTTGGACGTTGATATCATCCTTTAGGAGGAGACGCATACAACGTGCAGCCGCATCACCAACGCGGGACAGCAAGATACACAAGGTGAACACGTTCGATCCTGATTTTCCCGTAGTTTGGTATGCGATATTCTCTTATTCTTGAACACTGGGACGGTGTTTCATTCAAGTCTTGGAGAATACTCGTCGAGTATCATACATGTGATTAGGATTAGATGAATAGGATTAGATGTTTAGGATTAGTTGTTGATTTTTTTATTTTTAGGACTAAGCGGATGGATACCTAGTGTGAAATTTTGAGCTTTAGTCATTATTGTGCGACTTTGTCGAATCGTGAACAATAGTCTAGGTTTGCTTAGAAGTCTTTTGCATATTGATTAGTTGAGTAGTTGTGCTTGAAACCATGGTCTATAGTTGCATTCACCTCCTAGGTTTCAGTACCAAGTATCAATATCTCTGTGTATACCGATTAATCTTTGCTTTGTTTGATATATTTTATCGTTTATTGATCATTAGATTCCACACGCTTATACTCCCGCTATCATCTTGGATAAGTTTCTAACTATTTCAGGTTTTCATTGACATGATTACATCGAGATCGATGGTTCGAGTCTAAGTGGTGGGTTGAGGCGCTATTCTACGTCCTAAGGGTTAGAATTGAGGCATAATCTCGAAAAAAAAAAAAGATAGAAAATGTTCTTCAATGACGCACCTCTTCATTCTGCTAAGGTTACAAGACCTTATGAGTGTGCCATAGGCAGTCTGGGTATAAGTAGAAATCCATCCCTCTTCGTCTTCGACGCCCTAGGAACCAAGCGGGGATCTATAAAAAAAAAGAAAAGAGAATAAGAACGAGGATACGAGTTTAATGATATCTCAAGCTTAGGGAAATTGGTATGGAGATCGCTTGGACGTTGTCAAGGGGTATGAAATAGACTTAGGTCATTGGTAGGATTGCATGGCTCGTGACTTTCGGTTGATAGAAGTCTAAACTAGGTACGCTCAGGCTTACGTTCAGGTGACGAGTTGTTTTGCATGATGGCTAATCCTTCGAAGTATTTGTGCTAGTGTCCATTGTTCTTTAGCTCTTCTTGTACTCGACTCTAGATTTGCTCGAGGACGAGCAAAGGTTAAGACTGGGGGAGTTTGATAACATGTAATCCGTCGTAGTATTTACATGATTCTTAGGTTTAGTTTTGATTAGATCTCTTGGACTTCAATGAATTATTGAGTTTATTCGAGGATTTCATCTACTATTTTGTGTTTTGTATAGGAAACGAAGACATGAAGGAAAACACGAGTGATTACGGCAATTCCACCCCGAAAACGTGATTGAATGACAAGATACAACATGTGCACGGCCACAGATCCAAATCCAACACTCAAGCATCGAGCGAAAGGAGCGGAAACAATAATTGAAGTGTGCACGCTCGGGCTGAGAAGTGGACCCGCTCGGGCTGAGGTTGTGCAATTAGGACTGAAAATCCCCGAAACTCAGCCCAATCCGGGCTGATAGACCACACGCACTGGCGAGCAAGCCCGATCGGGTTGAGTATTGTACACGATTGGGCTTACTTCTGCGCGAGCGGGTGCGAAATGTGCCCGTGCGGGCCGCCTAATCCGGAACAACCTTGTTTGAATCTTTGAACGGGTAATTAAACGGAAAAGAAGCGATCTATGGCAAAAGGGACGAAGCATAGACCAGACGAGACACCCAAGGACATAAGGAAAAGAGGAGAGAACATCGCTTGAAGACTTTGGGCCACCCAAAGGATTCATCCGAAACCAACGATCGGGATGATAGGGGAGATGAACACTTACTTCGTTTTTGTTTACTTCTCTATGTATTCTGAGTAGATCTGTTGTCATGGGTTCGGGATGCCATTGTAATGGATAGTTTGACTTGTTAATGCTTGATTTCGGTTTTGTTCAATTGAATGGTTTGATATGTTATAGATTTGTGTGTAATGCCTTCATACGTTGTTGATTTCATGTTGAATAAGACTAGATATATTCTACTGAGATTAGGCACGTTGGAGGGAGATTAGAGATTCGTCTAGGCTTGGTAGAGTCATTTCTAACATCAGAGGTTGAATTCCCTATTGTTCTTAACGCGTCTAGACGTTCTGCACTACATAGGGATATTAGTTCCTCATCGATTGATACAAACCGATTTCATGATCCATAGAAACATCCATTACATGTTCCAATATTCCCGACACCCATGATACTAGTCCCCAGAGTTCGACCCTTGTACTACACGAATCGTATACTTGCGGTGGATACGTTGATTTTTAGAGTCGGGAGATGTCCTTTACGAGTTTGTTAGGATACGAATATCATTTCTTGTCAATACGCCGCTTGCGTTGCGTTTGTCTATTGGATATTCCTTTTGCTTCCTATTTCCTATTTCAATTTGTCTCTCGTGTTTAACCCCTTTTCCGCTTTTTATTTTTGTTTTCACGTGATTACATGACTACAACAATGAATTGTATGACGAATTTTAAAATACTTTAACTTTGCGTACGATGCTCCGAATGACATGGTTTGTTTCACATTTTATTCCTCTTTTCGAGATAAACAAAGGCGGGGGTTGCTTAAGGCAGCTAGACCCCGTTTTCGAGATCAAAACTCTTTATTTAGGTCGATACGTTTGATTTTTAGTGCCGGGAGATGCCCTTTTCGAGTTTCTTACGATACGAATGTCATTTCTTGTCAATATGCCGCTTGCGTCGCATTTGTTTCTCGGATAGTCTTTTTGCTTCCTATTTCCTATTTGTGATTGTCTCTCTTGGTGCACCCCTTTTCCGGTTTTAGTTTTTGTTTTCACGTGATTAGACGACTACAACAATGAATTGTACGACGGGCTTTGAAATACCATAACTCTGCTTACGAAGCTCCAGATTACATGATTCTTTTTCGTATTTTATTCCCCTTTTCGAGATAAATGATCGCGCAGGATGCTGAAGGCAGCTCGACCCCATTTTTGATCTCAAACTCATTTATTTAGGTCGATACGTTTGTTTTTTTTAGAGCAGGGAGATGCCCTTTACGAGTTTGCTAGGATACAAATGCCATTTCTTGTCAAGACGCCACTTATGTTGTGTTTGTCTCTGAGAAATTCCTTTTGCTTCCTATTTCCTATGTGCGTTTGTCTCTCTTATTCCACCCTTTTTCCGCTGTTTGTTTTTGTTTTCACGTCATTAGACGTCTACAACAATGAATTATAGAAAGGGCTTTGAAATACCATAACTTTGCCCATGAAGCTCCGAATTACATGATTTTTTGCACATTTTATTCATCTTTTTTAGATAAATGATGCCGCAGGATGCTGAAGGCAGCCCGACCCGGTTTTCGAGCTCAAAACCCTTTATTTAGGTCTATACATTGGATTTCAGAGCCGGGAGATGCCCTTTTCGAGTTTCTTAGGATACGAATGTAATTTCTTGTTAATATGCCGTTTGCGTTGCGGTTGTCTCTCGGATATTCCTTTTGCTTCCTATTTCTTATTTGCATTTGTCTCTCGTGTTGCACTGCTTTTCCGCTTTTTGTTTTCGTTTTCACGTGATTAGACTATTACAACAATGAATTTTCCGATGGGCTTTGAAATACCATAACTTTGCGTACGATGCTTCAAATTACATGATTTTTAGCACATTATATTCCTCTCTTCAAGATAAACGATGTCGCGGGATGCTGAAGGCAGCCCGACCCCGTTTTTGAGCTTAAAATCCTTTATTTAGGTCGATACGTCGGATTTTTAGAGCCGGGAGATGCCTATTTGAATTTCTTAGGATATGAATGTTATTTCTTGTCAATATGCCGCTTGCGTTACGTTTGTCTCTCGGATATTCCTTTTGCTTCCGATTTCCTATTTGCGTTTGTCTCTCGTGTTGCACCCCTTTTCTGCTTTTTGTTTTTGTTTTCACGTGAGACGACTACATCAATGAATTGTACGACGGGCTTTGGAAATACCATAACTTTGCGTACGAAGCTCCGGCATTACATGATTTTTGTCACATTTTATGCCTCTTTTAGAGATAAATGATGCCGCGGGTTGCTGAAGGCAACCCGATCCCAAATTCTGGTGTGGTTAATCTCAAGTAATAATTTACCTAGAGTAACGCTTCCGCAAGAATACAAATCGTATAGTACCAGGGTCGAACACAAGGAATTGATGCTACTCTAAAGCTAGTAAACTAATAAATAAGTCGCGTAAAATCGATAAGTGAATGGAATGCGAATGAGACTAAACTAAACTAATTGACGGGATAAACTCAATGACTAAACACCACGGGTTACGAGAGATGCACGATGATGTAACGGAGTTCTAACAAGATCATGATTATAGTTATCATTACGTATTTGGGGAATTAAAGCTCTTTCCTAGGGAATGACTCTCCCGATGCCTAAACCCGCTATCTAACATGCATATACCAATCTCCCAATTGTGTATCTCACCTACTAGATGCATTGAGATTGCTATCCTAATTCATGAGTTCAATCAATCGACCGGCCAAGGTTCTAAATCAATTGAGACTTCATATCATGGCTACGTTCCAATATCCAATTCATCTCCCAATGCAATTAGATCTTTATAGACATTCATTCATGTGGCCAACAAGAACAAAAGCGTTACGAACAACCAATCAATCCGAAACGGTCAAATATTATAACCAAGCATTATGAACAAAACTTCATTACAAATCGGCAAAACTCTCTAACCCATGGCTGTGGATCTACTCGGACATGAACTCAAAAATCCAAACACACAAGATTACTATATTCAACATGGATAAAGAATGAGATCCCTCCCTATTCTATTACCGACGTCTTCAATAGCTCCTCCATGCTCCGGTTTCCTCGTTACGTCCTTCTCTCTCTTTCTCTATGTCTTTGAATGTCTCCTCTAGTGTCTGGTTCGTCCTCTAGCACTAGATGGCTTATTTATTCATTATTGCCTGTTCAAACCTTCAAACAAGGTTGTTCCAGATTTGGCGACCCCCGCGAGCACAAGTTCAGCCCGATCGTGCAGATGGCCAACCCAGTCGTACACAAATGACAGCCCGAGCGGGCTCACTTGCCCGTGCGTGTGGTTTACCAGCCCGAGTCGGGCTGAGTTTCGGGGATTTTCAGTGTCAGTTGCACAACCTCAGCCCGAGCGGGTCCTCTCCATGCCCGAGCGTGCATCACCTATTTTGCTGTTTTCGCTCCTTTCGCTCGGTGTTTGAGTGTTCGATTTGGATCCGTGGCTTTGCACATGTTGTACCTTGTAATTCAATCATGTTTCGGGGTGGAATTACCGTAATCACTCGTGTTTTCCTTCATGTCTTTGTTTCCTATACAAAACACGAAATGGTAGATGAAGTCCTCAAATATACTCAACAACTCGGTAAAATCCAATAAATATAATCAAAACTAAACCTAAGAATCATGTAAATACTACGACGGATTACATGTTATCAAACTCCCCCAGACTTAACCTTTGCTCGTCCTCGAGCAAATCTAGAGTCGAGTACAAAAAGAGCTAAACAACAATGGACACTAGCACAAATACTTCGAAGGATTAGCCATCATGCAAAACAACGCGTCACATGAACATAAGCCTAAGCGTACCTAGTTCTAACTTCTATCCGCCGAAAGTCACGAGCCATGCAATCCTACCAATATCCAAGCGATCTCCATACCAATTCCCTATGCTTGAGATATCATTAAACTTGTATTCTCGTTCTTATTCTCTTTTCTCTTTTCTCATTTTTTATAGATCCACCCTCGGTTTCTAGGACGTCGAAGTCGAAGAGGGATGGGTTTCTACTTAGACCCAGGTTGCCTATGGCACACTCATAAGGTCTTGTAACCTTAGCGGAGTGAAGAGATGCGTCATTGAAGAACAATTTTCCCTTTTTGTTTTTACCAAAAAAATACGACTCACTCTAACCCTTAGGACGTAGAATAGCACCTCACCCCACCACTTAGACCCGAACCATCAATCTCGATGTACTCATGTTAATGAAAACCTGAAATAGTAAGAAACTTTTCCAAGATGACAGCGGAGTATAAGCGTGTGGAATCTAATGATTAACGAACGATAAAATATATCAAACAAAAACAAAGATCAATCGATATACACGGAGATATGGATTCTTGGTACTCAAACCTAGGAGGTGAATGCAACTATAGATCATGGTTTCAAGCACAACTACTCGACTAATCGGTATCCAAAAAACTTCTAAGCAAACCTAGGCTATTGTTCACGATTCGACAAAGTCGCACAATAATTACTAAAGCTCAAAAATTTCATGCTTGTTATCCATTCGTTTATTCCTAAAAACAACAAAAAAATAAACATCTAATCCTAATCACATGCATGATACTGGACGAGTACTCCCCCAGACTTGAATGAAACACCGTCCCGGTGTTCAAGAGCTAAGAGAATCTCACATACCAAGCTACGGGAAAATAAGGGTTGGAACGTGTGCACCTTGTGTATCTTGCAATCCTGAGTTGGTGATGCGGCTAGACGTTGTATGCGTCTCTTCCTCAAGGATGATATAGACGTTGAAAAACCTGTGAAATAGAATCACACAATCCAAAAGACGGAATACTATCCCACTGAGTACATCAATGTGAAAAGAATAAGAATAGGTCTGAAAACATAATAAAAAGAAAATGCAAAAGTTGGGTTGCCTCCCGAGAAGCGCTTGTTTAAGGTCGCGAGCATGACCAAATCGTGCTACTGATCAGGTGGACGTCCTCGACGTCATCGTGTGCGTAGCGTCTCACATGCAATATATGCTTGATAAGGCGTAGCACACGGATCAGTTGAGTTCCTTGCACGTTCAGTCATGTCTTTCCTATGAATTGTCATGATGTTCTCTAAGTTGGGGGCTAGATCGTGCTGTCCAAAAATTCTAGTCGAGATGTTCATAAGTCCGGTTGTGTACTCCACGAAACCAGTTAGCCGTTCGTCGCTTGTTTCCTTCAGCGTCTCCAAAGATTTTTGGTGCGTGAGCCTTTGTGGTTAAGGCTTCATCTTCACCTTGGGTGCCTTGTCAATGCTCCAATTGTGTGCTAGACGTTTGGTGTAGCTGCTCGGCATCTCGGGGTTGTTTATGTACTGATTTGCACCGCATATAGCTCGGGTTGTGCGGAATCCCAGTCGGGGGGTTCCTTCTTCTTTTTGTTGTCAAACAGCTCGTTTGGTACCTTGTATGATCCTTCTCCAGCTACTATGAGATTCATGTCTAGGGAATCCGTATTCCAAAATTCCTCACAAACTTCCTCGACTAAATTCTCAAAGATGTCACCGGGGAACAAGAAATCGATAGCGCACGGCTGCTCAAGTGTGTCGATTAAGCTGAACTCTACTTCAATATCGTGTTTCTTCTTATGCGTATCAATGTCCGTAGCCTTATCCGCAGCCGTGTTAGATTCTGCTCCTTTTTAAAATATCGATGGATTTGGATGATCTACCGTCTGCATGCGTTGACGTTGTGGGAATGGCAATGGAGGTGGCCTCGGATCGGGTTTTACGTACTTTGGCTCCTCTTCCTCCTCGAGCTTCTCCATTAGCTCGTTGACAGTCGTTTCCGCTACTGTGATAGATGCTTCACCTCTTTCAGACATTGAAGTAATATGTCCACCGTCTTACAATCCCTTGGGCAAATTTCGTTGACATGCTCACGAGGATTTGTTTTTGAACTTCCCAATAGACCCTCTTGTGGTCGTGATGCCCCTTACGCAAGTTCTGAAGCTTGCGAGTCCAATTGTCTAAAGAAGCCGTCCATCTGCTCATTGGCGTTTTCTTGTTCCGCTTTCACTCCCATTAACAAGTTATTTTGAATCTCAAATACTTCAAGGAGGCAGGTGAACATGGCGGTAATGTCGGGGGCTGCTTCGGATTGGTTTGGCTATGTCTGAGGGGCATATGACTGATAGTTCTGAGTTTGGGGCTGCGTCCATGGCTGAAAGTTCCTCAATAGATGGTGCGCGTTCAACATACCATCGGTGTTCCTATACGGGAAGTTTGAGTGATCGCTCCACCCGTGATTGTATGTATTCCCGAAAGGCTGATTGTAACTCTCATAGATCTCTTCTTCATACCCCCAAACATGTTGTTCCCATGATTGCTCCGAGTAATGCGGATGGTATGAGTTCGACAGCATATGACGAATTTCGGAAAGTTGATCTTTCATTTCAGCTATATTGGCATACAAAGATTTGATGTTGTTAATGTTACCTCGCAAAATAAAGAACACAAAATTCGATTAAGCTCCGAGAGGTAAAAAAAATTGACCCAATAAGAAAGAAAACAAAAGCAAAAAAATACGAAAAACAAATAATGACTCCGGAAAGGACTATGTCTTAGTTCAAAAGTATCCTAAATTTAAATCCGTAATCGATTCCCCGACAACGACGCCAAAAACATGATGTGGTTAATCTCAAGTAATAATTTACCTAGACTAACGCTTCCGCAAGAATACGGATCGTATAGTACTAGGGTCAAACACAAGGAATTGATGCAACTCTAAAGCTAGTAAACTAATGAATAAGACGTGAAATATCGATAAGTGAATGGAATGCGAATGCGACTAAACTAAACTAATTGACAGGATAAACTCAATGACTAAACACCATGGGTTTTGAGAGATGCAAGACGATGTAACGAAGTTCTAACAAGATCATGGTTATAGATATCATTACGTATTTGGGAAATTCAAGCTCTTTCCTAGGGAATGACTCTCCCGATGCCTAAACCCACTATCTAGCATGTGTATACCAATCTTCCAATTGTGTATCTCACCTACTAGATGCATTAAGATCACTATCCTAATTCCTGAGCTTCTAAATCAATTGAGACTTCATATCTGGCTACGTTCCAATATCCAATTCATCTCCCAACGCAACTAGATCTTTATAGACATTCATTCAAGTGGCCAACAAGAACAAAAGCGTTACGAACAACCAATTAATCCGAAACGGTCAAATATTATAACCAAGCATTAAGAACAAAACTTCATTACAAATCGGCTAAACTCTCTAACCCATGGCTGTGGATCTACTCGGACATGAACTCAGAAAACAAAACAAAGAAGATAACTATAATCAACATGGATAAATAATGAGATCCCTCCTTATTATATTACCGACATCTTCAATAGCTCCTCCATGCTGCGGCTTCCTCGTTCTGTCCTTCTCTCTCTTTCTGTATGTCTCTGAATGTCTCCTCTTGTGTCTCGTTTGTCCTCTAGCCCTAGATGGCTTATTTATTCATTAAATGACCGTTCAAACCTTCAAACAAGGTTGTTCCGGATTTGGCGGCCCGGGCGGGCACAAGTTCAGCCCGGTCGTTCAGATGGCCAACCCGGTCGTGCACAAATGACAGCCCGAGCGGGCTCACTTGACCGTGCGTGTGGTTTACCATCCAGAGTAGGGCTGAGTTTTGGGGATTTTCAGTGTCAATTGCACAACCTCAGCCCGAGGGGGTCCTCTCCATGCCCGAGCGTGCAGCACCTATTTTGCTGTTTCCGCTCGTTTCGCTCGGTGTTTGAGTGTTCGATTTGGATCCGTGGCTTTGCACATGTTGTACCTTGTCATTCAATCACATTTTCCGGGTGGAATTGCCGTAATCACTCATGTTTTCCTTCACGTCTTCGTTTCCTATACATAACACGAAATGGTAGATGAAAGCGTCAAATATACTCAATAACTTGGTAAAATCCAATAAATCTAATCAAAACTAAACTGAAGAATAATGTAAATACTACGACGGATTACATGTTATAAGTTTCGATATCAAAATCCTTTATTTAGGTTGATACGTTGGATTTTAAGAGCCGGGAGATGCCCTTTTAATGTTTCTTAGGATACGAATGTCATTTCTTGTCAATACACCGCTTGCATTGCGGTTGTCTCTCGGATATTCCTTTTGCTTCCTATTTCCCATTTGTGTTTGTCTTCCGTGTTGCACCCCTTTTACGCTTTTTGTTTTTTATTTTCTCGTGATTAGATGATCACAACAATGAATTGTATGACGGGATTTGAAATACAATAATGTTGCATACAAAGCTCTGAATTACATGATGTTTTGCACATTTTATTCCTCTATTCGAGATAAACAATGCCGCGGGATGCGGAAGGCAGCCCGAACCCATTTTCGAGCTCAAAATCCTTTATTTAGATTGATACGTTGGATTTTTAGAGCCGGGAGATGCCCTTTTCGAGTTTCTTAGGATACAGAGGTCATTTCTTGTCAATACGCAGCTTGCGTTGCGGTTCTCTCTCGGATATTCCTTTTGCTTCCTATTTCCCATATGTGTTTGGCTCTCGTGTTCTCGTGATTAGATGATTACAACAATGAATTGTACGAGGGGTTTTGAAATACAATAACTTTCCATACGAAGCTCCGAATTACATGATTTTTTGCACATTTAATTCCCCTTTTTGAGATGAACGATGCCACGGGATGCTGAAGGCAGCCCGACCCCGTATTTGAGCTCAAACCCCTTTATTTAGGATGATACTCTAAATTTTTAGAGCCAAGAGATGCCCTTTACGAGTTTCTTAGGATATGAATGTCATTTCTTGACAAGACGCCTCTTGCGTTGCGTTTGTCTCTAGGATCTTCCTTTTGGTTCCTATTTCCTATGTGCATTTGTCTCTCGTGTTGCACCCCTTTCCGCTTTTTGTTTATGTTTTCACGAGATTAGACGACTACAACAATGAATTGTATAAAAAACTTTGAAATACCATACCTTTGTGACGCGATCCCGATTGAATCGACGCTCTAGACAAGGTTAGGGAAGGGATATGCCTTGCTGCAATGGATTGCACAAGGGTGTGTGGGGCGAGTGGTCACACAAGAGTTGCGGAAGGCTCTCGATTCACCGGTTCGTCTCCCATGGATATTACGCATCAATGAAGAACGAACGATCGTTGGATATGACACACCAACGAAAGGATGCTGGATATTACGCACCAACAACCAAGAACTCACTAGGAATTCAAAAGAAAGATCAAAGGATCAATTCAAAGATTTATTTAAAAAGTTGGATGATTGTTTTTCCAAAGGTGGCCGGCCATATGTAGATAAAAACAAGAAGAAATTCAAAAAAATACATTAAATGCTAGGTCTTCATGCAAAAGCCCTAATCAATGCCTTAGTATCTTCAAACAAAAAGATAACTTCTTGCTGGCCGTTCACATTGGGAGGCGCTCCTCTTGGGTCTCGGGTCATTAATTAGGTCGTGGGAATAAGTGACTCGGGGCCTCGTTAAAAACCCGTCGTCGGAAAACCCGGTGGGACAAAACCGACGAAGGGGAAAAAGAGTACACGCGGGTCACTGAACCTAATTAATTACCCTGGCGGGTTGAGCTTCAGCTTGAATGACAGTTGGCGTCTCGGGCTGCGTTGTTGGCGTCTCGGGCCGCACCGATTTCTTCTTCTTCCGCGCCGCAGGTCGCGTCCTCTTCTGCGTTGTTGGTCACGTCTTCGGCGTCCTCCAGGATCATATCATGCCCCTCCTCTTCAAAAGGATTTGTCCTCAAATCCGCATGATCTGCAACAAAAGGCATTAAGTCAGAAACGTTGAAACTAGAACTTATGTTATACTTACCTCGCAGATCTAGCCGGTAGGCGTTGTTGCTGATCTTCTTGGTCACAGTGAATTGACCGTCTATCCGAGGCATGAGCTTTGATTTCCGCTCGTTCGGAAAACGCTCTTTCCTTAGGTGAATCCACACGTGATCTCCGGGTTTGAAATGATCTTCTTGGTCACAATGAATGGACCGTCGATCCGAGGCATGAGCTTTGACTTCCGCTCGTTCGGAAAACGCTCTTTCCTTAGGTGAATCCACACTTGATCTCCGGGCTTGAAGGTCATCTTCTTCCGTCCTTTGTTCGCATGTTTTACGTAAAGCTTGGTCTTTTCCTCGATGTTCTTCCTTGCCTTTTCATGAATTTGTTTGACCAATTTGGCTTTTCGTTGTCCATACAAACTGACTCGATCACTTGATGGTATAGGCAATAGATCCAGGGGTGAAGCGGGGTTGAACCCATACACGATCTCGAAAGGAAAGAATTTCGATGCAGAATGTATAGCATGATTATAAGCGAACTCAGCATGAGGAAAACATTCTTCCAAAGTTTTTAAATTCTTCCTAACTAGTGCACATAGTAAAGTTCCTAGGGTTCGGTTCACTACTTCGGTTTGACCATCGGTTTGTGGATGAAAAGTCGTAGAAAATAATAATTTGATTCCTAACTTGGACCACAAGGTCTTCCAAAAATAACTAAGGAATTTGGTATCCCTATCGGAAACTATGGTGCTAGGCATGCCATGCAAACGTACTACTTCTTTAAAGAATTGTTCAGCTAGATGCAATGCATCATCCGTTTTATGACATGGTATGAAATGTGCCATTTTTGAAAATCTATCTACGATCACAGGGATAGAATCTTTTCACGTTTTAGACCTAGGCAATTCTATCACAAAATCCATAGATATGTTCGTCCAAGGATGAGTTGGGATAGGGAGTGGAGTATACAAACCGTTAGGCTGAATCTTAGACTTAGCATGTTTACAAGCGACACATCGCTCGCAGATACGTTCCACGTCTCTCTTCATATGTGGCCAGTAGAAATGATCCAGCAATGTTTTGAAAGTCTTTGTGACTCCGAAGTGGCCCATGAGTCCACCACCGTGGGCTTCTCTAACAAATAACTCCCTCGAAGAGCAGTTAGGCACGCATAAACGACTATCGTAAAATAAATAACCATCATGCCTATAAAAAATGTCCAGACGCAAATTTCTCACAATTTTTATACGTTTCTCCGAATTCTAGGTCAGTTGCATATAAATCTTTAATGTGTACAAAACCTAGAAGTTTTGCATCTAAGGTACTTAACAGAGCGTACCTTCGCGACAGGGCATCAACCACGACGTTCTCCTTACCTTGTTTATACTTGATGACATAAGGAAACGTCTTAATAAATTCTACCCACCTCGCATGTCTCATGCTCAGCTTGTTCTGACCCTTTAGATACTTCAGCGATTCATGCTCGGTGTGAATTACAAACTCCTTCGGCCACAGGTAATGTGCCAAGTCTGTAATGCCCGAACAAGTGCATACAACTCCTTGTCGTAAGTGGCGTAGTTAAGAGTGGCTCCTCCGAGTTTCTCACTGAAATAGGCGATCGGCTTCCGATCTTGCATGTACTCCAATGCCTATTCCTGATGCATCACACTCAATCTCGAAAGTTTTAAGAAAGTCGGGTAATATAAGCAACGGGGCGTTTGTCAATTTATCCTTAAGCGTTTGAAACGCTGCTTCTTGAGCTTCTTCCCATTTGAATCCCACGTTTTTCTTAATAACTTCCGTAAGAGGGGCAGCTATGGTGCTGAAATCCTTTACGAATCGCCGGTAAAAACCTGCGAGTCCATAGAAACTCCGGACTTCCCCGACGGTCTTTGGGCTCGG
>CM071873.1:19721894-19739505 GCA_036759665.1 Gynandropsis gynandra
GCTCGAGACCTTAAACAAGCGCTTATCGGGAGGCAACCCGACTTTTTCCACTTTTCCACTTTTGCATTTTTCTTTCGGACTATTCTTTTTCTTTTCATGTTGATGTACTTGGTGGGATCGTATTCCTCTTTTTGGATTGTGTGAATCTTTTTCGCAGGTTCTTCAACGTCCATATCATCCTTGAGGAGGAGACACAAAATCGAGATTAGAAGTTATACAAGTTGCACACGTTCCGACTCTTGTTTTGTTTGCGATATCCTCTTAGGTTTTTGAACACCAGGACGGTGTTTCAATTAAGTCTGGGGGGAATACTCGTCGAGTATTATGCATGTGATTAGGATTAGATGATTAGGATTAGATGATTAGGATTAAACGTTGAATTTTTTTGTTTTTAGGAATGAACGGATGGATACCTAGCATGAATTGTCGAGCTTTAGTCATTATTGTGCGACTTTGTCGAATCGTGAACAATAGTCTAGGTTTGCTTACAAGATTTCTTGATTTCCGATTAGTTGAAGTAATTGTGCTTGAAACCATGACTTATAGTTACATTCACCTCTTAGGTTTCGGTACCAAGTATCATATCTCCGTATATACCGATTATTCGTTGCTTGTTTGATAGATTTTTAACGTTCATTAAACTCCACACGCTTATACTCCGCTGTCAATTTTTTTCTCCTTGGATAAGTTTTAACTATTTAAGGTTTTCATTGACATGAGTACATCGAGATCGATGGTTCGGGTCTAAGTGGTGGGTTGAGGCGCTATTCTACGTCCTAAGGGTTACAGTTATGCGTATTCTTCATAAAAAAAAGAGAGAAGTAAAAAAAATCAGAAAAATAAGCTTCAATGACGCATCTCTTCACTCCGCTAAGGTTACGCGACCTTATGAGTGTGCCATAGGCAGCCTGGGTCTAAGTAGAAAGCCACCCTCTTCGACTTCGACGTCCTAGGAACAAAGCGTGGATCTATAAAAATGAGAAAAGAAAAAAAAAAGAGAATTAGAACGAGAATATGAGCTTAATGATATCTCAAGCTTAGGAGAGTTGGTATGGAGATCGCTTGGACGTTGTTTAGGAGTACGGATTAGACTTAAGTCATTGGTAGGATTGCATGGATTCGAAACTTTCGGATTGATAGGAGTCTGAACTTGGTACGCTTAGGCTTGCGTTCATGTGACGCATTGTTTTGCATGATGGCTAATCCTTTGATGTATTTGTGTTAGTATCCATTGTTGTTTAGCTCTTCTAGTACTCGACTCTAGGTTTGCTCGAGGACGAGCAAAAGGTTAAGTCTGGGGGAGTTTGATAACACGTAATCCGTAGTAGTTTTTATGTCATTCTTAGGTCTAGTTTTAGGTAGATTTATTAGATTTCATTCATTTATCGAGTCTATTTGAGGATTTCATCTACATTTCGTGTTTTGTGTAGGAAACGAAGACATGACGAGAAACACGAGAGATATTGGCAATTTAACCCCAAAATGACAAGGTTCAGCTTGTGCAAGACCGTGGATCGAAGAGAACGTGCAAACACCGAGCGAAAGGAGCGAAAACATCATTTTAGGTCGTGCACGATCGGGCATTAGAAGGTGCCCGCTCGGGTAATTGATGCCATGACAACCCCGTAGCTTTACACGACTCGGGTGCTCAAGGAACATGGTCGGGCATGTGTGCCCGATCGGGTGGCTAAGGAATGACCGCTCGGGTTAATGGTCATCAATATGCGCCGTAGGTTTGCACGAATCGGGCTGAAGAAGGACACGTTCGGGCATGAGTGCCCGATCGGGTGAAAATGGATGTACACGGTCGGGTACAAGGCCTGCACGAGCGGGTAAAGGCTTTGCCCGCTCGGGCCCTTGTATTTCTTAACAAATTCCCAAGATTTCTAACAACCAAATCAGATCTATAAAAAGGGGATTCGAAGGAGATTTGAAGGGGGGACTCAAGGACAATTCAGTGCCATTAGAGACACACTTGGAAGGATCGAGAAGGACGGATCTACGGATCCGAAGCATGGAGTATCTATTGAAGACATTGGTCGATGAATAGGGAGCATTCTCTTTCTCTTTCTATGTCGAATTTAGATTTCTTTTGTGTTTCGTTTCCTGAGTTCATGTCCAAGTAGATCTATTGCCATAGGTTAGAGAGAATTGCCAACATGTAGTGAAGTCTTGTGCTTAATGAATGGTGGATCTTAATGCTTTCATACTTGTACGCCACTCGTTATGAATGAATTCGGTATTTTATTATGTTTTCAGATCTTATGGTTGTTCTTAATGCTTTCATTACCTGTACGCCACTTGAATGAATGATGTTAGGAGTCTAATAAACCAACGCCAGGGCATTAGACTTTGGAACTTAGCCATGATTTAGGGTTTAGCCGGTTTAGGATCTACGCCAGGTCAATCGGTTAAATCTAGGGGTTAGGATAGCGGTCGTAATGCGTCTATCCATGTAAGATGCGCAATGGATACATTGGTATATGCATGCTAGATAGTGGACAAGTCTACGCCAGTCAGTTCCTATAGGAGAGCTTGAATTCCCTGAACTCATGATAGTATCTAAGACCAATTATCTCGTTAGAACTTCGATACATCGTTGTGCAACTCTTGATACCTATGGTGATTTGTCGCTGAGTCATTCCCATCTTAGGTTTAGTTTGCATTTTCATTTGCATTCCATCATTATTAGATTCATCACGTCTTATTCATTAGTTTAATAACTTATAAGTCGCATCAATTCCTTGTGTTCGACCCTAGTTGCTACACGATCCGTATCCTTGCGCAAGCGTTAGTCTAGGTAATTTATTACTTGAGTCTACGCACATCACGAGGCCATTACATCGAGGGCTTGGAATGAAGTGCTTCAAGTGTCAGACGAAATCATTATGCGAATGAATGTCCAAACAAAAGAATTATGATATTTTGTGAGGATAGTGAGAGACAAAGAATCTGAATCTTCGACCAAGAATTATGAAGAAGAACTCGATTTAAAGGTCAAGAAGCACCCGAGGTCTTCTAAACTACAATGGTTCCACGAGGATGGCAAAGTGAATGTATCCAACCAAGTTGTCGTGCCTATCACCATTGGCGAATACGAAGACAATATCATGTGTAACGTTCTTCCCATGAACGCAAGCCTTACCCTTCCCGGTAGTCCGCCACAATCTGATCCTAAGGTAATACATGAAGATTTTTCTAACCAGCATTCTTCCGAGCTTAATGACGGGAAAATGAGTCTTATTCCTAAGACACAAAGAGAAGTGCATCCAAATCAAATGAACTTGAAACAACAAGGAGAACGCATACTTAACTCTTCGAAATTCTACGCGAGATCTGATCAAAAAGATTTGAGGACAAATTCTCTTCATGTGGATGGTATGATATGATCCTGGACAACGTAGAGGACACAACCCAAGCCATGCCGAATGAAGAGGACATGACCCATGATGAAGAAGACGCATCCCGTGCTGAGAAGGACACAACCCGTGGCAAGGAGGACGTGACCCGTGCTGAGGAGGATGTGACCCGTGCTGAGAAGAATGCAACCCACGCTGACGAGGATGCGACCCATGCGGAGGAGGACAATGAATTGTACGACGGGATTTGAAATACCATAACTTTGCGTACGAAGCTCCGAATTACACGCTTGTTTTCACATTTCATTCCTCTTTTCGGAATAAACGATGTTGCGGGCTGCTGAGGGCAACCCGTCCCCGTTTTTTTAGCTCAAAAGCCTTTATTTAGATCGCTATGTTGGATTTTCAGTGTCGGGAGATGCCCTTTTTGAGTTTCTTAAGATAGGAATGTGAATTCTTGTCAATACGCCGCTCGCGTTGCGTTTGTCTCTCGATATTCCTTTTGCTTCCTATTTCCTATTTGCGTTTGTCTCTCGTGTTTCGCCCCTTTTCCGCTTTTTGTTTTTTTTTTCACGTGATTAGATGACTAGAACAATCAATTGTACGATGGGCTTTGAAATACCATACCTTTGCGTACGAAGCTCCGAATTCCAAGATTATTTTCACATTTTACTCCTCTTTTTGAGATAAACGATGCCCCAGGATGCTGAAGCAGCCCGACCCCGTTTTCCAGCTCAAGATCCTTTATTAGGTAGATACCTTGGATTTTTACTCGTTTTTGTGTCTTCGTGTCCTTACAGGTTGTAATGCAAATCCGATTCATTTTTGAGCTAAAGAACGTACACGAGACAATGTATTAACATCAAGGATCATCACAGAAAAAACGGGTTGAGAATCAGCGAGGAATAACACAGTCCACGCCGGGCATTCACCTAGCCAGTGCGGGGCTTGACCCCCAGCAACTTCAGCACAAGCCAGGGAGGTCATTAGCACGCACGAGCTTCAAGTCAAGCTTCAGCCCGTGCACGGCACGTTGTCCAGCAAGAACAGCACAGCTCAGTTTGTGCATCGGCCCGAGCGGGTTCAACATCAGCAAGGGAGCCCGCGCGGGGCACACACTCCAGCCCATTTCGGTCGCGTCCGTCACCTGCAAAAACCAGAAAAGGAAACTTGTCTAAACACGAAAAAGAACTTGTTCGTTACATATACAAAGAGGAAAACGACATTATAGAAGAGGAATAAGAGATATTTTGCTGGAGAAAAGAATGGAAACGACGCCCAACTTAATGAAGAATGGAAAACACACGAAAAAGGTAAAACGGTGGCTGCTGCAAACAAGAGAAAAGGAGTGAACGGCCAAAAGGGAAAACGAGGAGAAAAGGAAAGAAAAGAAGAAGGAAGGAAAGGAGAGGAGCTAGGGGTCGAAAGATTCAATTAGTTTTTTTAGAATTCATATGTGAGAAAGAGTAGAGGGAGAATCGGAGATGAATAACACTCTTGCTGAGGAGACAATCAAGGGGCGTTGAAGATCAAATCAGGACTTCGGTTTCGTTTTGTTTTTATGTTGTTTAGAATTTCTACTTCGATTATGTTTAGAATTTAAGCATTCAGATAGAGAATAGATAACACAAATAAATTTGGGCAACAATTGGACCAACTTAGGAGGCTTAAAAGGAGGCAAAAAGACGTCATTACAGCAAGCTTACATTGGAGATAAGCGAGGAGCATTGGAGATCAAGCACCACCACTTTGGTTTTGTTTGGTTTTTATGTTCCTTAGACTTTCTACTATGTTTATGTTTCTTTACAGAGGCATGAGCGAGTAGTTTGTTTTTTCTAGGATAAGGGATTAGCCCTTGGCTATCCCGAGACCGTTTTTGATCTATTTTGAATGCATCTTCCCGTTTTAGTTTATCTATTCTCTATCTGAATGCTTAAATTTACTTGTGTTTGCACTGATCACGTAGATGCATGTGTTAGGGGTTAGGAGAAGGACCGAAATGAGAATTCTAATCCTAGAAAATCAGGTTTAGAACAACCGAGGTTAGGCCACGAAAATCAGGTTTAGAACAACCGAGGTTAGGCCACGTGTCTATGCCTTGAGAGAGGGTAGATATCATGTTAGGATCGTCCGCCTTAGATAGCTTTAATTAGGATTGCATGATAGATAGGTTGATCGTTGGTTTCGGTAGTCTTGTGGTGAAACCGGATTCCTAGGACGTTTGTCTCATCGTTAGAACCCAAGTAGTTTATTTACAGTTAGTTTTTCATTCCTCATCACCATTCTTTCGTTAGCAAGTTTGATTCGTAGTTCGGGTTTAGGTAGTGTTGCGTAGTCACCGAGGAATGCAGCACCATTCTTCAAAAGAAGCTACCCCCGAAGTTAGAAGACCTCGTAAGATTCTCCATTCTATGCACCATAGGGAACATCGACATCGACAAAGCTTAATGCGACTTAGGAGCAACCGTGAGCCTCATGGCACTTTCGGTCTACAAGCGGATGAAATTCGGAGATTTCAAACCAACCAAGATGTCTCTAAAACTTGTGGATCCTTCAGTAAGACATCCAGTGAGAGTTGTTGAAAATATTCCCACCAAGGTAGGTAGTATTTTGATTCCCGCTCTTTTTCTTTTACTTTACATAGAAAAAAATTCTAGGGTACCCATCATTCTTGGTAGATCTTTCTTAGCCAGGGTAGGTGCCATGATTGATCTACAACAAGGGAAGCTCTCTTTGCTTGTAAAAAACAAGAAGATAGAGTTCAACTTGTCCAGCTCCAGGAATAGACCCTCTTTCAAGGAGTCTTGTTTTGGAGTTTACTTGTTAGAAGACTCGCGAATGACACGCTTAATCGGGTGAGTATCCCTGATCCTCTTGAGAGATGTTTTAAGAAGGTTTGTAGGAACGCAAGACTCACGGACGAGAAAATCGAGCTCTACACGAAATTCTTGAGTCCAATTAAGGAACTACAAGACGCCCCACACGAGGAGACGCTGCACGAGACACGTACTGATTTTGCCATGGAGAAGGCGTCTAGGCTTGAGCTTGAATCTTTTCCTTCTTCTCTTTTGTATGAGATGCGAAAGTCACCCATTTGCCTAAAGAAGCACAAAAGAGTAAGCCCTTCATTATTTATGCACGGAATACTTACGGAGGACAGCCATAAACCCTCCATCGAAGATAAAATGAGGCTAAACCCGAATTCGAGAGAGGTAATGGAAAAAGAGACCCTAAATAGTTTTCATGGAGATATGCTTTATCTAACCTCGGGTAGTGAATGGGTGAATCCTATGCATGTCGTGCCAAAGAAAGGAGCAATGACGGTAGTCCGCAATACGAATGAGCAGCGTGCTAAGGGATGGCACGACACGAAGATCAACCCTCATGACTTTCAGCCAAGTGGCTTAGTTCTACTTTTGAATTCTCGTCCGAAGCTTTTCCCTGGCAAACTACGGTTCCGTTTGTCTTGTCGTTTTCAGGTACGACAAGTATTCACACATGGAGCAGTAGAACTTTGGAGTGAGATGAGCAGAATGTTCAAAGCCAATGGGCAGCACCTAAAGCTCTATCAAGCCGCCCAACCGATTGAAAGTAGAAACTCCATTTCCCCATTCGATCCACCCATCGCGGCACATGATGCATGGAGACGTCAAGCTTAACGAGGTTGAACAAACACTTTTTGGGAGGCAACCCAGCACTTTGTTTTCTTTTTTTTCGTAGTTTTTGATTTTGGGACTTGTATTATTTAAAACATTACAATAACATAAAAAAAAAGAAGGACCTACAACCGTCACTTCACCTTTCTTATCCTCCATTGGAGCTTCGCGTCGAGGACGCCGTTCAATTCAAGTCTATGGGGAGTAGCTCACGTTTGTCAGGTGATTTCGTTTCCTTTGTTTTGTTTTTATCTTTTATTTCGTAGTTCTTAGCTTATCATTAGGTTTTTTTTTTTGTTTTCATGAGTCAGAGACGTCCCAAGAACTTGTCCAGTGCCACGTTTTGAGATGAACCCTAAACCTAGGATTCTTAAGAAGTTGGTCTTTTCCATGATATTTTGCATGTTAGAGCTTATTATTCGGTTGAAAAGCGAATAGGTCGTAAGTCTTTTGGAATTTTAGTGTTACTTGTAGGAGGTTTAGACGAGGTTGCTAGTTTCTTATTTATTCTCTCTATCCAAATGATTATACTTCATGTAGACGATGGTTTACTTCTTTTTCACGATGATAATTTGATCATATGAAATGAGTTTGTTTTGCAGAATAAGAGTGCACACTAACATTCCGCTATCGATTGGAATAATGCCTTAAAGAATTGTCAAAAATCGATATGAGTGCATCAACCTTGATACTTTTTTCATGTTTCGGGTCTAAGTGGTGGATTGGCAATCATCTTTTTACGTCCTATGGGTATGGCATATAAAAACACCATCTACTCCACTGCACTCTTGAACGAGATGCAAGAATATACCGTCATCGGTAGCCTGGGTCTAAGTAGAATCTAGATCCCTTCAAATCCAACGTCTTAGAAGCCTAGTGTGTCCGCATATCATAATAAGAGAAAAAAAAGAATGGAATAAATGAATAAAGAAGCTCGCAAATGAAACAAGAATCTTTTTTATTCTATGTTAAGCATTCGCTTGAAGTCTCGTTTGGTGGAAATAGTCGTGATTTCTTGCGTAGTTCGTCTTTGATATGTTTTCCTATAGGTAGCCATAGTGAACTTAGGATGTAGACTGAAAGATTACTAGGCGGAATTTGCTCTTGACTTGCTAGTTGATCGATTAGGTTCGCTTTTGGTTCGGTGATCGATTAGCCACGTGTTCCACGTTTACGTTTTCTTAGGGACAAGCAAACGTTTAAGTCTTGGGGATTTTGATCACCTCGTTCTCGTACACGATTCTCGCATGATTTTAGAGATGTTTATGACGATAGTTGCGATTTTTACATGTATTTTGTATCCGTTTTACTTGTTTTTGTGTTTTCATTTTTTTACAGGTTTTAATGCATATTTGATTCATTTCGGAGCTAAAGAACATACACAGGACAAACTACGAGCATCAGAGATCACAATGGGGCAAACAGAGCGACAAACGAACAAGGAATGTACCGGACATAGGCACACATAGCTCGGATATGAACATAACACGGTCGGACACTTGAAGAATTTTTTCTACAAACAAGGGCATGACTTGATCAACCCTCTACGTCCATTTTGAGAGGAGACAAGTCCCGGAATTATTCAAATTTTGAATAAAGAAGTCATTCTACAAACATGGAAATAACGCCTAAAAGTATGCACAGCCAGATATCACTCGGTAAACCCTCCTACGTCCGTTTTGAGTGGAGATAAGCTCGAGAATGATTGAAAATTTGAATTACAAGAAGACGAGGGCACAAAACAGAATTCATTATATATTTGACGGATTCATTCACTCATCATTCATCAATTCTTCATCCATTCATTCACCATTCACTCTAGAAAAGAGTCCTCTTGACGGGAGACACAAAAGGAGAACGAAGATCGAATCGAGAAGACACCTCGTTTGATTTCTATACTCCTTAGACATCTTATTTCGTTTATGTTGAACTAATTACAGTAGTTGTCTTATTCTAGGAGAAGGTATTAGCCCATGGCTATCCCATAAGCTATTTCGATTTATTCATGAATGCATTTCCCGTTTTGTTAATCTATTCTTTGTTCGAGTGCTTAATCGTCTTCTATTTACGAAGATCAAGTAGATGAATGTGTTAGGAATTAGGAGAAGGACCGAAAGGAGAATTCTAGTCCTATTGATCAGGCTTAGAACAACCAAGACTAGGTCACGAAGGTAGAGTAGAAACGGTTGAGGGTTAATCGGATGAATCATAGACCGTATCGGTTTAGTTTGAGGTTTCAGCCACGAAAGTAAGGAATAACTCGATTGAATCATGTTCCTATGCCTTGAGAGAGGGTAAGAATTACATTACGATCGTTTGCCTTAGAGATCTTAATTGTGAACGCATGATTAGATAGATCGATAGTTTCTTTTAGAAGCTTTTTGTGGTGAATCTGTATCCTATTACGTTTGCCTCATTATAAAGAACTCATTAGTTGACTTCATTTTCATTATTCCATCCTAAAACCAACATTTCATTGTAGCAAGTTTGATCCTAATTTGAATTTAGTTCGGTTGCCTAGTCCTTGTGGGATCGACACCTAGAGTACTACACACGTGCCATGCACTTGAGGGTAGTTTAGGTTAATTTGTTTAACTTGAATCGTATCACCTTGTCCCATTTCCTGACCCATTGTTCCAAAAGTCATTCATCTTCAACTCAAGGTTCATAGACTTCCTGGCCTTGTTGTTGTGTTGGATCCATTATCCATTAATCATTCTAAACAATGGTATTGCTTGGCGAGTCATTCAGGAACCCTCTATAGGAGACTGTCTCAACACACATAATAACCCAGGAAATCCATACTCCTATAGAACCTATTTTCTTCTTCCAAAAAATCTCACTCTACATCATCATTTGCTTTGCTTATATAGACCTATAGTTCTTCCTGCAAAGAATTATGGATTTCATACCGTGAGTAATCCGATATCATACGCCCCGTGACAAAAGCTGTCTAGATTTCACTAATGAGCATGAGAAGATTTTTTTGTGTGTCTTCGACATAGAACCTTGGATATAATCTGATATGCCACATTGCATGGGCTGACGGGTTTGAACTCCAACATCCTCTCGCTACATTCCAATAAATTTGGTAAAAAATGGCAGTCACACCATCAAGGTCTGGAGTTTTTCTCGCGTCTTTTCAATCAATACTTCCTTTATCTCTATTTTTTTTAACAATTATGATTAAACGGGCATTCATGTGTTCCATAACTCTACGATGAAGATCCTCAAATACTTCCCTAGTTCAGTATTTGCGATTGAATGTGAACAAATCTTGAAAATCGATCTTTTCTATTTTCTCAATTCCTTCTCCTCACATTGTTTAATTTCATTGTCATCTAGCCAAAAATATTCTTATTTATTGTTCGTCATTGTTTAATAACAAAATGAAAGAACTTTGATTGTGGTCCCCTTCATCCAACCACATAAATATTGAATTTTTCTCTAGAAACTGCTCATCTCCGGATTAGATTTGACAAACACTTACTAATTGTCCTGGTTCTGAGGAGCTCCCTACTAATCCTTCAGATCTCTAATAGACATGCAAAATGTGCCATTGAGACAAAACACATCTACAGTTTCAAACATAGTCCGCTATTTATCCCAAACTACCCCGTCTCTCCTGATCCCATTTCCGAGCAAAAACCTCCTAAAAATTGTCATATTTAATCTGTATTTTATCAAATTTCCAATTGCTTCTCCTCCTAGGAGTGTTCGGCGTATATTCGACAAGGATAAGATTATCTGATCCAATCTGACGCAAATACCTACAAACAAATTCAAGATAAATATCATGCCGACCTCCATTTGCTACCACTTTATCCTAAAGACATCTAATTTTCCATCTCCTTCTTTATCCTAACAACAAGAACATGTAGCCGAGGTGGCATAGTTCTTACATTCCACAAGCTTGTAACATAAGCTTGAAAGGCATGAAGCTCGCTTTATCCCTCCTCAGGTTTCTCTTTTTTTTCTCATGGCTATGAATGACATTGAAATCTCCACACATAATCCATGGCTTAGCTAAATTTAAACTAATCCTCAAACTTCTTTCCCACACATACTATCGTCTAGCATGAACCGAATCCCCGTAGACACAAGTCAAAAATTAAGTTTCGCCGCTGTCAGATATGTGGGCATCAATCTATAATCTAAGTAAACAACTTGTATCTCCACTTATTGTTTCTATAATAATACAAGACCTCCGCTAAGTTCATTCGACTCTTTGATGTGAAGATGTTGAACTACTCCAGTAACCTATAGAAGAAGTAGAATCAGAACATAGCACAACAAAACAAGGAGCAAGGCGTTGAGATGGGACAAACAAATCAAGCAGGAGCATGGACAGACTCGGACTACACGCCAGAGTGATCAAGACAAACCAGAACAAGGAGCAACTGAATATTGTTAAAAAGGAAAGAACATATGTTTTGTTTGGTTGTCAAACGAAAATGTTGTCATTTCTATTATTAGAAGAATCAAAAATACAAAGTCTGTAATCGCATTAATATGCTAACAATGATCTTAAGATATATATAGATATATATGTTTTGTAATGAAAATTAAATACATATGAACATGTTTTAGAAAGCACTCTCTCTTCTTCCTCTTCCTCCGCTGATTCAAGTTCCCCTGTTTTGAGAATTACAACAACAAGGTTCCTCTATTTTTTGTTTGCACAATTTTTCTATCCATCATAAAGTGAACCAATTTTTATTACATCATTGGATTAAAGAAAGCTCTCAGTTTGGTCTCGCCTTGAGTAACCTTCATCCGGACCAGAGGCGACCAAGAATCTTATGTTTAAAGGACTAATGAATTAGAAGAAGGGAAAGTACAAGGAACTATATGAAATCAAATGATTACGAGATATACCATGAGACAACGGAAAGCAAAATCACATAGACAATGCTACTCTCGTTCCTGGAAGGTAATTCCCATTAGGGTACAACACCCATCGTAAGCAACTAGATCTCGGTTTCCATGCCTGTTTGGAGATTGCCTCGATTAAGGTTTAAGGAAGTTACTTTGTTTTCGCTTCGTTCAGAACCTTATCTTTTGAATCACGAGCAGCAACGGATCGTTCATGTCTCCACTGGTATCCACACAAATGAAAGAAGAAACCCAAGTGCTAGCTTAGAGTCTCGAAAAGGACTTTGTTTCTGGTCATTTTGTGATTTTCTTATTTTTTTCTCTTTCATCTCGAGACCCTAAACATGTATTTATAGGGAATTTGAGATTCTTAACATGGTGGTTAACCCTAAACCTAATATGATACTTGATTAAGAAATGAGTCATGGCACATTCTAAAATCACGTCAGATTAATCGATGGGCGATTGGCCCAATCCAAACTGAATTCAAATCTGATGTTGGGCTATGGGCCCAATTCAATCTCCACACTAATTCAAATTCAAGCCCAACAACGCTAGTCATGGGCCCAATTCAAAGTTTAAGTCCAACACAATTCTCAGTTCAAAACACCAAAGTCCATTCCTTATTGTGTGCGACCCAATATGTCCTCGTTATGTTGGCAATGATGAATATCACAAATAATGAGCAGTGTCTAGTAACACATCTTTATTATCCAAGTAACGAGAATGTATGTGTTTCGACATAACCTATCGCGTGATTGTCATTACCGTGTAGTCTGATCCTTTTGTCTTTGATGTCTTGATCGAACACGAGCCATGGAAAATGTCATACTTGTATAGTTTAACGATAGTTTTCTTGATTCCAAAGTAGATTGTACAGAAGAAATAAATTTGATATCACATAATAATTTATTTGAGCAGGATCATTCATTTGATAAACTCACTCGGCCAAGGAGCTCATAACATCACTCCTGTTATATAGGAGGGACAAGCCCTATCTTGATCAATCAACATCTTACTACGTAAGTCAACTGTGTACCTAATCCCTACCTCGTAAGTCCACCCAATTACGAGCAATGTTCAGCAGTGTCAAAGTACACATTCCCATTACTTCAAGATCTCTTATGATCTCAAGTCAAAGGATCACGTACACCATCATCACTATGAGAATTGCCTATGACACTCATATAACAGCCCATGCAGCAATCTCATGGAAGGTCGATCCAGTACAATATTCTCTAACATGTACCTATATTTTGAATTGATATCTCATATTAATTCAATACATACTAGTCTCAATGCATCATTGATACCCTCGTTTTCAATGATACTCGATTGTTGATATCATTTAGGAATATATTCAAAACAAATGTCATAAATAATAAAATGTCATGATAAAAAAATAAAACCCCAAATACACTCAACTTATGATTGGTCTCTAGGGCATACTCCATAACTAATGACTCTCAACTCTTTCAATACATTCGGAGACAAAAGATCAACATAAAGATATAAAGGATAACACATAATAGGTACTTGGTAACATTTGAGGTATGGCTAGTGGAAAAGGGAAGGTGAAGAAATTTGCTGGTAAAGGGAACTTTACACAGTAGAAGCTGATAACACGTACCGTGAGTTAGTTTTAGGCTACACATTTAGATCATTTCTGCATAGTTTGCATAGCACGAGTTAAAAACCCAACATGAATGTCCTCTATCCAGTCCATTTATTGATTTTCACATTTTAAAGCGACAAGGCATAATCGAGCTTAAGGATATTGATTCTTGGAGTCAATTGCACATACACAGAGCTACAAACCACTCAGAGTAGATTCAGGCCAAAGAACCACATGGAATATCCGTGTATCCAGAGAAAGGAGCAAAAAGATAAGGTTAACTCTGCTCGCTGGGGCTCAAAAAAAGCCCGTGCTCGGTTTGTATTCGACAGCAGTACTTGCATGACTCATGCTGCCCCTCACCCAGATCGTGCCCATAAAAATACAAGAACCCACGTATGTTGTCCCTTTAGCACACCGGGCTGCACCTATAAAAGAAGCACAATGACTTGGGCAGTCACCAAACACGCTCGGATGGTCATGAAAACATAGAGCCCATGCGGGGATTCTACCTAGCCTGCGCGGGTCACGTGTATGGACAAAAAACCTAAAAAAGGGTTAAAACAAGGGAAACAAGAAATGCCGCTACCAATAAAACGAAGGGAGCCGCTCAGAAAAATAGGAGGACAAAAAACACATAGGAGAGCTCAGGAGAAGTTGCCGAAGGGGGGAAACAACATTGGAACTTCGGCAACGAGATAGGGAAGTCCGAGGCATCGTATTCCTTGCTCTTTATCATGTTTATTGTTGTTTTCTCTTGTTTTACAGCAGAATGCATGAGTTAGTAAGTCTTTAGCTTTGGGTTAGGGACACCGGTTTTGTAAGGGATGCTTATGTTTATGCCTTAACGCTTAGATCTTTTAAAGTTTCGTGTATTTTGGTTCTAATTAACTAAATATGGGATTAAACTCAATGAACTAAACACCACAGGTTTCAAGAGATGCACGATGATGCAAAGAAGTTCTAATATGATCATGGTCTTAGATATTATCACGAGTTCAAGGAATTCAAGCTCTAAATATAGGTACTGACAGGCGTAGACTTGTCCACTACCTAGCGTGCGTACTACCAATCTTCCGATTACGTAATCTCACCCACAAGACGCATTAAGACTGATATCCAACTGCCTAGATTCAATCGATAGACATGGCGTAGATTCTAAACCGATTCAATCCTAAATCATGGCTAAGTTCCAAAGTCTAATCCCTTGGTGTAGATTCATTAAACTTCTATAATCATGCATTCGAGAGGCGTACAAGAATGAAAGCATTAAAAACAACCAATCTATCTGAAAATGATCAAATACCAAAATCATTCATTCAAGTGGCGTACAAGAGCGAAAGCATTAAGAACCGCCAAGTATTAAGAACAAGACTTCGTTACATATAAGCAAAGCTCTCTAACCTATGGCTATGGACCTACTGGACACGAACATAGAATACGAAACGCAAAAGATACTAATATTCAACATGGATAAAGAATGGGATTCCTCCCTATTCTATCACCGACGTCTTCAATAGTTCCTCGGTGATCCGGCTTCGTCGCTCTGTCCTTTGCCTTTGTGTGCATTGTGCTCTCTCTGTACTCTCTATCTCTGTGTCTACTCTGTTTCGTCTTCTGGTTTTTCCATTTGAATCCCCTTGCTTTGCTCCTCTCTTTTCTCTTTCTTCTTCTCCTTTGTTTCCTTTTCTTTTTTTTTCCTCTTTTGCCGAGTGTTTTGCATTCTTTGTCGTGAGTTTCCTATTGTTTTCGATCAACCAAATCTTTCCTTTTCTTCTTGGCGGCGTGCAGGTTTAATGTGCCCAACCGGGCATAAGAGTGAGCTCAGTCGGGCTCTTCATTTAATCAGAGCCCGGTCGGGCTCCATGCTCGCCCGATTCGTGCAAAGCATTCGGGTCCTTTGCTGGTTTCTTGAGCCCGGTCGGGTAGGAGTTTGAGCACGTCCGGGCTGTTCATCCTGGAACAAGAGCACGGGCAGGCTTTAGGCAATGCACAGTCGGGCTGCTGGTGGTGTTCAATGCCCGGTCAGGCTGGAAGTTGAGCACGGTCGGGCTGGTGCCATATTTAGTAGCACAGGCATGCTGGAATGGCTGCACGGTCGGGCACTTCACCTCCCTTGTGTGCCCGGTCGTGCTGGTGAATATGGTGTAGGGCAATTGCCCCGTATTCGCTCGTTTGCTCGTGTTCGTGTTTGATGTAATCTTTTCCTGCAAATACAAGAAAAAGGGGTGAAAGAGGAGTAAGTGATGCTTAATGCTTGTTGAACTAACTACGAAAATAAACTAAAATACTATGACAAAATAGACGTCATCAAACAACTAGTTGCTCAAGGAGCGGAAGTGGAGGAGACCGACAAAGAGGAAGAGAAGGAGGCGGCCTATGTTAAAGCTGTCCTGAGGCCACCACCCCTACCATTCCCGCAACACCAAAGGAAACATAACGATGATGCTTAATTTGCCACATTGGTGAAACTTTTAAGGAAGATACAAGTCACCATCCCATTCTACGATGCACTCATGAAGATGCCCTCTTATGACAAACTCATGCAACAGCCCAGAATGGCTAAGAAGATGGCCGATCAAAGTAATTTCATCATACCTTGCAAGATTTATGATTATTTGTAATAAAAACAACAAACCCGGCATGTCGTTTTTATTACAAATAGTAAGACCACGATAACATAAAGTTTGGAGGGTAGTGTTTCCCGGGTGACCCAAACGACGATGCCAAATGGAGCGGGTGGAGGTGAGAAAAGCAAACGAACACGATGATGGTGGAGAGGCCGATGAGTGGAGGGAATAGAGAGGGCCGGTGCTATCACATTGGAGAATGATCCGTTGCGTGGGAAAATCCTTGATAGAAAAACCAAGAGGATCAAATTCAAAGGAACAATTATTCTTAGTAGTGAATTTACGAACGAAAACAAGGTTTTTGATGATGTGAGGTGTAACAAGGACATTATTAATTTTAAGATCACGGGAAAGGGATGGGAGAGAAGCATTACCTACGGCTTAGACAGAGATGGTAGATCTGTAATCGGCGGTAACCGAGGGAATCATGCTCGAATGAAAAGTAGAACGATGAGTACCTGGATTGCCCGTGAGATGAGATGTGGCGCAAAAGTCCATGTACCAGCCATTGTCCAGAGGTGGTTCCAGCGTCATGGTAGAAAACGCCTACCCCAAAGCGGTGGGTTCGTATGTGAGAGACGATGAACCTGGGGCTGTCTGTGCGAGGTTAGTAAATGCCGATGCTGCCCCGAGGATCCCGTGTGAATTGTTAGAATTGGGCGGTGGCAGTGCATAAGGATGGGTGTGCGACGGTCCATATGGATAGGAGTGCCGGTGCCTGTACGGTGGAGGTGCATGATTGTAGTGGCGGCCGTCGTGCCCCTTGAGCCACGCCAACTGCGGAT
Source organism: Gynandropsis gynandra (assembly GCA_036759665.1). Taxonomy (NCBI): domain Eukaryota; kingdom Viridiplantae; phylum Streptophyta; class Magnoliopsida; order Brassicales; family Cleomaceae; genus Gynandropsis; species Gynandropsis gynandra. Next base: position 19,738,815 of record CM071873.1, read on the forward strand.
GTTGGTGCGTCCTCCACGATGAGAGCTAGATTGAGTGTTGCAGGAGGAGCAGTCTGTGTTGACATACAGCACTTGCGGCGAGGAGGCGAGGTCGGTGTGTGTTGTTGAAGGCTTGGTGATCTTTGAAAGGCGAGCTTCTTCGAGTGTAAGCATAGAGCAGAATTGTTCAAAAGAGGGAAACGATTCCCGATGCTTGATTACGTTGATAATATTGTTGAACTTGTCATTAAGACATTGAGCATGTGCATGACAAGGGAATGCTCGGAGACCTCAACATCGATGTTAGAGAGGAGATCAGATATTTTCTTGAGTCGAGCACAGTAGTTGTGGACGGTGAGATCGCCAATGGAGATGGTACGAGCTCTTTTTCGAGCTGGAGGGTGATGTGCGGAAATCAGAGGTTTTATATTTCCTAGACCATTCTACCGCAAGTATACGGTTCGTGTAGTACAAGGGTCGAACTCTAGGGACTAGTGTAGCGCTAGAATTAAGATATCATGAGAAGAAGATCGATCAATAGATGGATATCAAACTGGAAAATAAATGAAATAAAAGATGGCAAAGCTAGACTCGGCAAGATGGAATACCACGAGTTTCGGGAATACCGGAACATGCAATGGATGTTTCTATGGAACATGAAATCGGTTTATATCAATCGATGGGGAACTAAAATCTAATCCTCTACCTAGGA
>CM071873.1:19751317-19766236 GCA_036759665.1 Gynandropsis gynandra
CTCCATGCTTCGGATCCGTAGATCCGTCCTTCTCGATCCTTCCAAGTATGTCTCTAATGGCACAGAATTGTTCTTGAGTCCCCCCCTTTTCAATTAGGTTCGATTCCCCTTTAAATAGATCTGATTTCTCTTGATTTGGTTGTTAGAAATCTTGGGAATTAGTTGAGAAAATCAAGGCCCCGAGCGGGCACAGCTTCTACCCGCTCGTGCAGGCCTTATACCCGACCGTGTACATCCATTGCCACCCGATCGGGCACACATGCCCGACCATGTTCCTTGAGCACCCGAGTCGTGTAAAGCTACGGGGTTGTCATGGCATCGATTACCCGAGCGGGCACCTTCTAATGCCCGATCGTGCACGACCTAAAATGATGTTTTCGCTCATTTCGCTCGGTGTTTGCATGTTCTCTTCAATCCACGGTCTTGCACAAGCTGAACCTTGTCATTTTGGGGTTAAATTACCAATTTCTCTCGTGTTTCTTGACATGTTTTCGTTTCCTACACAAAACACGAAATGTAGATGAAATCCTCGAATAGACTCGATAAATGAATGAAATCTAATAAATCTACCTAAAACTAGACCTAAGAATGATATAAAAACTACTACGGATTACGTGTTATCACCTATCTACTACGACGAAAATAGAATCCTTTCATGTTTTAGACCTAGGCAACCCAATCACGAAATCCATTGATATGTCTGTCCAAGGATGAGTCGGGATAAGGAGTGGAGTATACAAACCGTTAGGCTGACTTTTGGATTTAGCCTGTTTACAAGCGACGCATCGCTCGCAGATACTTCCACATCTTTTTTCATGTGTGGCCAGTAGAAATGACCCTGCAATGTTTTCAAAGTCTTGGCGACTCCGAAATGGCCCATGAGTCCACCACTGCGGGCTTCTCTAACAAACAATTCCCTCAAAGAGCAGTTAGACACGCATAATCGATTATCATAGAATAAGTAATTTTCATGCCTATAAAAATGTCCTGACGCAAATTTCTAGCAATTTTTATATGTTTCTCTGAATTCTAGGTCAGTTGCATATAAATCCTTAATTTGTTCAAAACCTAGAAGTTTTGCATCTAAGGTACTTAACAAAGCGTACCTTCGGAACAAGGCATCAGCCACGACGTTCTCCTTACCTTGCTTGTATTTGATGACGTAAGGAAGTGTTTCAATAAATTCTACCCACCTCGCGTGTCTCTTACCTTGCTTGCTTGTATTTGATGACCTAAGGAAATGTTTCAATAAATTCTTATACTTTAGCGATTCATGGTCGGTATGAATTACAAACTCCTTTGGCCACAAGTAATGTTGCCAAGTCTGTAACGCCCTCACAAGTGCATACAGCTCCTTATCATAACTGGCGTAGTTAAGAGTTGCTCCTCCGAGTTTCTCACTGAAATAGGCGATCGGCTTCCGATCCTGCATTAGGACAGCTCCAATGCCTATACTTGATGCATCACACTCAATCTCAAAAGTTTTAAGAAAGTCGGGCAAAATAAGTAACGGGGCGTTAGTCAATTTATTCTTTAGCATTTGAAACGCTGCTTCTTACGCTTCTCCCCATTTGAAACTCACATTCTTCTTAACAACTTATGTAAGAGGGGCGGCGATAGTGCTGAAGTCCTTCACGAATCGCCAGTAAAACCCTGCGAGTCCATGGAAACTCTGGACTTCTCCGACGGTCTTTGGGCTTGGCCACTCTCGAATGGCTTTGACCTTTTCCTCGTCGACCTTAACACCATCTGCACTAACTACAAATCCTAGGAAAACAATGTTATCCGTACAAAAGGTGCACTTCTTTAAATTAGCGTACAGCTCCTCTTTCCTAAGCACTTTCATAACTGACTCTAGATGCCTTAGGTGTTCATCTAAATTCTTACTGTAGACTAGGATGTCATCAAAATAGACCACAACAAATCTACCTATAAATTCCCTAAGCACATGGTTCATCAGTCGCATAAACGTACTAGGTGCATTTGATAACCCAAAGGGCATGACTAACCATTCGTATAACCCATGCTTGGTTTTGAAGGCCATCTTCCACTCATCTCCTTCTTTCATTCGAATTTGATGATATCCGCTTTTTAGGTCAATTTTCGAAAATGCCCTACTTTCGTGTAATTCATCTAGCATATCATCTAACCTAGGGATAGGGTGTGGATACTTCACCGTGATGTTGTTGATTGCACTACAATCAACGCACATGCGCCAGCTGCCATCCTACTTTGGTACGAGTAGCACTGGTACGGCGCACAGACTCATACTCTCGCGAATATGTCCTTTGGCCATAAGTTCCTCTATTTGCCTCTGCAGCTCCTTTGTCTCCACGGGGTTGGTTCGGTACGCTGGCTGATTTGGTAACGTGGCTCCGGGGATGAAATCGATTTGATGTTCGATTCCACGTATGGGTGGCAGACCGGTGGGGTGTTCTTCTGGAAAGACGTCATTGTACTCCTCCAAAAGTTTAGAAATTTCACTCGGCAATACCAGTGCGATGTTAGATAAGCTCGCCAGAGCTTCTTTATAGACAAATAAAAGAATGGTTTGATCGGAATGTAAAGTCTTCTTGATTTCACCCGATCGTGCGAAAAAGTTTGACGGTCTGAGCTCAAGGGCGTTCTGCTTCTTTAGATGAGCTTGATCGTGCATAACTTCGTTCGGCGTCAATGGGACATGTACAGTTTTCCTGCCGTTAAATTCAAAGTAATGCTTGTTGGTGTAACCGTCGTGCTTCACTTTGCGGTCTGACTGCCAAGGTCTTCCGAGCAAGATATGGCTTGCATCCATCGGAAGCACATCGCATAGGATCTTCGTCCTCGTATTTTCCTATGGAAAATGGGACGGTCACTTGGCTTGTCACCTTCATTTCACCATTTGCGTTCAGCCGCTGAAGCTTATAAGCCTTCGGATGTTTTTGGACTTTCAATCCAAGTTTCCAAACCATCGTAGCGCTTGCAACGTTCGTTCAACTTCCTCCGTCGATAATAACGCTATTGACATTGCCATGAACTAAACAGCGGGTGTGGAACATATTTTCTCATTGTTCTTGCCCATCACACTTGGGTATTTTCCAGCCCCATAACCCGAACGGGGGTTGCGTCGCTGCTGGAGTTGTTGTTCGATGAGGATCGCCTTATGAAGCATCTCCTCGATCTCCACGTAATGTTGAAGCTCGAGTTCGTCTTGGATGTCTACGTTGAGACCTCCAAAGAACCGTGACATTGTTGCCTCTCGATCTTCCGTAAGATCAGCCCGTAACATGAGCAGCTCCATCTCTTGGTAGTACTCTTCCATGGATCGGTTTCCTTGGATAAGTTTCCATAGCCGCCGATGGACCTGTCGGTGGTGATGGTTTGGCATGAACCTCTTGCGCATTATTGACCTCATTTCCAGCCAAGTAGCTACTGGTTCCTCGCCATTTCTTCGTCGAGAAATCGTGAGTTGATCCCACCAACTCGGCGCATAATCGTAAAACTCCGTGGCCGCTACCCTAACCCTTTTGGCCTCGGGGTAAGCTTGGCATCCGAACACTAGTTCTACTTTCTTCTCCCACTCTAGATATGCTTCCGGGTCAACCTTTCCATGGAACGCGGGGATTTAAAGTTTGAGACCAGCGAGATCATCCCTCGGGTCGTCTCTCCGCTGCCTAGGCGCGCGTTGCCGCCGGTGACTACTCTGGGACGAGTATGAGCTACCTCGTTCGTAGTAGTTGCTGTCCTCCTCAAGCGGGTTCCTTTCACGTTGCTGGAACATTGGGATGTTTCTTGGCCGTGACGTTCGGCTACTTTGCTCTAGGCGTCCCGCGAGAGCCTCAATGAGTCTCTCATTGACACGGCTTGGATCGCCCTCCATGTCACCCATGCTGTCTAGGTCTTCTCTTGCGTGTACCTACTCTTGATCTCCTGCACACGTAACAAACGGAGCAGCCACAAGCGGAAGGGAAACAAACGCAAACCCTAAACAAACAAACAAAAATAAACACGTACGGGTATGGTCGCGCACTCACACGTTCGAACGGATTTTCTACCGCACGGACTAGATAAATTCGAATATAATTTCAAACTCATGAACTAGCATGTTCAATATCCTCTAATCACGTTCGCAAATTTACGTACTCAACGGACACAAAACGCACGAACTAAGAATATGCACACGATAGACTACTAATCGTAGAATCTAGGCGCACGAAATGCTTCAATCTTTTTAACAAGGATTCGTTCAAGCTAATCACTCACGTAATAAACTTTTGAACTTTCGAATGTTCCTTTATATATATATATATGTGTATATTGATTTTCTGTAGGATTAAAAACAAGTTTTGACCGAAAGATCAAAACGAAAATAAACTAACCATTGGGCGCTAGAAGGAGCTCTGATACCACCTGCACGATCCCGACTAAATCGACGCTCTAGACTTTGTTAGTGAAGGATATGCCTTGCTGCAATGGATTGCACAAGGGTGTGTGGGGCGAATGGTCACACGAGAGTTGCGGAAGGCTCTCGATTTACCGAGTTCGTCTTCAATGGATATGACACACCATGGAAGAACGAACGGATCGTTGGATATGACTCACCAATGAGTAGGAAGCTGGATATTACTCACCAACAACCAAAGAACTCACAAAGGAATTCAAAAGGAAATCAATATTGATTCAAAGGTAAATTTTCAAAAGTTGGATTCTTCTTCATGCATGGGGTGGCCGGCCGTATGTAGATACAAACAAGAAGGAAATTCAAAAATTACAATAAATGCTAGGTCTTCATGCAAAAGCCCTAATAAATGCATTGGTTTCTTCAAACAAGAAGATAAACTCCTTGTTGGCCGTGCACATGGGGATGCGTCCTTTTTATGTCTTGTGTCGGGTCATTAATTAGGTCGTGGGAAATAAGTGACTCGCGGCCTCTTTAAAAACCCGTTGTCAGAAAACCCGGTGGGACAAAACCGACGAGGGGAAAAGAGTACACGCGGGTCACTTTACCTAATCAATGACTGTTGCGGGTTAGGCTTTGGCTTGAATGACGTTCTTTAGGCTCGTGACTTCACGTGAACTAACATACTCCTCATGAGCGTGGACGGACGTGAGGATCCCGATAATAGCTTCCTTGAGCTTCGCGGCCTTGGCTCGGGTCATGGGACACGCGGGTATGATCAAGGCTTCCTCTTCTAGAGCTCGGGCTCGGGTCACAGGACCGACATATTTTGACCTAGTGGCGTCTCGGGTCGCGCTGGAGGTGGTCGCATCTCGGGTCGTGGAAATAGCATCTTGGGTCGCGGAACCGGCGTCTCAGGTCGCACGGATGGAGTCTCGGATGGCGCTCTCGGTGTCTCGGGTCACAGGGATGGCGTCTCAGGTCACGGTCTTGGCGTCTCGGGTCGCAGAGATTCCCTCTTCTTCCTTTCTGCGGGTTGCGTCCTCCTTAGTGTTGTTGGGCGCGTCTTCGGCGTCCTCCGGGATCATATCAACATCAACCTTGTGGAGAGAGCACTATCAGAATGCACTGGGAGCCTTTTTCAGTCGCCTCAAGACGTCGAGACATGCATGCAACTGATGGAGGAGTTGGCAGCACTTGAGATGAGCACTAACTCACGCTTGTCCACACTTCAACCCGCGAGGGCTATTATACCTGAATTGCATGATCCGGGAGGGTTAGATCGTGCCTTGCCATAGGCGGATTTCTCGAAATTACAAAGCCTGAGTGAGCTACTCAAAGAACCCACATGGGTCATCAATCATCAAGCACCCCGCTCATTCAGATAGCCGCCCCTGCTTGGGAAAAATTCTCAGGGATAATTAATGCTTTACAAAGACCGCGTAGGGTGGAGAAAGAGCCCACCCGAGCTGCTTACCAAAACTCGAGTCTAAGCGGGCTAGGTGGAACCTGTCACGGGCATCATTTTATGAGGTAGAGGACCCATTCGGGCATAGTGTCAAGCACGAGCGGGCTACATTTCTTCAGATGTGCACATCGCCTCCTACACCATCAATCGCCGACTTATGCACTTATCCCGACTGGAGCATCGAGAAACCACCCAAGCAATACCGAGCCCGACTGATATACAATGGAGCTGTAGACTTGGACAAGGGAAATGGGAAATCATTCATGGAAAATGCTCAGAGTTTAAAGCAATATTATGTTGATCGCGTTGAGGATGGAAAAGGCAGACTTCCTCTTTCTGATCCCACACACACCTAAAGCGTGAGGGTCAAGCTAAAGACTGTAAACAAGCGCTTCTCGGGAGGCAATCCGAGCTTTGTATCCTTTCTCTTTTCCTTCGTATCTCTTTTCTATCTCTATTTAATTTCCAGCACTTAATTATTTTCCTTTTTCGCATGTATGTGTACTCTACTTGCTACTATGATGTACCGCTTTCGTTCTATTTTGGGTTGTGTGACTGTTATAACAGGTTCTTCCCTTTGGTATTACCCAAAATAAAGTAGACGCGTATAAAATCCAGTTGTACCACCATTTCAGAAAGCATGATACACCAGGTGTACACATTCTCACTTTCCTTATCCATTGCCGAGTTTTGGCATGCGAGTTCCTCTAAAAAATTTTGAACATCAGGACTATTTTCCGTTCAAGTCTGGGGGTTACTCTTTGAGTGATATGCTTGCGATTAGAATTAGAAGTTAATTTTTTCTTTTATGTCATTTTATTCTTAGGATTTCTATTGGGTATCTAGTATGCGACTTTGAGCTTTAGCCATTTTTGTGCGAGTTTGTCGAATCGGGAACAAAAGCCTAGGTTTGCTGAAAAGGACTTTTAGATACTGGCTAGTCTAGTAGTTTTGCATGATTCCATGGTTTATAGTTGTTTTCCGCCCCCTAGGTTTCATCCCAAGTGTTTATATGTCCGTATATACCGTTCAGTCTTTTCTAGGTCGGACACCTTTTAGATTTACTTTTCTATTCTTATGATTCCACGTGCTTACACTCCGTTGTCAATAGAATAAGATTCTAGCTATTTCCGCCTTACATTGACATGAGTGTATTGATCTCGATGGTTTGGGTCTAAGTGGTGGTTTGAGGCACTTTTCTACATCCTAAATGTTAGAGTTGATGCGTGACTTTACGGTTCGGGTCTAAACAATTCTTTAACATTGCAACCTCTTAACTGCTTTGAGGTTACAAAACCTTATGAGTGTGCCAATTGGAAATTTGGGTCCAAGTAGAAAAGTTGTCCTCTCCGACGCTGACATCCTAGAAACCGAGCATTGAATGTCTTATGAAAAAAAATTCTTTAGGAAAAGTGTCTCATGTATGCATGGGTAAATTGGTATGGAGATTCTGTGGATGCTGTTTAGGGGGTAGTGAAATGAACTTTGGTAATGTGTTGCATTGTAAGGCTCGTGGATTTCGGTCGATAGAAGTCTGAACTAAGTTTGCTTAGGTCTATGTTCGTGTGACGCGTTGTTGTGGATGATGGCTGATTTTCCGAAGTAGTTGTGCTAGAATCCGATTGTTATTTGACTCTTCTTGTGCTTAGCTCTAATTTTGTTTGAGGACAAACAAAGGTTCAAGTCTATTTGAGTTTGATAACACATTGTGTGGGTTAGTTTTAGGCTACGCATTTAGATCATTTCTACATAATTTGCATAGCACGAGTTAAAAAACCAACATGAATGTCCTTTATCTAGCTCGTTTGTTGATTTTCAGATTTTAAAGCAGCAAGGTATAATCAACTTAAGGATTTTGATTCTTAGAGTCAACTGCACATATTTGGAGCTACAAACCACTCAAAGTAGATTCAGGCCAAATAATCGCATGGAATATCCGAGAATCGAGAGAAAGGATCAAAGAGACGAGGTTAACTCAGCCCGCTCGGGCTCGAAAAGGCCCTCGCTCGGTTTGTATTCGACAGAAGAAATTACATGACTTGCGCTCACCCTTACTCCAGTCGTGCCTATAAAAATACATGAACTCACACGTGTTGTACCGTTAGCCCGCGTGGGCTGCACCTCAAGAAGAATCAGCATAGCTCGGACAGTCACCAAACACGCTCGAATTGTTATGAAGACATAGAGCCTGCATGAGGTGGCTACCTAGCCCGTGAGGGTCACGTGCCGGGAAAAAACCCTACAAAAGGGTTAAAACGAGGGGAAGGAAGAACTGTCACTTCCAATAAAAGGAAGGGAGCCGCTCAGAACAAAGTGAGTATGAAAAACACATAGGAGAGCTCAGGAGAAGTCGGAGAAAGGAAACAACATCGGAACTCTGGTAACAAGATAGGGAAGTCTGAGGTATCGTATTCCTTGCTCTTTATCATCTCTATTGTTGTTTTTTCTTTTCTAACATCAGAATCCATGGGTTAGAAAGTCTTTAGCTATGGGTTAGAGACACCGGTTTTGTAAAGGATGCTTATGTTTATGCTTTAACGCTTAGATCGGGCAAAGTTTCTTGTATTTTGGTTTTACGATCAATGCTATGAATGTTCTATGCGTGTGCTATTCGCTCAGTAACTTAGGATTTCATGTTTAACTGGGAGGTTAGATTATGAATCGAGAAATATTGATTGTTGATTGAGTTTGATTAATGAGAATCTGACCGGTCGGTTAATAAAGTCAAGAATTAGGATTGCATGCTTAATGCTACTGTAATTACGTGTTAATAACTGCTGGGAGGTAGGATTGCATGTTATTGTTGTTAGGGAGTTTAGGTGTCAAGAGAACCATTTGTTTGATTGATTTATGATCTTTTGTTGGTTGCACCCTTGCAATTCCGGTAACCCGATGCCCATAATGTTTTCAATTATCAAGTCTTTCGCGTGTCCTCATTGCTGTCATAATTCATTCAACATTCTCAGATTTTACCGCATATCACATCACTTTCATTCATCTTAGTTTAGTTATATTCTTAGCTTACATTGCATTAGTCCCTAGAGTTCAACTTTGGTATTACACCGATCCATATTCTTATGGTAAGTGAATATTAGGCATTTTATTTACTTGATAATTCGCGTATCAAAAATGTTCTTGATGGACTAGAGGTAATAGGATTGCATAAAGTTCTTGAGGGAGAACTAGAGGAAGAACATGAAGATCCCGCCAAATTCGACAAAAGCCTTAGGGTAAAGAACCTTTTAGTTCTTTCTTTGTCAGATACCATATTGAGGGAAGTGGCACATGAGAAGACGACTGCTAGTATTGGAAGGTATTGTAAAGAATATTATTATCGAAATCTCTACCAATTAGTTTTACCTAAAACAAATTTCAAGACGGAAAACAAAAATCCATGGAAGAAAACATGGATTAATTCTTGAAACTAGTTATAGATTTAAAAAAAGCCTCCAAATCAATGTTTCTGATGCAGATAAGGTATTGTTATTCATGAACTCTCTACCTAACAATATGAATAACTGAGACTCGCCTTGAAATATGGCAGTGAAACTCTTACACTGGAAGAAGTGATATCTACAACATTCTCTAGGGAATTGGAGTTAAATGCTCAAAAGAAGGTTCAAGCTACATCATGTTAAGTATTGTATGTTAGAGGGAGATTAGAGAAAAGGGATAGCAAGAGTTCAAAGATCAAAGCTAGATCAAGATCAAAATCAAAGGATAAAGGCAAAGGAAGTTGCTTGAAATGTGGTGGCGGTGGGCATTTCGAGAAGGATTGTCCTTCAATGAAAAAGGTGAATTTCAAGGAAATTTAAACATAGAGGATGAAGATACTTCATCGAATGCTAGGCAGAAGTTCTTACCATATCCAATAAATATCAAGGAGAAGAGAGGATCTTGGACTATGGATCTACCTTCCACATGATATCCACAAGAGAATGGCTTGAGGATTTTTCAGATTTAAATGAAGGAAGAGTTCTTTTGGGAGATAATTGGACTTGTGTTATCAAAAGAATTGGTTTAGTCATAGTCAAATAACATGATGGGTTGGAGAAGGTATTAACCCTGATTAGATACATACCACACGTAAAAAGAAATCTTATTTGTTTGAAAATGTTTGATAAACAAGGTTAATGGTATAAGTCACAAGGTGGTAGTTTTAAGATCTTAAAGGGACAGATTGTGAAACTCAAATGAACTCTTAAAACCGGACTTTATATTCTTGATAGATGTATAATTACATGGAAGATTTATGTAACCAAAGAAGACATGGAAGAGTCTTCTTTGTGGCACAGAAGGCTTGGCCATATGAGCATGAAAGGGTTAGAGATTATATACAAAAGACGCTTCCTTAAAAACTCAAAGATCAAACTTTTGAAATTATGTGAAAACTGTGTGTTAGGAAAGTCTCACAAGCAAAGCTTCATCACTGCAAAATACACCACAAAAGGGGTGTTAAAATACATCCACCCAACTCTTTGGGGTTCAACCAATGCGGATCCATCTCTTCCAGGTTGTCAGTATTTTCTTATTATGATTGATGATTTCTCTAGAAAGATGTAGATTTACTTCTTGAAACAGAACAATGAAGCATTGTTGAAGTTGAAGGAATGGGAAGTGTAGGTTGAGATGAAAAGTAAAAAGAAGATCAAGTACTTAAGGACTAACAATAGATTAGACTTTTGCAACACCCACTATGATAGTTTATGCAAGGAAAATGAGATAACTAAACATAGAACCTGCTCCTACACCTCTACCAAGAATAAGGTTGTTGAGAGAATGAATACAACAATCTTGGATAAGGTAAGACGTTTATTGTTAGATTGTGGACTTGAGAAACAGTTCTAGGCTGAAACTGCATTAGTTGTTGTATGTACCATAAACATATCACCATCCATAACCATTGAATTCAAGGTACCAGAAGAGGTATGGTCAGGAGCTGAACCAAGTTTTAGTCATATGAAGGTATTCAGATTAGTGGTTTATGTTCATACTAGTCAGGATAAATTGAATCCAAGAGCAAAGTAGAGAGTGGTTATTGATCATCTCGTTTTCATACGTATTTCTTGCACGATTTAGGAGACGTTTTTGATATATATGTGATGTTTTACGTATGATTCCATTTTCGTTTTACTTGTTTTCGTGTTTTCATGTTCTTACAGGTCTTTACGCGTATTTGGATCATTTTGGAGCTAAAAGGACATGCACGGAGCTAAGGAGCAACTTCGAGGATCATCACGGGACAAACGACACCAAAAACTTGATGCATTATCAGAGTTAAATAAAATAACCTAAACTACCCGCAAGTGCACGGCACGTGTGTAGTATTTTAGGTGTCGATCCCACAGAGACTACGCAACACTATCTAAACTCCAACTATGAATCAAACTTGCTAACAAACGAATATGGATGAAGAATGAGATACTGAAAGTAAATAAACTAATTGGGTTCTAACGATAAGACAAACGTCCTAGGAATCCGGTTTCACCACAAGACTCTTGAAACCACAATCAATCTATCTATCATGCAATCCCAGTTAAAGCTATCTAAGGCGGACAATCCTAACATGATATCTACCCTCTCTCAAGGCATAGACACATGATCTAGACAAGCTGCCCCCTACTTTCGTGGCTGACACCTTGAACTAAACCCATAGGCTCTATGATTCATCCGTTCACCCTCAACCATTGCTACCCTACTTTCGTGGCCTAACCTCGGTTGTTCTAAACCATATCTTCTAGGACTAGAATTCTCATTTCGGTCCTTCTCCTAACCCCTAACACATGCATCTATGCGGCCATCGCAAACACAAGTAAATTCAAGCACTGAGATAAAGAATATATGAACTAAAACGGGAAGATGCATTCAAAATAGATCAAAAGTGGTTACGGGATAGCCAAAGGCTAATCCCTTCTCCTAGAACAAACAAACTACTCGCTCATGCGTCTGTAAACAAACATAAACAAAGTAGAAAGTCTAAGGAACATGAAAATCAAACAAAACCGAAGTTGCTCCTTAGCTCTGTGCATGCCCTTTTAGCTCCAAAATGATCCAAATACGCGTAAAGACCTGTAAGAACATGAAAACACGAAAACAAGTAAAACGGAAACAGAATCATACGTAAAACGTCACATATGTATAAAAAACGTCTCTTAAATCGTGCAAGAAATACGTATGAAAATGAGTTGATCACATACGTAGAAGCCCTCCAAAAAATGCCTAATCATGCCAAATTTATCAGAGAGGTACTGTCCAAAGAAACGCATATCGAAGAGGACGAGACGGTAGCACTCACCGAGGAATGCAGTGCAATTCTTCAGAACAAGCTGCCACCTAAGTTGAAGGATCCCAGAAGCTTCTCCATTCCATGCACGATAGGTAATCTCGATATTGAAAATGCCTTGTGTGATTTAGGAGCAAGTGTGAGCATCATGCCACACTCAGTTTTCAAGGAACCTTAAACCGACGAAGATGTCTCTACGCCTCGCGGATCGTACGGTAAGACATCCGGTGGGAATCGTTGAAAACGTTCCCACCATGGTAGGTAAGCTTTGCATTCCCACTGATTTTTTTGTACTTGAGATAAAGGAAGATGCTAGAATACCTATTATTCTTGGTAGGCCGTTCTTAGCTACAGCAGGTACAAGGATAGACGTACAATCAAGGAGTCTTGCTTTACAGTAGATTCGCTGGACGAGTTACAGAAAGACACGCACGATCAAGTAAGTGTTTCCGATTCTCTTTTACGGTATTTGGCACGAGTTGGCGACAATGCAGGATATGCGGACGAAGGAGCTGAGATGTACACGAAATTCATGAGTGCTATTACAGCACTAGGAGACGCTCCACGGGAGAAGATACCACGTGATATGCATGCTGTACAACACGGAATACATGCTGGTTTCACAGCAGAGAAGACGTCCGAACTTGAGCCCGACCCTCCACCATCTTCTTTTCGGTATGAGTACGTTGATTCCGATCACACATACCTTGCTGTTTTAAATGCTAACATGAGTGCAGATGAGATGAGAAAACAGTCCACACGCGTGAAGAAGCGTAAGAGGCTCAGCTCTTCAATATGTATGTACGGGAATTGTAGGGAGGACAGCCACGAACCTTCCACCGAAACTCAAAGGAGGCTGCACCCGCACTTGCACGAGGTAATGGAAAAAGATGTCATTAAACTTTTCAACGCAAATACCCTTTATCCAACCTCGGACAGCGAGCAAGTGAATCCCGTGCATGACGTGCCTAAGGGATGGCATGACGAACAGATCCTACCTCATGACTTCCAATTAGGTGATTTCGTTCCACTTTCTAATTCTCGACCTATGCCTTTCTCGGGCCACCAACTGCCTTGTTGGTCTGATCCTTTTCAGGTACGAGATGTGGAACTATGGAGTGATGCGGGTGACACGTTCAACGCCAATGGACAGCGGCTAAAGCTCTACCAAGCCGCTCAACCGATCGAAAGTGGAAACTCCATTTCCCTTTCCGATCCACCCGCCACGCACGCATGAAGAATGGAGACGTCAAAGCTTTATGACGTTAAATAAACGCTTTCTGGGAGGCAACCCAGTTGTTTGATTTTATTTTTCTTAGTTTTTAGATTAAGACTCGGTTATTTATTTTTCATAGAAAAAAATAACACCACAAACGTGCTTCACTTCCTTCATCCTCCATCGGAGCTTCACGTCGAGGACGCCGTTCAATTCAAGTCTGGGGGAGTAGCTCACGTTTGTCAGGTGGTTTCGTTTCACTTTCTTTTGACTTTTTAGTTTTTAGGTTATTTTTTTCGATTTTTAGTTTGTTTTTTGTCTTCATTAGTCAGAGTCATCCGAAGGCACTTGTCCGGTGCCACGTTTTGAGATGAACCCTAAACTTAGGATGCTTAAGAAGTTAACCTTTTCCGTGAGATTTTGCATGATTGAGCTAGGTTTTTCCTAAGCGTTAGAACTTATTAGTCGTCTAAAAAACAATAGGTCGTAGTTCTTGGGAATCCTAGTGTTGCTTGTGGGGAGGTTTAGACAAGGTTGCTAGGCTAGTTTATCGTTTATTCTTTCTACCCAGATGATCATACTTCGTGTAGATGATGCTCTACTTCTGTTTATTGAGGATTTATTGGATCATATAAAATCGAGCTATTTTGCAGATTAAAAAGCAAGTTTATCGTTTATTCTTTCTACCCAGATGGTCATACTTCGTGTAGATGATGCTTTACTTCTGTTATATTGAGGATTATTGGATCATACAAAATCGAGCTCGTTTTGCAGAATAAAAAGCACACACTAACACTCCGCTGTCGATAGAAATAGTGCCTAAAAAGCATGATCAAAATTAGATATGAGTGCATCGACCTTATTACTCTTTCGGTGGCTCAGGTCTAAGTGGTGGGTTGGCGATCATCTTTCTACGTCCTAAGGGCATGGCACAAAAAGCCGCCTACTCCGCTGCGCTCTTACACGAGACGCATGAGTATACCGTCATCGGTAGTCTGGGTCTAAGTAGAGGCTGGATCCCTTCAAATCCGACGTCCTAGAAGCCTAGTGTGTATGCAAAGAAAAAGAAAAAAGAAAGAAGAAAAGAAAAAAAAGAAAAGAAAAAAAATATAAAAAGGGAAACAAAAAGAAAAAAAGAAGTCATAAAAAGAAAATAAAAAGAAAAAGAAGAAGAAAAGAAAAAGAAAGAAAGAAGCTCGGAAAGAAAGAAACAAGTATCCTCGGTTGATCTAGGTTTAGCATTGTCTGAAGTCTTGTTTGGTGGAGGGAGTTACGGTAGCGTGTCTAGTTTCCTTTGATTTACTTTCTCATGGGTAACCGTGGTGGACCTAGGATAAGACTTAAAACTCGATTAGGCTGAATATGCTCTCGACATGCTAGTTGAGCATAGAAAGCCTCCACCCGGTCGGGCACAACTCTTGCACGACCGGGCAAAACCTACGGCCAAATTTGTGCACAATTTGCATGACTCGGGCATGAATATGCCCGACCATTTGCCTTATGCCCGAGCGGGCTCACATACCATGCCCGATCGGGCATGCATTGCAGACCACAGTCCGCGCGACTCACCCTAG
>CM071873.1:19780857-19798961 GCA_036759665.1 Gynandropsis gynandra
TGCAGGTGGGAAAGTTTTTCGTCCCGGTTGATTTCGTTGTATTGGATCTGGAGGAGGACGAGAAAATCCCAATTATCCTCGGTAGGCCGTTTCTCAATACGGCAAAGACGATCATACATTGTGCTGAAGGTAGACTCACACTTAAATTCGGGGATGAAGAAGTGGAGTTCAATCTGAACGACACACTTAAGCAGCCTTGTATGGTGGATTCGGTATTCCACATCGACGTCCTAGAGGAGCTGGCCGACGAAGTCTTTGAGAAATTTGGGAAATTGGATTCTTTTGAGATGGCTCTTCCAGCAGCTATAGAGGGACTTTGTAAGAACCCTAACGGAGTGAAGCATTATACAAAGCTGCTGGATGAAAAGGATACAAAAGAAATCCCGAACCCCGAGTTAGATGAACTCCGAGCAGAATTCTACGCGACCCGAGTGCAGCAGGTTGCAACCTCAGAAGAAGATGGATTTTCAGGTAGTCCAAGGAGACTTCTCAACTCATGCACACATGAGTACAGATCAGTTGGAGAGGGAATCAAGTCTAGAAAACGTTGCAAACCAGCGTACAACCCTCCGAGAATCCCAGGCAGATTCCAGCGCAGCTCAAACGGCCTACATCAATGGTTCAACCATTCATAACGCGCCTAACAGCCACCACAAACGTCCAGCATCAAATTGGGACATTGATAAGGCATCCAAGATGAAGATTAAGGTGAAGATTAGGGACGACATGACTGATCGGGGAAGGAATTCAATTGATCCGCGTGCTACACTCTATCGAGCACATTATGCACGCAAGACGCTACGCACACAACGACGTCGAGGACGTCCATCTAATGGGTAGCACATTTTGGTCAGGCTCACGACCTTAAACAAGCGCTTATCGGGAGGCAACCCGACTTTTGCATTTCTCATTTCATTTTCGGACTATTTCTTTTTCTTTTCATATTGATGTACTTGGTGGGATCGTATTCCTCTTTTTGGATTGTGTGAATCTTTTTCGCATGTTCTTCAAAGTCCATATCATCCTTGAGGAGGAGACACAAACTCGGGATTGGAAGTTATACATCCCAAGTATCATATCTCCGTGTATACCGATTATTCGTTGCTTGTTTGATAGATTTTTATCGTTCATTAGATTCCACACGCTTATACTCCGCTGTCAATTTTTTCTCCTTGGATAAGTCTTAACTATTTAAGGTTTTCATTGACATGAGTACATCGAGATCGATGGTTCGGGTCTAAGTGGTGGGTTGAGGCGCTATTCTACGTCCTAAGGGTTAGAATTATGCGTATACTTCATAAAAAAAAGAATCAGAAAATAAGCTTCAATGACGCATCTTTTCTCTCCTCTAAGGCCGCGCAACCTTATGAGTGTGCCATAGGCAGCCTGGGTCTAAGTAGAAAACCACCCTCTTCGACTTCGACGTCCTAGGAACCAAGCGTGGAATTATAGAAAAGAAAAAAAAGAATAAAAAAAAGAATAAGAACGAGAGTAAAAAAAAAGAAGAATAAGAACGAGAATATGAGCTTAATATTATCTCAAGCTTAGGAGAGTTGGTATGGAGATCGCTTGGACGTTGTTTAGGAGTACGGATTTTTTTTCACTTAGGTCGTTGGTAGGATTGCATGGTTCGAGACTTTCGGTTGATAGAAGTCTGAACTTGGTACGCTTAGGCTTGTATTCATGTGACGCGTTGTTTTGCATGATGGCTAATCCTTTGATGTATTTGTGTTAGTATCCATTGTTGTTTAGCTCTTCTAGTACTCGACTCTAGGTTTGCTCGAGGACGAGCAAAAGGTTAAGTCTGGGGGAGTTTGATAACACGTAATCCGTTGGTAGTTTTTATATCATTCTTAGGTCTAGTTTTAAGTAGATTGCTTAGATTTCATTCATTTACCGACTTTATTCGAGGACTTCATCTACATTTCGTGTTTTGCATAGGAAACGAAGACATGAGGAGAAACACGAGAGATTGTGGCAATTTAACCCCGAAAACGCAGTTGAAGGACAAGGTTCAACTTGTGCAAGGACATGGATTGGAAATGAGCACTCAAACACCCAGCAAAAGGAACGGAAACAACAAATCAATGGTGCCCGCTCGGGTGGAAATGAGTGCACGATCGGGCTAATTGATACCAAACAACCCCGTATCTTTGCACGACTCGGGCACTCAAGGAACACGACCAGAATAGAGTGCCCGCTCGGGTGGATTTGCAGTGCCCGCTCGGGCTGATGATCTACACGATCGAGCATGGTGCCCGCTCGGGCTCAATTGTGTGCACACGGTCGGGCAAGTGACCTGCACGAGTGGGAAGAGGACATGCCCGCTCGGGTCCTTGATTCTCAACAAACTCCTAAGATTTAGAACGGCCAAATTAAAGGAAAATCAGATCTGAAAAAAAGGAGTTTCGAACCAGATTGGATCAGAGAACACTCAGAGACATTAGGGCAGAAGGAAGAAGGAAGAAAAGACGGATCTGCGGATCGGGAGCAAGGAGAATCTATCGAAGACATCGGTTTATGAATAGGGAGTCATCTCTTTCTCTATCTATGTCGAACTTAGAATTCTCTTGTGTTTCCTTTGCTGTATTCATGTCTGAGTAGATCCTTTGCCATGGGTTAGAGAGTATTGCCATGTTGTAACGAAGTCTTGTGCTTAATGAATGGTGGATCTTAATGCTTTCATACTTGTACGCCACTCATTATGAATGAAATTGGTATTTTATCACGTTTTCAGATTTCATGGTTGATCTTAATGCTTTCATTACTTGTACGCCACTCGAATGAATGATGTTAGAAGTTTAATAAACCAACGCCAGGGCATTAGACTTTGGAACTTAGCCATGATTTAGGGTTTAATCGGTTTAGAATCTACGCCAGGTCAATCGGTTGAATCTAGGGATTAGGATAGCGGTCATAATGCGTCTATCCATGTAAGATGCGTAATAGATATATTGGTATATGCATGCTAGATAGTGGACAAGTCTACGCCAGTCAGTTCCTATAGGAGAGCTTGAATTCCCTGAACTCGTGACAATACCTAAGACTAATTATCTCGTTAGAACTTCGTTACAACGTTGTGCAACTCTCGATACCCATGGTGCTTAGCTATAAGTTTATCTCATCCATTTAGTTTAGTTTAGTTCAATCACAATTCCATCTTTAGTCACCTTACACGTCTATTCCATTAGTTTAATAGCTTATAAGTCGCATCAATTCCTTGTGTTCGACCCTAGTTACTACACGATCCGTATTCTTGTGGAAGCGTTAGTCTAGGTTTTATTACTTGAGCTTAACGCACATCATAGTGGCGTCTAATCTTCAACTTGAACCTCTTCCTTCTTCTTTTCGGCGTGAGACGCGAAATCCACCCATTCGTCTCAAGAAGCATAGGAGAGTGAGCCCTTCAATATGTCTACGCTGGTTGCCTAAAGAAGACAGCCGTGAATCCTCCATCGACGATCAAAGGAGGCTGCACCAATGTTTGGAAGAGAAAGGAGCATCGACGCCAATGCGCTATGAGAAAGAGAACCGAGCTGAAGGATTGCACGATACAAAGACCCTATCTTATGACTTTCGACTAGGGAATTTATTCTACTTTTTTACTCTCATTTTATTTCTTTCCCGGGCGAATTATGTTCTCGTTGGGCTGGTCCATTTCAGGTACGAGAAGTCTTCACATATTGAAAGGAAGAACTATAGAGCGATTCGAGCGAACGTTCACTGCAAATGGGACAGCACCTTAAGCTACATCAAGCCGTTCTATCGATCGAAAGTGGAAACTCCATCTCCCTATTCCATACACCCATCACACATACACGAAGCATGGAGACGCAAGCTTAACGACGTGAAACAAACGCTTTTTGGGAGGCAACCCAGCATTTGTTTTTCTTTTGTTTTATATCTTGGACTTGGTATATTTGAAAATCATAAAAAGTAAAAAAAAAAACATAAAAAAATAAGACGAAGATCTACAACTATTACCTCACCTTCCTTATCCTCCATCGGAGCTTCACGTCGAAGAAGCCGTTCAATTCAAGTCTGGGGGAGTAGCTCACATTTGTCAGGTGATCTCGTTTCATTTTCTTTTGTTTTTCTTAGGTTACGTTTAGTTTTTTTTAGTTAGAGCCGTCCTAGGCACTTGGCTGGTGCCACGTTTCGAGATGAACCTTGAACCTAGGATGCTTAAGAAGTTGGCCTTTTCCATGATATATTGCATGTTAGAGCTTATTAGTTGGTTGAGGAACGAGTGGGTCGTAAATCTTTAGGAATCCTAGTGTTATTTATGGGAAGTTTAGACGAGTTTGGTAGGTCAGTTTCTTGTTCATTCTCTCTATCCAAATGATTATATTTCATATTGACGATGCTTTGTTTATTTTTCACGAGGATGATTTGATCACATGAACTAAGCTAGTTTTGCAGAAAATAAGCGCACACTAACACTCCGCTATCGATACAAATAATGCCTAAAAGCATGATCAAAAATCCATATGAGTGTATCGCCCTTGATACGTTTTTCGATGGTTTGGGTCTAAGTGGTAGTTAGCGATCATCTTTCTATATACTAAGAGCAAGGCGCATAAAACGCCATCTAGTCCACTACAATCTTGAATGAGATGCAAGAGTATACCATCATCGGTAGCTTGGGTCTAACTAGAAGTTGAATCCCTTGAAATCCGACGTCCTAGAAGCCTAGTGTGTTCGCAATATTAATAAAAGAACAATAAAGAAGGAACAAAGGAATGGAACGAAAGAATAAAGAAGCTTAAGAATAAAACAAATATCCTCTTTGATTATGTGATTAGCATTTGTTTGAAGTCTCTTTTGGTAGAGAGAGTTGCGGTTTCTCACTTAGCTCGTCTTTCATTTACTTTATTATAGGTATCCATGGTGAACCTAAGAAGAAGACTGAACTTTTCTCTAACTTGTTTGTTGATCGATTAGGTTTCCTTTAACGGTGTTTCTAGGGAAAGGGGAATTCTCGACTTTTATATCTCCCACGTGTTCCACGTTTACGTTTGTTTAGGGACAAGCAAACATTAAAGTCTTGGGGATTTTAATCATCTCTTTTTTTACACGATTCTCGCATGATTTTAGATATGTTTATGACAATAGTTGCGATGTTTACGTGTGATTTTGTATTCGTTTTACTTGTTTTCGTGTTTTCATGTTCTTATAGGTTTTAGTGTGTATTTTGTTCATTGCTGAGCTAAAGAACATACACGAGACAAAGCATAAGCATAAGAGATTATAACAGAGCAAACAGGATGAGAAATTCGTAAGGAATGCGATACTGTAAGAATATGTAGATTAATTTAGAGAAATTAAGAGTTTATTGTAGAGTGAAGAAAGATTGAAAGAGTTTGCAGATTAAGAACAAGGAACAAACATTCTTCATTCCATTATGACTTAGTCTTACATTAGTGTGTTCTTTAAATAGAACAACCAAGAGAATAGTACAAAGATAATTAAGGTGACCTAGTACAACTAATAAATGCAAAAGGGTCTTGTCTTCAACGGCTACCAAGGGAGAAAGGGACTTGTTTTCAACGGCTACCAAGGGAGAAAGGGACATCTCCATGTTGCTTATTCTTAAGTTGTACATGTGACTTTCCTTTACCCAAAGTAGCAACTCCCTCATATAGCTACCAACGGCCATCTTCCTTTTCTTCTTATAGAAGTGGTGCTAATTATATGAAGTAGTATTAAGAATTAATTCTATCCTTGCATAATTAATCAAACAAGTAGAATTAAATCTCAATACTCCCCCTCAAGCTTAGCTATAGGATTATGCTATAGTTAAGCTTGATACCATGACTCATTGCCTCATTAAAACCTAAGTGGGAAAACCCTTTGGGAAAAAACCACACTTTAGGTAAAAGAGTACAACTCATTGTCATGTTGGATAACTTAGATCCTAAGAGTTATGAGTCCAAGTCCAGGAAATATGGACTCACCAATCTTCTTACTCGTCGCTTTGGTGAAGATGTCGGCCAATTGGTCTTCACTTCTTGTATAACATGGTAAAACTACTCCTTGTTCTATCATTTGTCTAGCCTTATGGCAATCAACCTCAATGTGCTTTGTCCTCTCATCAAACACCGAATTAGATGCAATGTGGATTGTGGCTTGATTGTCACAATGCATAGTCATTGGTGATGATGTCTTTATGCCCAAGTTCATGAGAATATCTTTGATCCACACTAGCTCGTTGGTTAATTTCCTCATTGCCCTATACTCGGCTTCGGCACTTGAACATGATACCACCTTTTGCTTCTTTCTCTTCCAAGTGACTAAATTCCCCCCTAGGAACGTGCAATATCTCGTAGTTGGTCTTCTATCCACTCGATTACCGGGCCAATCCGCATCAAAATATCCTACATCTCGGTGTTCTTGTTGCATCCCATCCACACTCCTTGATTCATGGTTTCACTAAGGTAGCTTAGAATCCGTTCTACCATTTTCCAATGGTGAACCTTGGGAGCTTGCATTTGTTGACTCACTTGGTTCACAGCAAAACATATGTCTGGCCTAGTGGTAGTGAGGTAGATAAGTTTTCCAACCATTCTCCTATAGAGTTTTGTGTCTTCAAATGGCTCATTTTCTATCTCCCCCTCACGCATGACCTTGTATCCTTCTTCAAGGGGTGTTCTCGCAATTCTTCCTCCTAGCTTACCTATCTCATTGAACATATCAAGGGTGTACTTTCTTTGGAATAGAAATAGCCCTTCCTTGGAACGGCATATCTCTATTCCTAGAAAGTACTTTAGTTCACCTAAATCCTTAATATCAAAAATGGTTTTAAGATATACCTTAGTGGCTTCTATTCCTTCCTTGTCACTTCCCGCAATGATGATATCATCAACATATACTAGCACCAGAATGATCCCACTAGGACTAGGAAATGTAAATAACGTGTGATCGGCTTCGGATTTCCTAAATCCTCTTCCATTGAGTGTAGTGCTTAGCTTGTGATACCAAGCCCTTTGTGATTGTTTAAGACCATAGATTGCCTTTCTTAGTCTTAAAACATTCCCGGGCTTTACTATATGCTCCAAACCGGGTGGTGGATACATGTACACCTCATCTGCAAGTTCTCCTTGTAAGAATGCATTCCTGACATCCATTTGCCAAAGATCCCACTCTAGGTTCACGACAAGTGAGAGGACAATGCGAATTGTATGAAGCTTAGCCACCGGTGCAAATGTGTCTATATAATCTTCTCCATATACTTGAGTGAATCCTCTAGCTACTAGCCTTGCTTTATGCCTTTCAATTGATCCATCACTCTTGTACTTGATTGTAAATACCCATTTGCTAGACACGACCTTCTTCCCTTTTGGTAACTCGGATTCAAACCATGTTTCATTTACTTCCATGGCCTTGTACTCATTTCCAATCGCATCTCTCCATACTTTGTGTTCCTTAGCCTCTTCATATGTCCTTGGTATATATGCCTCATCTAGATTTGCCATGAAGACTTGGTGTTCTAGGGGATATACGACCAAAGAACATGTTGCTTGAATTGGATGAGCCACCGCTTCACAATTGTAATAAACTCTTAATGGATCCCTCAAATTTGATGGATCCCTCCTAATCCTTGTGCTTCTCCTTAGTTCTTGTACCTCCTCTTGTGGTTCAACTCTCGGTTCTTCTTGTACTTCTTGTACTTCAACCCCATTTACATCCATTTCTCCTTCTTGTTCCTCACGGCTTTGAGAAATTTCTTGATCATGAGCTTGCAGTTCTTCTTCTTGAGGATATACATCTCCTCCTTGAATATCTACATTACATTAGGGCTGCCCTTGATATCCATCATTTCCCCCTTCATGATCAACGACATTGCTCTCTTGTTCTATTTGTGTTCTCCCTTCATCCAATCCGGTTTTCTTTGGGAATTCAAACGTGTTTATTCCAAGCGTCTCCAAGATCTTTTTGAGATTCATGGACCTATCCGAAGGTGAACTTGATAAGTCTTTAAGGCTCTCCCAATTTTTCTCATCATAGTACCCATTAGACTCTATGAATTTGACATCTCTTGATACTATCACTTTCTTTGTCTCCGGGTCATAACATTTATAGCCTTTTTGTGTTGTTGAATATCCAATAAAGATTGCCTTGATGCTCTTTGCCTCAAGCTTGTTTCTTAGTTCTCCTGTACTAATACAAAACAAACACACCCAAATACTTGTAAGTGATTAACAAATGGTTTGGTTTTGTTGAGTACCTCAAATGGGGATATGTCTTGTAGGATTTTGGTAGGAAGTCGATTAATTAGATAACATGCCGTTACGACTGCATCACCCCAAAATCTTCCATCAATTGTCTATTTTTCCTTTTGACCACTCCATTTTGTTGTGGAGTATATGCACAACTTGTTTGATGGATAATTCCATGCTTGGATAAGTGCTCCTTGAAGTTGTTACTTGTATATTCTCCTCCATTGTCGGATCTAACAATTTGAATCTTGGCATTGTATTGGTTAGTTATATAATTTTGAAAATTTATAAAGGCTTCTAACACCCTATCTTTCGATTGCAATAAAGTAATCCAAGTATATTTTGATTTTTCATCAATGAATGTGACAAAATATTTATGATTTTCTCTAGATAAGCAAGGGGCAGTCCACACATCCGAATGAATCAAATCAAAGCATTTATCATAAATTGTGAGAGACTCAGGAAAAACGGTTCTACAATGTTTACTGAGAATACAAGCCTCACATTCATGATTTTTAAACGAGATACTAGGAATTGCTAATTCTAAGGCACGAGAATGAGGGTGTCCTAATCTAGCATGCCATAACACATCATTATTTAGAACAGCAAAAGACTTAAACTCATTAGAACTATCGGACAATGGTTTGGCATCTTCAAGCATATACAAGTCATCCTTGATTATTCCTTTGCCAAACACCTTGCTCGACTTAATATCCTGAAAATGGACCTCATTAGGACTAAAAATTATATTGCAATTCAAGTCTTTAGTTGTTCTTTTGACCGATAATAAATTTGAAGTAAAACTAGGCAAGTATAGAGCTTTAGATTCTTTATCAAATAATTTAAGTGTTCCTTCTCCTTTAATGGGAACACCATAACCATTAGCTACTATAACATTCCCTATGGCCGATTTAATATCACTTATAAGGCTAGAATCACTAATCATATGGTGTGATGCACCCGAATCTATAATTAGTGGTTCACGCTTATTTGATGATAAAAGGGATTTACCGACTGTTTTACCATTATTTGCGGTTAGAGCCTTGATTAATGCCTCAAGATCTGACTTCTTGACCATCTCAGCTTGTGCACTAAGCATTGACGCAGCTATGGCTTTGAGTTCTTCACCAGCAGTTTGAGAGGAAGATGCTCCAGCTTGTTCTTGCGGTTTAATTGTGTAGTTTCCCTTCTGATATTTGAAGTTGGTTCCTCTTGGATGTCTAAGGTGTGGATGGAGTATCCAGCATCCATCTTTAGTGTGGCCTTCCTTCTTACAATATTCACACCTCTTGTATCCTTGTTTGTTACCATAGCCCCCATTGCTGGCTCGATAATGTCCTTTGTTTGCAAGCTGGACAGTTTCTTCTTTTCCTCCAAATAAACCATGAGACCCTTCTTCCTTTTGAATTTGAGCACATACTTCTTTAAGGCTAGGTAGAGTATCAGCCCTAAGAATATGTTTGATCAAATCCTTATAAGCTGGTCCGAGTGTTAAGAGCAAGCTAAACACCTTGTCTTGCTGTTTTCTTTCATTTAACACCTTGATGTCCACGGTGCTTGGCCTCAACATGTCCAGCTCTGCCCAAAGTGATCTAAATTTTTCAAAGTGTTGGTTGAATGTTGTACCTTCTTGGCTGAGATCATTGATGGCTCTTTTCACTTCAAATATTCGGCTAATGTTTGAAACATTACTGAAAACTTGCTTGAGAATATTCCACAATTCCTTTGCATTTTCGCAATAGGAATGAGCTTCAAGAATTGATGCATCAAGTGAGCTTTGGAGAAATGATAGCACCATTTGATTTTCTTGACTCCATTTCTTTGAGTCCATCGTAACTATTTCTTTGCCACTTTCTTCTTGAATGGTGATCTTTGGAGCTTCACGTTCTTCAACATGTTTCCAAAGACCCCTTCCTCCTAAGTATGATTTTATCAACCTTGACCACAGCAAGTAGTTTGTCCCTTTGAGAATCACCAGAACCACCATTTTTGTGTCTTCCATAGCGTTTTAGAAGAGTTTGAGCCAAGGCTCTGATACCATATAAGAATATGTAGATTAATTTAGAGAGATTAAGAGTTTATTGTAGAGTGAAGAGAGATTGAAAGAGTTTGGAGATTAAGAACAAGGAACAAACATTCTTTGTTCCATTATGACTTAGTGTTACATGAGTGTGTTCTTTAAATAGAACAACCAAGAGAATAAGTACAAAGATTATTAAGATGACCTAGTACAACTAATAAATACAAAAGGGACTTGTCTTCAACGGCTACCAAGGGAGAAAGGGACTTGTCTTCAACGGCTACCAAGGGAGAAAGGGACATCTCCATGTTGCTTATTCTTAAGTTGTACATGTGACTTTCCTTTACCCAAAGTAGCAACTCCCTCATATAGCTACCAACGACCATCTACCTTTTCTTCTTATAGAAGTGGTGCTAATTATATGAAGTAGTATTAAGAATTAATTATGTCCTTGCATAATTAATCACACAAGTAGAATTAAATCTCAATAGATACGACATGAGGAGACAAGGCCCCCCGCGGGGTAGTTTCCTTAGCTGCTCGGGTTGAACATCCAGCAGTACTTGCCCGAGTCGTGCTCACCTTCCGCAAGCACGGATTAAGCTTCATGAGGAATCCACGTGGGGTGCTCTCCTTAGCCCACACGGGGTGGTGGTCAAGCAGCATTTTCCCAAGTCATGCTAACCCTTAGCACGCGCGGGAAAGGAGAAAATGAGGAGCCCATGCAGATTGCTCCCCTAGCCTGCGTAGGGCATGGCTGTAACAACTTCCCTAGAAGTTCTCCAACGGAGAATTAGTATAAAAAGGGACCCCCAATTGAGTTCATAAGCAAGCAAACACAGAGGAGAACCCTAGGAGGGTACAAAACATCCATCATTCCGTTCAAGAGCCCTCTTTGATGGGAGACGCAACAATGAGTCGGGAATTTATTCGGGATCGTCACGTGATATTTATATGCTCTTTACTCTACTTATTTCGTTTTTGTTGTCTAGACTCATGATCAAGTAGTAGATTTGTTCTAAGAAAAGGGATTAGCCCATGGTTATTCCGAAACCATCTTTGTTTTGTTTATGAATGTGTTTCCCCGTTTCGTTTATCTATTCTTTATCTAGCGCTTATTTTCTTGTGTTTACAAAGGCCACGTAAATGCATGTGTTAGGGATTAGGAGAAGGACCGAAAGGAGAATTCTAGTCCTAGAAGATCAGGTTAAGAAGAACCGAGACTAGGTTACGAAAGTAGGGTAGTAACGGTTGAGGGTTGAATCGGGCGAATCATGAAACGTAATGAGGTTTAGTTTGGGTGTTAGCCACGAAAGTAGTGGATGACGCAATCTAGCCACGTTCCTGCGCCTTGAGAGATGGTAGGTTCTACATTAGGATTTTCCGCCTTAGATATCTTGATAGAGAATGCACCATTAGATAGATCGAAGATAGGTTTCGGAGACTATGAGCTGAAACCGGATTCTAGGACGCTTGTCTCTTTGTTTAGAACTCATATATCCACTGCATCATCATCATACTTGCATCTTATCATCCTAATTTCTTCACAACAAGCATTGATTGTAGTTTTGATTCTTAGATCGTGTTATATTAGTACTCGTGGGATTGACACCTTAATTACTATACACGTGTTGTGCACGTGTGGGTAGTTAAGGTTAACTTGTTTAACTTGACACACATCAATTTCATGATGAAAAGTCTCACAAAACCAAACATGTCTTTCTTATTACCGATGAAACAATTATATACAACCCTAATATCGAAAATTAAGGAAACGAAATAAAAGGAAAATATACATCTTTCCTGAATTAGTTAGGATTCTATGGTAACAAAATATGCCCGAATATTTGCATTCCGTAATACATGACATGAATTATTCTTTTTGTCCTACTCTATTACCTAGGTCTTTGATTGTTAACATACTTACGTAGAAGATCAAAGAAAGTTGGTCAGATAAAGGTAAGGCTTTTTCTACATTATATCCCTATCCCTACTTCCTCTCACATCCTGGAGTTAGGTTCATCTTCCCTTTATGTTGAATTTTCCTTCTCTCACGTTCGACATCGTGGTCAATCATGATCTAGCATCTCACAATCAAAGCATTACTTCTTCAACCTATTTGTTCAATTGCCATTACTTGTTCTTTAAACTGAAATGGTACTGGTTTGCTACTCACTACTAATACATTAACATAGCTCGTCATCATCAGAGATAACAGATCATACCTAACTTTGTGCATTTCAATGATGCATCTAATGGTTTCAAGCGATAGAAACTGTGTTGGGATTCCTTTAATTCTTACCCCACATGACATTTGGTAAAGCATATCATTTCTCTTCCCCCATTTCATAAACATCATTTTCCAATCGTTCTTACTTCTAATTAACAAATATTTGGTAGAGCTAGAATAATAGCACTAATGTTATGCGCTCTTTGATTTAATAGTCTACTCTATGAAAAAATTAACTCCCGTTTCGTATTTGAAAAGCATGAGAAAGAAATCCCCACTACCAATATATATAACTTAATTGGTTTTACTTTGCTCTGAAACTAAAGCGAAATTGGCTGAGCTCAAAGCAACTCCAATCGTTCTAACTTCTAATAAAAAAATATTTGATAGAGCTAGAATAATAGCACTAATGTTATGCTCTCTTGGATTTAACAGTCTACTCTATGAAAAATTTAAACTCCCTTTCCGCATTTTGATTAGGCTGAGAAAGAAACCTCCGCTATCAATATATATATATATATAACTTAAATTCAAATAATCATATATATAAAATGACAGTTTTTTCCTACATTCTTAGTGTCTCACGTAAGTGTCAGCATATTTTTAACAAAAAAAATCTAAATTGAATGTTGTATTTCCGACATCGATCATTCATCTTCCTGTAATTCATTAATTTTCGAGATCGTCCTTCCAAATTCATATGAATTAAACCCTTAATGTCGATAGTGCAATTAGATGAATGGTGTCAGAGGAGTACGTTGTCAATAGTCACCATCGTTCGTCCAAGGTTATATTGGGAAGCGAGAGGGACACTACCGTTTTAACTAGCATCGTGAATATGATCACAGATGAGACGAGGTGGTTACTGAGCAAGGAGATACGAGCGTTGCAGGGCAGCAGTGAATCGAGTGCAAGGTAAGGCGATGAACCAATTTATCTTGTATTTTAACCATTGTATCAGCTTGCAAGCTCTGGGCACGGGGAGCATCAAAGTGGTTGCTGAGCGATGAGATGCGAGCGTAGGGAGATGTGAGCGAAGCACCGTTTACCGTGAATCAAGTACGACGCGAAGGTCAATTTCTGCTTCAATTCATTTGCAACAAAAGGTACCAGCAAGATTTTTTCTACGCTCAAGGTATACTTCTTTGTTATCAAATACATATGTGTATGCGATTATGTTTCTTTATGCTTTTTCTAAGATTGAATCGAGCATTCATTCCTTAGATTTTTATTGTGCAAATCAATAGATTCTTCGTGAGACTTTAATATACTCCTTCCCATCCGTTGCTAGAAAATCTTGACACTAATTCTTATCTTAAATTTAGAGTGTTCTCTCTGCATTTGCATTCTTGGAGGTGAAAATCCAAGCTCTATCTCTCCTTCTTTATATTTAATCTCTTATTCCCTTTGCCTTTATTTTACATGTGATTATTATAGAAACAATATAACAAGTTAAAAATTTTGATCTTTATGCTCACTACTGGTCTTATATATCATTGGATTGGGATATACATGTTTTCATTTTTCATTGACAATAGTTGTAAAAGCGGGACAAGCACAAATGGTTTTTAGGTGAGAATGATTTGTGCCAATGAATTGATATTCTCTTGTAAACTGGATGAGTTTGGGTAACAAGCTGTTTGCAATTTCACATGCTCCTTTGTAATGTTTGTACTTATTTCCATTCGCTGCCAAATATATAAACTTGTTTACGGCTCCATATGCAGGACTTTGGTTTGCGGCTACCCATCGAACCAAAAGCAACACATGATAACTCTCTTGATATAACAAAATCCAATCCATATATAGGCCTTATGATTTCTTTAGATTGTTTGTCAAATTGCATGAATTTGAACTAGGTTTTGTATAAAATTTTTTTCCATGTTTTTATTTAATGTTTTTTTGTTGTTGAATACAAATGAATGGTGATGATGGGACTTTTACATGTCAATTGTTCAACAAAATGCTTGAATAATAGAGGATGTATGTTCACGATTCTCTATGCTTTGGAGATAGACTTTAATGGTTCACCAAAAATCTTTCATGATTGTAGTGTGGGAGACTCCATCTTTTTCCTTTGATTATAGAAATCTGCAACAACAGAAACACTAAATTTACGTGTTATATAGTCCAAGCAAAATGGGCACAAAAAGTTGAATAGGTTGCACATTTGTCTTATACGTTATGTAGTCCAACCAATATCAAAAGGTCTTATATGTTTTTATGTTTCTTAGTTGTTTAGCTATATGTTTTTATTTCTCTAGGTTCTTGATGGTAGCTTTGACTGCTTTTGCTTTTCTTCTATATTTGATTTTTTTACGACTGAATTGGTAGGGATTATTCTTGACCTATCAAAGCAAAATAGTTAACTGATTCTTCGAAAAATGATCGTTATCCTTAGATTTTAAGAAGAAGCTTCAAAATCATTTGATGTGTAAGTGGGTTTTCCTTTTCTTTAATTATATTCATAGTATTGTTTTGTCCCTTTTCAGGCAGAAGCTGGAGTGTTTGGGAACATGTTTTTTGTCTATGTAGATTGAATGAGAGCGTCCTCTAGCTGTTTGAAACATCCATGTTAATATGTCGATGTTGCAATATGAGATTTTGCTTCCTTTCTTGTCTTCGTGATTTTAGTTTTGGAGACTCCATATTTTCCCTTTGATTATAGAAAGATGCAACATGAGAAACACTAAAGTTAGGTGTAATATAGTCCAAGCTAAATGTGCACAAATGGTTGAATATGTTAGACATCTAAAGGATATCTGAAGCTCCTATATGCTCTTATTTTTCTTGGTTGTTTAGCTATATATTGTTATTTCTCTGTGTTCTGGATGGTAGCTTTCTCTACTTCTGCTTTTCTTCTATATTTAAGTTTTTTACGACTGAATTGATAGGTTTTGTTCTTGACCTATCAAAGCAAAATAGTTAACTGATTCTTCAAGAAATGATGGTTATCCAGGGATTTTAAGAAGAAGCTTCAAAATCATTTCATGTGTATATGAGTTTTCCTTTTGTTTAATTATATTAAGAGTTTATTTTTTTTCATTTTCAGGTAGAAGATAGAGTGTTTGGGAACATGTTTTCTTTTTTGTAGATTGGATGAGAGTGTTCTCTAGTTGTCTGAATCATCCATCTTAATATGTTGATCTTGCAATCTGATATTTTGCTTCCTTTCTTGTCTTCATGATATTAGTGTTCTAGACTCTATATTTTTGCTTTGATTATTGAAATATGCAATAGGTTAAACACTAAAGTTAGGTGTAATATAGTCCAAGTAAAATGTGCACAAATGGTTGAATATGTTAGATATATCTGAAGCTCTTATATGTTCTTATTTTTCTTGCTTGTTTTAGCTATTAGTTTTTTGGGTTCTTGTGGCAGCTTTGCTACTTCTGTTTTTCTTCTATATTTGAGTTTCTTACGAATGAATTGGTACCCTTTGTTTTTTACCTATCAAAGCAAAATAGTTAACTGATTTTTCGAAAAATGAAGATTGTCTTGGGATTTTAAGAAGAAGCTTCAAAATCATTTGATGCGTAGATGAGCTTTCCTTTTGTTTAATTATATTAAGAATATTGTGATGATCCACATAGTGAACATGCTATTTATAAATCTACTTGCTCTCTTAGTGAAAATTTCAATCCAACATATAAATCATTGACATCTATAAATTACATGTGAATGCATTATCATCCAATATTATCATTCCTAAACCGACTAATATACCTCTCGATATGATCATCAGTTAATCTAATGCATATGATCTAATATAATCCGACTTCTCCATCAATATTATACCATCTCACAATCAATTCATGGGTACCTTTCAAGAATTGAAAGAATAAATACATACATCAAACCAATTAAAGCAAACAACAACGAATATATTTCTCAAGTACGATAAATTCAAATTCTGAAAACTCTAGCCTAAAGCATTGATCACATCTATGGATATCCATCTCAAGAATGAACTACACCAAAAATAAGTAAAGACAAAGGCAGAGAGAAAGTCAAACTCTCTATCAGTCGCCACAGTGATCTCCCCATGGAGTCGTCTCCGTCAGTTGTTTGAACTTTCAATGAAGTCTGGTAGCTTTTTACTCTTTTCCACAATTCAAAAGTATATTTCTCACTCTCATCTAGCTCTCTCTATTGCCTTCCATTGTTCCTAGAGTCGTCCAAAATTAATACAAAAGCTTCACTTCCACTTAACAATTCAAAAATTGGATTATTTAGGGAGTTCAATAAATTTCTCGGTCGAGCAGTCCTTTGCTCGGGCCGAGCAGTGCGTTGTTGCGCTTTTTTTCTCATAAAAATCGAAACTAACTTTGACTACTTCTGACAGGCTACTCGATCGAGTAGGAGAACACTCGGGTTGAACAAATCTACAGAGTAAAAGACATCTTAACACTCGACTAAGCTGATACTTGCTCGAGTCGAGCAAATCTTGTTGAACTTCTTGAGAATTCGATTTCAAAGGGCTTGACTGAGCGTTTTAGTGCCCAGACTAAATATTTTGACTTTTTCCATTTAGGATGCTCATTTTCATGCTAAATGTCACCATGTTTCTCAACAGGATGTTCCTAACACAAAACTATAGCTCGAAAGATCACAAAATAATCCAAAAAGACGTAAAAGGAAACTAAAACAATCCAAAATGAAACATAAACATACGAAAAATTATAGTGCAAACTTCGTACTTGTACTAAAGAAAAATGAGACTTGGAGGATGTGTGTCGTGTGTCGTGCAATCAACAACATTGACGTGTGGAAACGCGAGTTATAAATAACCTAGTCCACTTCACCGCAAGTATACGGATCTTGTAGTACCAGGGTCGATCTCAGGGACTAATACAACTAAACTAAGAACAAAACTAAACTAGGAAGAAAAGTGATAGGAGGGGATATGGTTCTAATGGTCCTAAATCTATCCTAATGGAGACAACGGAACGAGGGTAAAGATGAACTGGATATGATGAATACTACGGGTGTACGGGATACCGGATATTGCATACACGAACGACTAAAGATCATAGAACTACAACCTACTCTTGACAACGGGAAATTCATGCTCTACGGTCGAGGAGTGATTCTTCCGAGCCTAAACCCCCTAACCATGGATACATGCAACCCTGCCTTCCGACAGCCGATTAACACGCACCATGGCAGCATTAAGACCGCAATCACTATCCCTAAGTTGGCTAACCGACCGGTCAGATTCTCATTAGCCAAAGCTTAATCTACTACTTAGCGGACCGGATTCGTTCCTTAACCTTCCAGCAAGGTTCGATATCCATTGTTGTTGAGCGGTCAGCACTAACATATGATTGATATTGCTAAGCATAGAACCGTAAATCAAGAGTAAGAATCATAGAACTAAGCATTAAAGAAAATCATCGTTCATACAAACAAAACCGATAACCCTACCCGCAGTAGGGACTCTACTCACTCATGGAATACATGAAAACAGAAGATAACACAGCCCAATACATGATAAAACCCTAAGGAACTCGATGCCTCGACCTTCCCTAATGCGTTACCGGTGTACGGATCGGTGCTTCTCTTCTTCTCCGATGCTTCCCGAGCTTTCCCAGATGTTCTCCAGTGTTTTCTTTCCCTGTTCGTCGCCCCCTTT
>CM071873.1:19809401-19866916 GCA_036759665.1 Gynandropsis gynandra
CCAACATCCTTAGATACATGTGAATTTCCTCCATTTGCTTTCCCATCATCTACTTCAAGTCCTCGTGTGTTCACCCTTCATTCCGCATAGCTTCACAAATTAAAAAAAACAGCCATGATGTTGTCGTCCTCTTTATATTGATGTTTTCTCTCATATTTCCATTTGTTTGATTAGCATAATTTTGATACAACAGCCTTTTTTAGTTGATTTTGCCTCAGGGTTGTTGATTCTCCTTGTTGATGGTATACGTGTTCGAATAAAGGTTGTTCCACGCATAATTCACATATTTATTCGTTTGCTTTGCCAAACCTATTGTCGAATGATTGTCTTGATACTCATGGAGATCCAACAAAGATGTCGATACTCCTTGATTCATGGCGACTGTTTTAAGTTTCAATTCAGCTAACTCTGCTCAGAAGGTTAGAGCTTGATTCCTATCTCTCTCAATGGAAATCTCATGATTTAATTACCCGGACCAATCATTTTGCCAGACATCTCCTCAATTTGTTCTTCTATCTTACTGAAGTGGAGTTTGTGTAGTGAGCCTTTACATGTTGCACTTTTTTACCTACAGATATTCTCTCAAAGTCCTTCACTAACCTTGGAAACGAGGTACATCCAATCCATCCCGTGATGTGGACATGCACATTGATAGCCTTTGAATCTTTTCTAAGCCTCATAAAGTGTCTCATCATCTTCTTTAGTGAAGGTATTGATCTTAATTTTTGTAGCTTATGTCTTGTTAGGTGGATAAAAATCTAGCCATGAACAATTCCTCAAGTTCACTCCGTATATAGGCAGTCTGGTGGTAAAGTCTATAGTCATTATTGCACCCGGTCAACAAAGAAAACAGGAAGGCAAATAAGATGAAAATCTCGTCCGATACTCATTGCACTTGAATGAGTAATGTGCATAGAATCTTGAACTTCTTCAAATGAAGATTCGGATCCTAAATTAGTCTCTCTTTAAACACAATTTAATTTAACATCAGTAGAAATATTGATTGAAGTTCAAACTGAGTTCGATCGATGTTTAGCGGTCGAATACAAGAGAGGAGTTCGGTGTGCTTAATAGCAGTGTATACTCCAAAAGTTTCATCTTCCGAAATCTTTTTTTTTACGTAGTCAACGATACAGATTCTTCTTGCTTGCTACCGTTGTTCCATTTAACATTGTATGCGTACCTACAAAGAAAACATAGAAAACAAAAGATAAAAGAACGCCAATGGCGAACTAAAAAAATTAAAAAATAACCTGGTTTCGTAAAACTACTAACTAAATCGCCTAAAGCCTTCGATAACGGCGTCAAAAATTTGATGTGTCGCCTAAATTTTGATTTAATACATCTCAAATTTAGATATTTATATCTAGACCAGATATTACGCAAGGATATAAATCATGCAGTTATAAGGTTGAACACAAGGGCTAACATGGATCTGGATTATCAATGTCACAAAAATTTTGATAATGAACAATATAATGTGTACTATTTACCTAAATTTCATTTCCATCTAAGTGTATAATATACGTATTTACATTGCGATAGTGCTTCTAGATTATAGGGTTGTTTATATGTATGTGAATTCATATAATATTTTAAAAACTATTACTTTGGTTCTATCGGGAAATTCAAATCTTAAATGAATTTACCTAATCTCGTAATCTAGATCTTATGCAAATATTTTACTCCATGTAATGACCTATGTATTGAATGTGTTATCGATAAATCTACCTTTTGTTGAAGTCTAGATTTTTGTCCAACATCGCAATCATTGACATCTGCATTTAATGATCTACATATTGAATGCATTATTGATCCATATCCTTGTTTCCAAACCGACTAAGTTATCTCAATATGATAATTCATGTCTATCTAATACATACGATTTAATAAAATTTGTCATCTTGATCTGAATTATTACATGTCACAACTAATTCCAATGGTCGTTCAAAAATCGAAAGAAGAAAGAAATAAAAGAAGGATCTCTCGATCAGTCGCCACAATATCCTCGCCTTCTACATGTCTTTGATAGTTCAATCTATTGATTGTAATCCTCTAACGTTTCACTCGATTAAACACATTTGAACAACTTCTTTTTTCCTTAGCGTTTCTTTCTCTCCCGTCAATTGTAAATCTTTCCCTTTTGAATGCCTTCAATCACCTCTTACTAAATCTAAATTTTTCATTATTAAGTTATTTCGACATGTCGCTTTAGTCGAGCTCCACAATGCTCGAGCTTAACAATTCTTGTTTCCACATCCTTCCCATACAATCTGAAACTACCTTTAATGTATTATGCTTAGATGAGTTTCAAGGTGCTTAGGTCGAGCATTTACACTATAGTTTTGTGCAACTCGTGTTAAACTTACTAAACAACTTATTGATAGACTCGGTCAAGCGTTTCTTCTCTATTAGTCCCCGATAATAATTTTATGTTATAACTTGCATTGTTTTACCTTAAATATGCTCTTGAGTCCCTAGGTAATATCATGAAATAAAGCAAAGAAGACATAAAATGAACTAAAAAAAGACTAATACTATGTAAAACGTTATAGAAACATACAAATTATTTTAAACTGAAAACAATGTGATCAAATAATTTTCCCACCTCATGATTGTACGAACTATACATCTTTGACTCATTTAAAGACATTTGAAACTGGTTTTTGTCAATTTAAACATTGATAATAAATTTAAAGACATTAATCTTTGTAATAATTTTAGATTACATGTCCCAATCTACCATACAATAAACTTGACTCATTTAAGTAAGCAGGAAAATATAAAATTATATTAATCATTAGAGGATACATTGTTCGTTATAGAGGTGTTATAAAAAGTCATCACATTCAACATAGAATTAATAATTCGTTGTAGAGGTGTTAAGCTATAAAAAATATTTATCGCTCGTCCATCTGCTCAACGACAATCTTTGTATCCACCATATAGTAGTTCATGATTATAGCAACTAAAAATCGACATTGTAGGGCTTTATCAGCTTTACACTTTTTTCCTAGCAGAACCCAGGGTTTCTTTGATGTAAAATATTTGGAATATACATTGTAAAGCATGTTATCCAAATCTTTCAAAACAAAGCTACGACATATGTAGTCGTATGACCATCATTGTTGAACACTTACAAGAGATTAGGATTGTCCTCATCTGGGTCGTTCCCTCCTCAATGAAGTATCTTGATAGATTCATAGTCGACAAGTAAATTAGTACTTTTCCTTGCCAATGCATGAAATTCTGACCCTTAAATTTTTTCATATCTTTCTGCTTGTTTAATGAGTGGCAATACTAGTTTTCTAGGGTTTATATATGTCAGAGGCATCACAGAAAGATAAATATAATTCACAACCTCTGAATTAGAGGATTTCAAGTGGGGCTTATGGCCCAATGAGCAACGAGGTCCTCAACCTTCGTTTTAGGATAATTAGACGTATAAGGATTCTCAAATCGGAATTTCGTTTTCAGAGATTAAATTGAGATTTTCTTGATTTCCATTATCTGATAATTAAATCCAAAACTTTAATAGCTTCTACAAATTTTAATACTAAATTAAATTAATTTTCTTTAATTTTATAAATTGGTTTAGCTCATTTTCAGCTGGTGGATTTGCCCTAAGTCCCATATCTTTATTATGAGAATTCTATAAATGGCTTTCTCTTCAAACTCGTTCTAATAAGACAAAACTGATTTTTTCAATTCTAGAGTATGTTTCACTTAATTTAGACAACACTTAAATTACTTGTAATTTTATTTTATTTTTCAATTTCCATAATTTTTAAATAAGAATTTATATATTAAAAGTTTGATAATCTCTCGACTCTTATGCATTCTTGCTTTTTAGCCTTCCAAATCGACAAGGTCTCCACAAAATTTAAATATTTATTTCTTATATTCATGAATCGTTCGTTCTTTTAATTTACTCCCCTTTCAATGCCAACCTTTTTCTGTCAATATACACTTTTCTGGCGCATTTTGCTTTGAACAAAATAATTTCGGTTACCTCTTGACAAACTATGCGACTATATCATGAAAGAAGTCGAATCAATTCTCATTTATTTTATTAATCACGAAATAATTTCTTATATAGATATACAATATCACAAAGAAAAAGAAATATAATCTCACAAAATATTCATAAAATCTTCAAAAATAATTTTTGTATTCAATAAGATATCAAATAATATTATCCAAAGTATCTCGTAGAATATCATCAGAATATTAAGTAAAACCTCCAAAAATTTTCTCATATCAATCACACGGATTATATTCGTAACTACCTGTTAAGAAGAAAGGCTGCGTCTCGCTCTTCGTGACCAGCGTCCTGTTCCCTTCTCCGCGTTGGGTTTTTTTGTCCCAATTGGGTTTTTCCCGAAAAGGTTTTAATGAGGCTTCAGTTATATTGCTTTTGAATGCCTAAGCTTTAGGGGAATGTTGAGAAGAAAGGTCATATCCCGCTCTCCGTGACCCACGTACCCATCCCTTCTCCACGTCATGCTCTTTGCGACCTGTGTTCCGCGACCTACTTGGCCACGTCCTGCATGATCTTGCCCGCGTCCCGTGACTTGCTCCCTTGGTCAAACCAATTTATGGCTCCACGGTCTCCTATGTCTTGTTAACCGCTCCAGCCCATGCATACTACATATGAACTTGTGATTTGCATGTGTACTTGTACTTTTCTTGTTTTTATTCTTTGTAGTTATTAGGATTTGTTCTATAAATAGGTATCTTTTTATCCAAAGTTTAAAAGAAGAGAATAGTTATTCTTATTCTTTCTAATTCTCTCGATCTTTCGCTCGGTCTCAATGTTTCTAATCTTGCTTCCGCTGATTCATCTTAGATTTACAAAATCTACATGGTATGAGAGCGGTGATCGAGTCTCGGAATTTTTTTATCGATTTTGTTTCTTTTCAAAATTTATTCTCTTTCAGAAAAAATTTTCGGTCAAACCTTTTTAATCTCTATTTTTTTGTTTCCCTTTGTTTACTCGGATCTCTCATCATGAACTCGACTAAAAGCATCTCAATCTCGTTCAATGGAAACAATTATTCCATTCTGACGAAGAGTGCCAAGGCCAATCTTGGCATGCGAGGTCTTTGGGATTTCGTGACAGGATTGGATGTGTAACCAGTAGATTCAATTGTCGGATCGGAAAAATGGAAACAAAATAATGCACTGCCTTGTGTGTTTTACAAAATTCCCTAGAATCTCATATACTTCGTATATATGGAAACATAGAGATTCTAAGGAGCTTTGGGATGGGTTGAAACAAGTTTTTGGTAATGAATCCAATCTTAGCCGTGTATATGAAGTAAAGAAAGGTCATAATAATCTAAGGCAAGAGGGAAAGCCTCTTAACCAGGCTTTGGGTGATTTTAAGGAATTATGGTCAGAACTCGATACTTTAAGGCCTCATATTGTGGATCCTGTGGAAATAGCTCAAAGAGCAAACCACGATCAGGTCTTTAGCCTTTTATTCTCCCTCGAGGTCAAATACAACAACCTTATTCATCACATACTTCACCAAAACGAGTTTCCCTTTTTTAATGAAGTTTGTATGATGATTAAAGGGAAGAAGGGGGAAGTCGTCTCTTTAAAGGAATGACCGAGGAAACTAATATCTCCAAAAGCACCCCTGGGCAAGCCACTATGATCATGCCTTTCAAAAAAATATTTCTCTTGTGAGTATTGCAAAGAGAAAGTTCATACAAAGGATCGTTGTTAGAATCTTTACCCCCATTTGAAGAACAAAAGTCGTGACGGTCAAGATAAGGCTAATATGGCCTCTGAGTCTGAGTTTGTCTCCAAGGAAGACTCGAGGGGTTTTTCCAAATGATTATGGCAGGTAATCAAATAAACAAAGCTGATGAAGAAGGAGGTAATGTTATCTCTTCTTTCTCTGCTTTTTGTAACTATATTATAATAGATTCCGGAGCTACAAATCATAAAAATAAAAAACATGACTTGCTTAAAGATTAAAACCTCATAGTGGCTATGTTTCTATTGTGAATAGGGAGAGTGTGCCAATTATAGGAATAGGGACTTTTAAGCTTCTCGGTCATGATACAAGGGCTCTTTTCGTTCCAAAATTTTCTAATAATCTTATCTCTTTACAAAATCTTGCAAAAGACCTTAATTGCTATGTTTGTTTCGATTCTAACTCCTTTTGGATACAAGATATTTAAAGCAAACAAGTAATCGGCAAAGGAAAGCTCCTCAATGGCCTTTATGTTCTCGAGTCTATGTATTGTGATCCAGAGTCTGTGTTTCTATCAAACTCAAATTTCAATAAAGCTTCTATGTGGCATGCGAGACTTGGACACCCTCATAGTAAAGTTCTAAGTGTCATTTTTCTCGATCTTAAAGATAAACATAAAACGTGTGAAGCTCGTATCTTAGGAAAGCACGTAAATTAAGTGTTCCCAAACTCTATTTTGATTTATAAAAAATGTTTTGAGTTGATCCATTCAGATGTTTGGACAGCTCCATGTGTTTCTCGTGATCAAAAGAAATATTTTGTAACCTTCATCGATGAAAAATCAAAGTTTACATGGCTTTATTCTCTCTCGTCTAAAAGTAGTGTTTTTTTTAAGTTTAATAAGCATGTTTTAACTCAATATTTTGCTAAAATAAAATGTCTAAGGACTGACAATGGTGGAGAGTATACTACTCTTCAATTTCGCAGGTACCTTGAAGAACAAGGAGTTACACACCAAACCTCGTGTCCCTATACTCCGCAATAAAATGGGGTGGCCGAGAGGAAGAACATGCACCTAATGGAAGTCTCAAGAACTACCATGTTTGATCGAAATGTTCCTAAAAGGTTTTGGTTCGATGCGGTCATGACCGCATGTCACATCATTAATAGAATTCAAACAAAGGTTCTAAAGGACAAATCACCTTATGAGGTATTGAACTCTACAAACCCTGATCTTAAGTATTTTAGAAATTTTTGGTTGTGTGTGTTTCCTTCTTGTTGCTGACTCACATCGAAACAAGTTGAAACCAAGGCGCACTAAAGCCATGTTCATCGGATACTCAGTAAATCAAAAAGGCTACAAGTGTTTCAATCCAAAATCTAAACATGTAATAGTGTCTTGAGATGTTATGTTCTCGAAGACAAGAGCTTTCATGATAAAATCAGCTAGGAAGAGATTAAAAGAATCTCGAAACCAAATGATAAAGATTTGTCCTTTAAAAACTTAGTAAATTCAATTTCAAAAACTAACAATGGAACACGTCCTCTGCCAAGTGTACCAGAGCATCATGAAGACCAAAATGATCAAGAAATCTCAGAAAATGAAGAACAAGAAAGCTATGATGAGATCATAACTTCTAAGAAAAATCATGAGGAGGAAACTAGGGCCTCAAATCATGACAATGAAGATCAAAGCCATGATCATAACCAAAATTAGGATCATGACGTCGATGAAGTAGAAAAGAGGATTCTAAATGAGTTAGTGCCTTGGAGAAACACTAGAATAAGGCGACCAATCTCGAAATGGATTCACAATCCTATTCAACGGCGTGGCAACCAAACACCCTAATTCAATTGCATGGCAACCGAATATCCTATTCAAAACTTTTGGTCTTTTTCATTTATCTCTAGTGATCATAAAGCTTTTCTTAGTAAAACTGATAAGGAAATCGAGCCACAAACCTATAGAGAAGCTAAAGGGAAGCCAAAATGGGAGGAAGTAATGGCTGAGGAGCTAGCAGTCTTAAAAAAGAATAAAACATGGGACCTACTGCCTCTTCCTAAAGAAAAGAAGTCCATCGGAAGCAAATGGGAATAAAAAATCAAATATAAGAGTAATGGTGAGGTAGAACGTTACAAGGTTCGACTTGTAGCGCAAGGGTATAATTATAAGTATGGGAAAGATTATACTGAGACTTTTGCCCCTGTTGCTAAACTTCATTCTGTTCGCATTATCTTTTCTATTGCTATTAACCTGAATAAGAGTTTGTGGCAGATGGACATTAAAAACGCTTTCCTTTAGGGGAAAAAAGGAAGAGATCTATATGAAATCTTCCTCAGGCCTCCAAACCGAAAAAGGAATCATATGCAAACTAAAGGGAGCTCTTTATACACTGAAACAGTCCCCATGAACATGGTACACTAGGATATATGATGTTGTTCGAAGAATTATTTTAAGAGGAGTGATGCTGATCATTCCATGTTAATCATTTGAAACAATTCGTCTACATCGTTCTCTTAGTTTATGTTGATGATATCATTATAACAGGTTATGAAAATGAAGTAATTGAAAATGTTAAAAATTTTCTAAAAGACAATTTTGATATAAAGGATCTAGGTGAACGTAAGTACTTTCTTGGAATTGAAGTAACGATAATTGATTTCTTTCTCAACGAAAATATGCTTTAGATCTGTTGAATGAAACAGATAAACTCGGATCTAAGCGGGCCTGACTTGTGTTATGATGTGAATCAGGTCAGCCAGCATATGCATGCTCTGAAAGAACAACATTAGAAAATGGTGGAACGAATCCGTTGATAAATCAAGAACGCTCCAGGAAAAGGTATACTAATGATTAATAATAAAGGTACTAGTCTAATCGGGTAATGTGATGCAGATTGGGCCAGTGACCGCAAAAACCGGAAATCAACAACGGGGTTGTGTACCTTTGTTGGATGGAACCTCATCACTTGGCAAAGCAAAAATGCAAATAGTGGTCTCCCGTTCCAGCACTGAGGCTGACTACCGGGCTATGGCAAATACAACATGTGATCTCATTTGGATCCAGACTCTCCTCAAAGATCTTGACCTCGAACCCTCGCAGGCCATGGTGCTTCATTGCGAAAATCAGGCGGCAATTCACATTACCTCCAACTCGATGTTCCACGAAAGAACAAAACATATTGAAGTTGACATTCATTTGATTCCAGAGAAGCTTGAAGATGACGTAATTGAATTCACATAAATAAGAAGCTCAAATCAGTTGGTCGATATCTTCACCAAAGCCACAAGTGAAAAAGTTTGCAGAGATCTCCATTATCGGATCACCTCGTTGATATCTTTAGTCCCAAGGCATCGATTTTAAGCTTAGTCAAACGTCCATGGGCTCATAAGCTATTGTACTCTTTTTCCTTTGTCGGGTTTTTGGTCCCAATTGGGTTTTCTCCAAAAAGGTTTTAATGATGCTTCACTTATGTTGCTTTTGAATGCTTAAGCTTGGGGGGGAATGTTAAGAAGAAAGGTCGCGTCCCGCTCTTTGTGACCCATGTCCTGCTCCTTCCTCTGCGTCCTGTTCTTTGTATTACAAGAAGAGAATAGTTATTCTTATTCTCTCTAATTCTCTCAATCTTTCGCTCGCTTTCAATCTTTTTAATCTTGCTTCCGCTGATTCATCTTTGATTTACAATATCTACAATACCCTCCTTCAAGTTGGAGCGTGCAAATTGTGGATGCCCAACTTGGAAGAAAAACGCCCAGGGGTCGTGGCCGGATCCAGAGCCGGATGTTGCAACTGATTTTTGCCATTCTCGAATATCCAAAGGAAAAAACTGACCGAAATCCTTAGAAAATTTAACCTTCCTTGTCCTTTTTTTTTCTTTTTTTTCCGGATAACTCTTTACTCGTCGGAAAATATAAACACCTAAAGAGATAAAATTTGATGCTTCAAGGGTTTTTCTTTTTTGGGCTTTTTTGTTAAAAATAGAACATATTTTTTCTCGGGGTTTCGATGGAAAATATCAAATCTTTTTAGGGTTTTGGAATGTTAAAGTAAGAGACAATAAGAGGGTAAAGTCGTCGAAGATCCAATAGATATGCGTAGAGAAAAAAATTCTTTTTTAACGCGAAGTGCACCGAAGAGCGTTGGTGTTCGGTACACCAAAATGGCATCGTGTCGGTAAGCCAAATGAAGTCGGGTCAGTACATCGAATGGCGTTCGGTCGATACACCAATTGGCATTGGGTTCGGTACGCCAAATGGTGATGGGGTCGGTACGTCGGAGGGCATCGGGTCGATACGCCAAATGGCGTTGAGTCGGGTCATTAGGTAATGGTTTCCCGATCACATCTGGTTTTTGGTCAGATCTACGTCGGTTTGCTGATTTTTGGTCTACGGTCGCTGGTTTTCAGTGCACCGGTCGAAGGGTTTGGTTCGGTTGAAGGGTGGGGGAGCATCTAAAGGATGTGCTTGAAGGAGGAAATGTTGAATTTTCATTTCTGGGTTGGATCTGTGGTTTGTGAACTAGTTGGGTCTGTGCTCTGGTTGCTAGAAGATGATTTCTTCTCTACTGGCTGGTCGAAATCTTGAGACGGTCGAAATCTTGAGACGATCGAAGGTTGAAGAATATGAGCATTAAGTTTAAAGAAAAGATTCAGGCTTTCATGAAGAAACAAATTCGAGGAGGAGAATCATAAAGAAAGCAAGATCGAAGTCTAGAAATCAAAAAATTATTTTGAGTTCTGATACCATTACAAATTATACGAGTACAGTTTAAAAAAATCGAATTATTTCTCATTTGTTTTATTAATCACGAATACTTTCTTATATAGGTATATAATATCACAAAGAAAAGAAAATATAATCTCACAAAATATTCC
Organism: Gynandropsis gynandra; assembly: GCA_036759665.1. NCBI lineage: Eukaryota > Viridiplantae > Streptophyta > Magnoliopsida > Brassicales > Cleomaceae > Gynandropsis > Gynandropsis gynandra. The sequence goes on from CM071873.1 coordinate 19,819,983, forward strand.
TAAAATATTCTGAAATATTTTTGGTATTTAATAAGATATCAGATAATATTATCCAGATTATCTCGTAAAATATCATCACAATATAAAATAAGATCTCAAATAATATTCTCGTATCAACCACACGGATTATATGTCAATACGGACTATATCTATCAATACATCTCCTTCCTTTGAATGTTTACCGTTGTTTTCTCATCATGCAATTCGCTTACGACTTAATGCATTTATGTCTCAGTTTCATCCCTCGTCTCCAATTTATCATTTTGTGGTATTTCTTCGATTAATTACCCACTTCTACATGTCTTTGAATTCATTTATCTCTTTGGTTCGACATATCAATTTCCAGTTCTTCTTCGATTCTAACATAGGTCCACTGAATTTGGTGAGACAAGGGCATCTTTCGGTAACCCATAAATCGAAAAAAAACAATCGTGTAATTGACAACGATGTCAACCTAGAAATCAAGCGAGCGACAACCTACTAAAACCTAGAAATCGCAACAGACGACAACCAACAACCGATGGCAACACAGATTATCAGATCACAAGTAAAAGAATAAGGTGTTGAAATTGTAATTTTTGTCTACATGGAGCTTAATATCAAATGAGGAAACAACCATAAGCTTGATGTCATAACTTGCCATGAGCTTGATGTCAGGTGTTCTTATGGAATGAAAAAATATCAGATATACCCTTATAGGGCTAAAGTGCTTCAAAAATACCCTCGTGAAAATAATTATTAAATAGGAAAAAACTAAAGAAAATACAAATTTGCCCTTAATTTTTTAACGTGAAAAAACACACGTTTTGCAGTTTCTCAAAGTGAAAAACTTTCAAACCGTGTCAAAAGCAAAAAAGATTAAGTGATTTCAAACTTGACAGGGATCTATTTGAAGTTGGCAAGAAGGAAATGGCTGGAATGAGCAGCAGTGAAGAAGAGAGCACGAGTAAATCTTCAATGGCGTCAATAAGTGTAAGTAGATCGATTTCTAGTGTTTTGCAGGCTGTCTAGTCGCAAAATATTGATTTGAAATGGGTGTGAGTGTCAGTGAGTCGGTTGAGTCTCAGTGAGTTGGCTTAGGTCGCAATTGTCACCTGAGCGTCGTAGAGGGTCCAAGGGTCGTTTGAGTCGGTTGTCTCAGTAAGTCGCTTTGGGTCGCAATGGTCGCTTGAGCACTGCAAGGGTCGTTTGAGTCGCATGGGTCGCTTGATATTACGCCCCGTGGGTCGCTTGATATTATGCCCCATGGGTCGCTTGAGTCGCATGGGTCAATTGAGTCGTATGGGTCGCTTGAGTCTCAGTGAGTCGGTTGAGTATCGGAGAGGGTCTGAGGGTTGTTTGAGTCGCATGGATCGGTTGAGTCGCATGGTCGCTTGAGCCGGTAGAAGTATAACGCATTCTTAATTAATTGGTCATTCTATAGGTGGCGCCAAAAACAAAGTTTGTGTATGAATTCAAGGACTTGGACAGAATACCAAAGATCACCACCAAGTGTTATCCTCACAAAAAAATAACGACGCTAAGAGGAATCTTAGATGAATACGAGTTGCATTACTTCGAGAAGGAGTCACAATTTAGGCATTTATTCCATTTCCAATGTAACTCCACATTGACGAAGTTTCAAATGTCTATCCTACTAAATCACTCCATGATTGTACGGGACAAGAAGGAGTTGTGGTTCATCTTAAACGGTGTTCCCATCCAGATTGAAATGCGGACCATATCCCAAAGGATGGGAGTCCAAAACGGTTGATACATTCAGGCGGAAGAATTTTGGCCGTGGAAAGGTGACCCCCGCACAAATCATTGAAAAGCTTGTGAAGGCAAATAATTCTGACGACCGGACGATGTTGGCAACTTTGATGTTGTTGGCGCAACTTATGGCTCACAAGCCTTCATCAGACAACTATATAAGCCATGATCTCATTGATGTGGTTGATGACTTGGAATTTTGTGAAGGCTTTCCATGGGGACGTTACACATTTGAGAAGATTGTGTATACTTGCCGCAAGCACGTTAGCGGGGAATCATTGAAACCAAAATGGTATTGTGGTTGTTTCATGATCCCACTAATGGTAAGTTGTATATGTTATTCGAATAACTTGAATGTTTTCGTACTTTTTCATTCTTATCATTTTGTTTTAATGTTTCAGTTACTTCCATTAGAAACCATCTTTAGTTTGGGCGGAAAGGAATGGTATGTTGATGTTATGGATGTGGATCCAACATGCACAAGAATGTGCAAGATGATGGTTAAATCCAGTATTAACCTAAAGTATGTAGATGTGATAAGGCTGATCGGAGATTCGAAGGTAACAATTACACAAGGATCACAAGGGTAACAATTACACAGAGGGTAATACTGGTTATTTTATTTGTTTTTTAGGATATTCAAAGTATTCATCTTGCTGAAGACAAAGAGGAAGCTTTAATTTTTTATCTGAACGATTATGAGGGATGCCACGATCCCGATGTTCAGATATAGATGGAACATATTTGTAGAAATCCGAAGGGTATTTGTTTGGAGGACATTCGTAAGCAAGAACTGCTCTACACGAAAACCAGGTCTTGGTAATCAAAAGAAAGGGAAAGGGAAGGGGAGAAGGAAGGGGACTAAGAGGTAGAAGAGCGTGGGCGAAAAAAAAAATATAGAGGTTGAAGATGACGAAGACGAAGGAAGGGTAGCTGTTGCTGAAGCTGATGAAGAAAGAGAATGTGATGCTCAAGCTGAAGCTGAAGCTGAAAGAGAAGGTGAGGATGAAGCTAAAGGAGTAGAAGTTGCAGTCCTTCTGACATTGGAGTAGAAATTAATTAAGGAAATAAAGAAGTCGGAGAAAAGAATCATCAACACAATAAGAGATCTTCTAAGGGATGTCGGGTTTCATTTGCCTAATCCAAAATCAAAGGCGGCAAATCCCAAAGGTGTTGAAAAGGCAAAATCAAAATCTATCGGGAAACATGGGAGTACCACAAACCAATCTTACGACAATGTCTGATAACACGTAATCCGTAGTAGTTTTTATGTCATTCTTAGGTATAGTTTTTATTAGATTTATTAGATTTCATTCATTTATCGAGCTTATTCGAGGATTTCATCTACATTTCGTGTTTTGTGTAGGAAATGAAGATATGAGGAGAAACACGAGAGATATTGGCAATCTAACCCCGAAAATGAAGTTGTGTAACAAGGTTCGACTTGTGCAAGGCCACGGATGGAAGTGAGCACTCAAACACCGAGCGAAAGGAGCGGAATCGACATTTCAAGACATGCCCGCTCGGGTGGATAGGGAGTGCCCGGTCGGGCTAATTCATGCCAAGCAATCCCGTAAGTCTACACGACTCGGGTGCTCAATGGACATGCTCGGGCATAGGTGCCCGCTCGGGTGTATTTGCATTGCCCGCTCGGGCCAATTCATGCCAAGAAGCACCGTGAGTTTTACCCGCTCGGGCTCAATACACACATGGTCGGGCACGAGTGCCCGCTCGGGTGAAAATGGATGAACACGCTCGGGCACAAGGCTTGCACGAGCGGGTACAAGGTGTGCCCGCTCGGGTCCCTAGATCTCAACAACTTTCCTAAGTTTTGGAACGGCCAAATCAAGGGAAATTAGATCTATTTAAAGAGGATTCGAGCTAGAACAGAAGGGGGGACGATTCAGAGGCATTAGAGCACGAATTGGAGACATCACGGAGGACGGAACGAGGGATCCGAGGCATGGAGGATCTATTGAAGACATAGGGAGTCATCTCTTTCTCTTTCTATGTTGAATATAGATTTGTTTTGTGTTTCGTTTTCTGAGTTCATGTTCATATAGATCTATTGCCATAGGATAGAGAGTATTGCCAAGATGTAATGGAGTTTCGTGCTTAATGAATGGTGGAACTTAATGCTTTCATTACCTGTACGCCACTTGAATGAATGAAATCGGTATTTTATCATGTTTTTAGATTTCATGGTTGTTCTTAATGCTTTCTTTACTTGTACGCCACTTGATTGAATGATGTTAGAAGCCTAATAAACCAACGCCAGGGCATTAGACTTCGGAACTTAGCCATGATTTAGGGTTTGCCGGTTTAGAATCTACGCCAGGTCAATCGGTTAAATCTAGGGATTAGGATAGCGGTCGTAATGCGTCTATCCATGTAAGATACGCAATGGATACATTGGTATATGCATGGTAGATAGTGGACAAGTCTACGCCAGTCAGTTCCTATAGGAGAGCTTGAATTCCCTGAACTCATGATAGTACTTTAGACCAATTATCTCGTTAGAACTCCGTTACATTGTCATGCAACTCTCGATACCTATGGTGATTAGTCTTAGAGTCATTCCTACCTATCTTTAGTTTAGTTTGCATTTAGGTTAGTTTGCATTCCACTACTATTTGATTCATCACGTCTTATTCATTAGTTTAATAACTTGTAAGTCGCATCAATTCCTTGTGTTCGACCCTAGTTGCTACACGATCCGTATTCTTGCGGAAGCGTTAGTCTAGGTAATTTATTACTTGAGTCTACGCACATCAATGTCAGAGATGATGATTTTGAATTCCTTCACGTCCATATCTAGTTTCAAGAAAAGAGTCGGTTTAAGTTAGAGGCTGAAAATTACTCTGGAGATGGCTCAGAAGAGGATTTGGCAAACATTTCGAGATTAGTTAAAATTCTCACATCTGCCGCCACCATTCCTCTAACTGAATACATTTCCGGAGAGGTTACTGCAGTTGTTACTCCTGATAAAGTTCCACCAAGTAAGTAATATTTAGTGAAAGAGTTCATTTTAGTCGATTTCCATCGAGAGTCGGCATGGGTCGCAAGAGTCGCATGGGTCACAAGAGTCGCATGGGTCGCAAGAGACGTATAAGTCGCACGGTCGTATAAGTCACACGGTTGTATAAGTCATAGGGTCACATAAGCCGATGGGTTATTAAAGTCGCATGGGTCGCATATGTCCCATGGGTCGCATGGGTCGCATCAAGTAACAAACGATGAGTCTAAAGAATGAAGTAATTTTATGCAGATGCTCCAGTGGGTACTGTCGATGAAGTCGCCGACGAGGAGGTTCCTGACGAGGACCCCACTAAGGACGTTCATGCTGAGTATACTCCAACGGATATTGTCCAATACGTCCCCGACGAAAAGGTTCCTGTCGAGGAAACTACAGTGGGTCCTGTACCACCAAGTAAGTACGGTCTTTTGAGTCACAAAGGTCGCATTGGTCGTATGGGTCGAATGGGTCACAAAAGGTTGCATAGGTCTGTATAGGTCACATTGGTCGCATAGGTCGCATTGGTCACAAAAGGTCGCATGTCCGCATAGGTCGCATGGGTAGCATATGTCCCATGGGTCGCAAGCGTCGGATCAAGTAATGAACGATGAGTCTAATGAATGAAGTAATTTTATGCAGATGCTCTAGTGGGTACTGTCGATGAAGTCGCCGACAAGGAGATTTTGTATGAGGATCCCGCTAAGGATGTTCCTGCGGAGTATACTCCAGCAGATCTTGTCCAATATGTCCCCGACGGAAAGGTTCCTGCCGAGGAAACTACAGTGGGTCCTACACCACCAAGTAAGTACGGTCTTTTGAGTCACATAGGTCGCATTGGTCGTATAGGTCGCATTGGTCGCATGGATCACAAAAGGTCGCATGTCCGCATAGGTCGCAGGGTCGCATTGGTCGCATTGCTCGCCATATGTTTAATGAAGTAAATTTTATGCAGGTGTTGGACCTTTATGGAAGGAGTCTGCGCCATATGTTAAACCTCCGCCAGTACCTAAACGATTTTAAGACCACTGAATTCATATGTTGAACCTCCATTGGCGAAAAGAACTCAAAAAGTGCGAGGGAGAGGACGAGGGAAAGATGTTGGTGGAGAACCCGTGAAAATGTAGTTCAAGAACCCGTAAAGAAGGTGGTCTAAGAACCCGGAAAAAGGTGGTTCAAGAACCCGATAAAAAAGGTGGTTCAAGAACCTTCGTTATTGTGGGAGCCCAAGGGATGAGGAAAGGGCGGGATAACCCGAGAACCTTCGTTTGTTGACGCTAACGGTGAAAATTTGACTGCTCTATATATATTCTTGACGACATCTGGACATGAGAGTTGGTGGTAATTTGATCTAGATATTCTCTGGGGCCAGAGTTTTGGGAGACCATATTAAAGCCCAACGTATGGCTTGAAGATTATGTAAGTTTTTTTAAACCCGAAGTCACATAGGTCATTATTGGTCATATGTATTCATGTGTGTTATTTTTTTTTTTTGCAGCAATTGGATGAGCCGTTGTTGGTGCAGTATTATCGCATGAAGACATTCTCAGTGATATTTAGGAAACTCTACGTTTCTCCTTTTGCTTTCATGCAGACGCTCACGCTGTGGATGTATGAGGACATGGACACTTTTCCGGAAAATCTTAATGATTGTTTGAATGGCAAGTATCCATTCAGAAGTACGGAACCAATGAGTGATTTCGAAGGCTTTTTCTTGGTTCTAAAAATTTCATCGCTCAAAAGTCGATATGTAGGATGTCATTGGGTAGCCATCAAAGCGGATTTCAAAACCCGATGCTTCACGGTATACGACTGCCAGTGCAGGATCAAGGAAATGCATATTGATCCGGTGATTGAGAAGCTAAGAAAAGTTGTCCCCAAGATGCTCATTCTCGGAGGGTTTCCTTCTTTGGCTTCTGGAGAAGATCAATGGAAATATGATTATTGTGAAGGTCTGACACAAAGCGGGAATGATTGTGGTGTTTAGGCCTACAAATTCGTAGAAGCCATAGTAATGAAAGCACGTAATGTTTCGCACTACATTTTCGACGAAAATGTTCCTTCCAAGCATGAGAAGATTGCGGCTAAGATATTTAGTTATGAATAATTTAAAAATAACATTGTTATTTTTTGGGAATGGAAGATGTAAATATTTTGTACATTTTAATTTTTAAATATTTGGTACATTGTTATTTTTTTAAATTGTTCATAATAATAAAAGGATTCGCAGGGGAAAACGGTTCGCAGGGTCAAGGGTCGAATGGGTACAAGGGTCGTAAAGATACAAGGGTCACACAGGTACAAGGGTCGTATAGGTACAAGGGTCGCAGAGATTCAAGGGTCGCAGAGGTACAATGGTCGCAGATATACAAGGGTCGCAGAGGTACAAGGGTCGCAGAGATACAAGGGTCACACAGGTACAAGGATCGTTCGACGATCCTTTTACCCGTTTGACCCTTGACCTTGAGACCCTTTTACCCGTTCGACCCTTTTACCTCGGCCACAAGTTTTGCTTGTTGATATACAAAACAAATTTTAAAAATAATAATTTATTATTTATTATTTACAAATACTACAAATAATATGAATAATTTATTATTTATTATTTACAAATACAATTATTTACAAATAATTGACTCAAACCTCTACGACCCTTGTCCATCTGCAACCCTTAGACCCGTGCGACCCTTGTCTCTCTGCGACCCTTGTCCATCTGCGACCATTGTCCCTCTACGATCCTTGTCCACCTGCGACGCTTGGACCCTTGCGACCCTTGTTCCCCTTCGACCCTTGTCCCTCTGCGACCTTTGGACCCCTGCAACCCTTGTCCCCCTTCGACCCTTGTCCATCTGCGACCCTTGCACCCCTGTGACCCTTGTCCCCCTTCTACCCTTGTCCCTCTGCGACTCTTGTTACAATAATAGGGATTCCACAAAAACTACGATACTAACAATAATACTTACTATTGGATAATTTTTAAAAACCAAACAAATACGAACATGAAGTTCAAGTTCAAAGGAATGTTCTTGTTCAAAGGAGGTTTAGAGCAATCAAAATACAACTGAAATCAGATTCTGTTATTGTTAGGCCCTGGTTGAGGGAAAACTGAAGCAGTGGTGTTGCTCCATCGGAATGTAGTTCTACTTCGAGGGTACAACCCTGGGTCAATCCATTGTTGTGACAAAACATTCTCCAACCCCTTCTAATGGTAGCGCCACCACGTGCCACAGGCCTTAGATATGCCCCCCAAGGCAGTCCGTTTCCCATCATCAGATATATCTTACATCGTCTATGGCAAAGACCTCTCGACCTCGCAAACCCTATCGAAAGTGTCTACGACATCCGTGGAAAGGAATAAAAATTGTGAAAATCCTTACCCAAGTCGCGACATCACCCAAGTTACATCACCCAAGACCGTATTGAGGCCACTTACCAATGCATCTACAGCCAGATTTCAACGAGTGACTGGTACCACCGTGACAATCCTCTGAGCAAGAATGGCGAATATGACGTGAAACCATGTCACCTTCGTGACGGAAAAGTAAGTAATCTCCAATACGTAAGTTTAGGTCGTTCGAGAAATGTTTCCACCCATCAGTGAATCTGCAGCCATCCAACCTGACTTCCCATATTCTATTAGACGTATTCGATTTAAGCATTGACGTGTTGTAGTCCCTCGTTTTCTCATCAATATACTCATCGAAGAAGATCTTCGGGATGTCATGTAACAAAACACGAAAAACATAGTCGAATCTATACATTTTCTACATATAACATACCGACAGAGAGACAGATGAAGAAGATTACAGTGTAGTTCTCGATATAGCACGGAAAAACCTCTTTGAAGAAAAGAGGGAAATGTGCAATTTCCAGAAAAAAATGACGGAAGATGAAGAGAGTTAGAGACAGAGATTGTGTCATTATTTGAAAAAAGGAAACGGCTGGAATTCGAAAAGACATGACCCTGACATCGAATCGCCGTCAGATGGAGTCGAAAAGACATGATTGCAGAAGTACAAGGGTCGCAGATGTTATGTGTCTTCAAAAAATTTCGAATTTGATGAAATTTTTGGCGGGAATTTTGGTGAAATTGATAAAATGTCAAAAACCAATCAAAATCGAGGGTGGTATGGGTCGCATGTATGGATCAATAGAATGGATCTTATAAATTGAGGGTGGCATGGGTCGCATATATGCGAACTTTACGAATTTACAGGTTAAGAATGATAAAATGTAAAAAACCAATCAAAACAATACATTTACAACATCAAACTAATTAATGCCGAATGATGGTCACATGGGTCACATGGGTCGCATGGTCGCATATAAGGATCAATACATGTGAACTCGACGAATTTACGGGTTTATAATGATAAAATGTCGAAAACCAATCAAAACAATACATTTACAATGTAAAACTAATTAATGCCAATTGAGGGTTGCATGGGTCGCTTGGTCGCATATATTGATCAATAGACGCTAACTCAACAAATTTATGGGTTTATAATGATAAAATGAAAAAAACTACCGAACACAATACATTTACAACGTCAATCAATTGTTAAAACAGATTATGATCCATGTGCCCCTAGTTAGGTTGTGTATAACCAATGCCTGAGTTTCAAAAGCGATAATAGTGTTTGAAGAACTCGTCGAACAAGTTTGAGAAAATTTCAAAAAATACATTCAACATTTTGTTCAAATGTCGATATTATTTATATTATTGACTATATTGACTCTAAATTAGAAATATACAACTCAAATATATTGATAATGGCATATTGATAATGGCATGGTTGCATATAAGGATCAATACATGCGAACTCGATGAATTTATGGGTTTATAATGATAAAATGTCAAAAACCAATCAAAACAATAGATTTACAACAACAAACTAATTAATGTCAATTGAGGGTCACATGGGTCTGTGGGTCGCATATATTGATCAATAGATACGAACTCGAAGAATTCATATATATGGCGACATCATCGCATATATGTGGTCTCATGAGTCGGATGGGTTCACATTTAAACTTGATTCTAATTTAATCCAATTGAGGGTCGCATGGATCGAATTTTAATGAAGAATTTATCGAATTATAATGATGAAAGTCAAAAAAGGTCAAAATAATACAAATAATATAATATTACACACTAACTAACAAACGTTTCCTTTTTTTTTTGAAGTCGGCGTTATCTCGGTTGTCACGTTCCAACCACTGTCAATGATGTTGGCTTTTGATGATGGGTTTTGTCTCGACGAAGAAGACAGAGGTTATCTCAACAAAGATGGGGTTTGTCTCGACGAAAAAGATGGGGTACTTCTCCGAGCCTCACCGGGTCCAGGATAACGATTCTCTTTAGGCCTCGCGCTTTGCCATTTCTCAACCAGCATAGGAGGTTGAACCGTAACTTCAGTATATTGAGGAGGAATATCCCATTCACTGCAATAAGGAACCGGATACACGGTTTCTTGGTAAGCCAAATGCCATGTTTCCCAAAGGTAGTATGTTGAACATAGTTCTGGTATCTTGTGACCTTTACCAACCTTATGTGATGCCGCAATTGCGTGACTGCATGGGTACTTATCCACATCTAACATTTTGCAGTCACACGTTCTTTTTGAAGACTCAGTCCAAATCTTCTACCCATCTCATTTCTCACCTCATACTCATCACTCAGATTGTCCAATTCAATAACATCATATTGGATGTCTGTCCAAACCGTTCATGTAACGTTTTCTTAACGGAAGGTGTTAACTTTTGAGAATCATCACCGGTAGCTGCTTCCAATCTATACCTATTGAACCATTTCACTGTCTTCCCCAAACAAATATCTTTTGACTTCTTGAATGTTAATTTATTGACTCGTCCCCATTAGTGGTTAATAAGTTGTACATTTCCTCCCTTAAATTTGCATCCTGCCCACTTAACGGGATCAAGTTCTTCTTTCTCCAAATACTTTGCAACATTAGGATACATGCGCAAAGGTCACAAAGGTAAAAAATGGCCACAAATGTCACAACAGTCACAAGGGTGGCATAGGTACAAGGGTCGTAAGGGGTCACAGGGTCACAGGGGTACAAGGGTCACAGTGGCACAAGGGTTGCAGAGGTCAAAGGGTCGCAGGGGTACATGGGTCGCAGAGGCACAAGGCCCGCAAAGGTCAAAGGGTTGCAGGGGTACATGGGTCGTAGAGGTATAAGGGTCGCAGAGGTACAAGGGTTGCAGAGGTCCAAGGGTCGCAGAGGTACAAGGATTAGAGCAGTACAAGGGTTGGAGGGATACAAGGGTCGCATAGGGGTACAAGCCTCGCGGAGGTGCAAGGGTCGGAGAGGGGTACAATGGTGGCAGAGGTGCAAAGGTCGGAGAGGGGTACAAGGGTGGCAGAGGTGGAAGGGTCGCAGAGGGGTACAAGGGTCGCAGAGGTCATAAAAGTCACAAAAGTCATTTTTGTACCTGGCCTTCAAATCATTCAATAGCACTTTAAATTCGTTATATGTGTATGTTGCTGCATATTTGAAGAACACTACCGCCACAACATCACCCTTTCACGTCTTTCTACCATGCCCTTTATTAACATAACTCTTTATAATTTGTGATATATGACGAGTACAAAAACCATGATCAGCCTTTTTATACACTTGTTTGACTGCTTTCATCAAGATTTTATGGCGATCAGATATCACAACGACATCACGTACGTCCGGTATCATCTCTTTCAACCTTGACGTAAACCATGTCTATGATTCGCCCTTCTCTCTGTCGACTATTCCCCATGCAATAGGATATTGGTGATGTTCACCATCTTGTGCGGTCACCACAATCAATGCTCCCTTGTACACTCCTGTTAGAAATGTTACATCCACAACAACCACTTTATGCATGTATTTCCATTCTCTTATAGACGTTTCGACAGCCATAAAAAGGTATTTGAAGCTTTTCTCATCACTGTCGAGCTGAAAATTTGCGACAGATGCAGGATTTCTTTTTGTAAACATGTGCAACCACCCTGGAAGCCTCCTATAATGTTCAACGTCATCACCACGAATCTCCGTTAAAGCACCAAATTTGCCTCTTAATGCCATCCAATACGATACATTGGCACCATACTTTGCTTTTACACAAGCCACCAATTCTTTTGCTGGAGGTGTTTCATAGTTCTCTGCATATTCCTCATTCAAATAATCCTTAACCATTTGTGATGTACCCTTTGTAGCTTCGGTCCATTTAGATACAGATGAACAGTTATGAACGGGATGTGTGTTCTCACACTAAACCGTTTGGAATTCGGGATTGCTGCCACACGTAATTTCCATTTACAACCACTTCCGGCAAACTTGCATCGTACTTCCCACAGCTTCGTATCAAATCTCAATGTTGTACATCTAAACGAAGCTTCAATTGAACCCTTCCTTACAAATGCTTGTACATCCTTCTTGCTATCAAACTCTTGCCCAATTTTAAGATCCAATCCATCTTTGAACTCGAAGATATTATTTTCGATGTCTGCCTTCTCGTGAACTACAATTTCCGAGTTGTTCTCACAATCACCATACTTATGCTCTGTTGGGACATCATAATCAACTTTATTAATGCCACAAACAACTCCATCAACTGCCACATTCATGGCACACCCACCATCTTCTCTTAACCCGCTTTTATGTCCACTATCAGAATTATCCGAATCTAAAATATTAATTGTTTCTGGATTACTCTCAACTCTACATTTGTTATTTGGACCTACAATAACACAGTCATCATAATCTACAACACCTTGATCCTCGCCTTCTTTAGCAATGCTTCCAAAAGCAGGAATTAGAGGCTCAATTACCCTCTCAATTTTGATTTCACACTCGCCAATTCTATCTCCACATACCGCAGGTCGAATTCCTCTTATGCGATCTAACAAGAAACAAATAAGATGTTTGTCATTAATTACATATGTAGGATTCATATTTTCATGAATATTGGGCAAATAGCTTAACTTCAACTTCGTTGTATTATTTCCCACCATCATCTCCGCGCATAAATCATCAATTAGTTGTTGGTATGTCAAACTAACTGGAGGACAATAGAAAAATACTCTGTGGTTTTCCTGAACTCTACCAACCCATTCATATTCTCCATTTGGGTTTTCCCCATTTACCATCATACAAAAAATAAATTAGTGTGATTTTTTCATCCACCGTATCCATTATACATGTAACAAAAACATAAAAAGAGGGGTAAATTCTGTGACCACTGCGACCGTACGACTCGATGAGACTCTGTGACCCAGTGCGTCATACGACTCTTGTACCTCTTTGACCCTTGTAGCTCTACGACCCTTTGACCCCTTTGTGACCCTTGTACCTCTACACACCTTGTACCCCTGTGACCCTTTGACCCCTCTGCGACCCTTGTACCTTTGTGACCTTGGTACCCCTTTGCGACCCTTGTACCTCTGCAACCCTTGTGCCTCTGCCACCCTTGTACCCCTGCGACCCTTTGACCCATTTGCGACCCCTTTACCTCTGCAACCCTTTGACCTTTGATCCCTTTGACCCCTCGATGAGACTCTGTGACCAAATACGACCGTGTGACTATGTGACCCCGTCACTAATTGCGATTATTTGAATTTCAATAAATATGACTTGTTTAGACTCGTTTTCAATAAACGAGTCTTAGATTGACCCAATGCTTCATAACTGACAAAAGAAACAAGAAAAACACAAGAGAAATACGAAAAACTCACTATACATACCTGGTTTTTCTGCAGAACGTGCTAAATTCCAATTTTCTTTGTTGACAACAAATGATTTCAACCTATTGACAGCGAATCTGATGTCGATTTCAACCTACTCACGCGGACTGGGCAGCATGCGTTGACACATGATAATCTACATTCAATTATTGTGTGTTTCTGAGGGTCAACTAAGTTTCTTGGTCATCGAAACATCAACCTATTGTCTCTCGATCAAGCATAGAGACAGAGTATCAAACTGTTGCAAAAGCGATTGCTGAAACTTGTTGGCTTTGAAACCTCCTCCTTGAGCTATATTGCCCTCTGTCTCATGCCATATTAGTCTACTGCGACAACGTATCAGCAATATACACTCTTCTGATCCCATCAACCATCAACATACCAAACACATCGAGATCGACATCCATTTGATCTACGAGAAAGTCACCCTGGGCACTCTTCGAGTCTTACATATACCCTCCTCTCGGTAGTTTGCGTATATCTTCACCAAGGGTTTACCGACACTATTTTCATGAAATTTAAATCCAGCCTTAGCGATCATCCATCTACTGTTATGATTGTGGGGGAGTGTTAGTATACTAATGCATCGATTATATAGATATTACGATATATATTGTAGTTATTATTTAGATCTTCATATCTCCTAGGGATTTCCATATTTTCATATTTGATGTACTATATATTCCATATTTTATTATGAATAAAAGGAAGAGATTATCTCACAATTACACATTATAGTTATAAAAAAAGATGTGAACGCCATTGTGCTAATCCATCTTGGTTTCCCGAATGATTGCTTGGAATCAACATGTGATGACTCTACAAAATTGTTTGTACAACTCAGATAATACATCAATCATTAAACTAAAAAACTGAAAGTATTATGCCATTTATGTAATTTTTTTATAGTTTGGGTTTAAATCGTAATTATTAAAAGTTAATAATTATTTAAGAAACGAAAAACGAGTTTTCGTTATCAGTTTTACACAAATCAAACCCTAGCCGTCAAAAGAAAAATGAAGAATGAAAAACAATTTACGTTCTTCCCGAATTCCGCACCAACGGTTGAAAGGCAGATCCGATCTCGGCGTGGATACGCGGAGAGGGTTTGCGCTATCAAGTCTTACATCCGATAATCACACGCTCAACGTTAATAGGTATATTCGAAATCGTTTCTAAATTTGTTCATCGTTGAATCCCGAAAAACCAATCCGAACATGACTAGATCTAATAATTCGGGTTGATAAAAACACGCTTCCGCTCCCCAAATACCCAACAGTGGTATCAGAGCGTCTGGTCGTCTATTTAGGATTAGTTTTTTGAATTTTTGTGAAAAAATGGATCGAAATGCGCGCACACAAGAACAGAATGCTTGCCGATTGAGGGACAGCCGCACGGCCGAAACCCAAGCCGGTCGGATGAGGGTCTTCGGTTGCAGGCGGAGGGTCGGCCGACGTGTCCACGAGTGGCGTGGCACACGCAAGGCGACGGGGCGGTGGCACAGAAGAGGTTGAAGCGAACGACCGACGACTCACGCAACCGTTGCGCGAGCGGTTCGTCTGCACATGCTCGTCGCAGGCAGTCGACGAGGTGTGAGTCGGCGGTTCGTGAGAGACGCTCTTGTGCAGGGGCACCGTGCGTGAGTTGACCGGTGAGAGGTAGAGAGGAGAACGAATCGCGGCGGGTCGAGCGGCGTAGAGCGAGCGTCGAGCAAAAGGGACTTTCGCAGTCGCCCGACGCCTGTGATTTACAATAGTTCAGGTGGCCGTTCGGTGGCGCCATGGCCGGCGGGTCTTCACGCCGGAGCGGGCAACCGGCGGGAAAGGGGGCGGCAACGGTTTGGGTTATTTCTTAACCCTGACCCTAAACCCTTAACTTAACCCTAACCCTAACCTAAAAAAATTAAAAAAATATATATTTTAAATTAAAATTAAAGAATTTTAATTTAAAATTAATAATTGAATTCTTAAACAATAGATTGTTAATCGTTAGGCTTTTCATTCATCGTAGACGTTTGAATAGGTTCTCGTTTACATGGTACAGCCTGACTACCATGAGGCATGTAGTTAAAGAATTCGATTTGTACGTCTATGACATCAGATCTCTAGTGGCAGGGATCAATTAGTTTTTGTAAACGCCTGGACTATCTGGAGGACATAAACTTAATTGTTATCTGACCATGCGTTGAAGTATGAACTCAACTATATCGATAGGAACGACTTGACTACCAGGTTACTATGTGATATAGAGCCGAAGTTAATTCACTATAAATTTTATGGGGATAAAATTTAGAAAGAATCTATTTTATATGTTTGGGAAACGTCTCGATTACCAAGAGGCTCAGGCATATAGTTATGGATTGACGCTAATTGGTAATAAGATTTCTAATGTTATCGTAACATTGATTAGCGAATATATCATTTAGTTGAAGTCCATGTCTTAATGATATATATACGATGTCTAACTCTCTGCTGTAAATTTTTTCCTTTCGTTTTCAGATCTCCTGAGAATATCTTAGTTCAATTAGCATCCAATTCTCGAGACCAACAAGCTGGATGGTGACAACTTCGACGAATGGCAACGCAATTTGCACCTGGTGCTGACACATGAGAAGTTGATCGATGTGATCGACAAACCCGCTTTTTCAGTGCCAGACCCAGCGAATGACGAGGCTTTCAGTGAATACACCAAGTACGAGGAAAGGTGCATCACTATCAAGTGCCTCATCTTGGCGTCAATGAGTGGCAAACTCAACAAACGAGCACATGGATGCCAACCAGATCATGGAACATCTTAAGAAGATGTTCGGTGAGCAGAGTCGGGCGGCAAGGTTCAAGTTTTCGGGGATTTTGTTCAAGTCCACTGTGAGTGAGGGATCTCCTGTGGGACCCCATGTTCTTCGGATGATTAGTTTGATAGAACAGCTTGAGAAGCTAGGGTGTACCTTCTGCAAGGAGATGCAGCAGGAGATGTTCTTGCACTCACTTTCAGAGTCCTTCTCCCCGTTCGTGGTCAACTACAACATGAACAAGCTGGACATTGAGTTGCATGAGATGCACAACATGCTCACAGAGTATGAGAAACAAATATCCATAGAGAAGAAGGGATCGTGATCTGTGCTAATGGTTAGGCAATCCTTTTATCAGAAGAGGAAGGGCAAGAAGAGGCCCAAGACTAGGCAGAGCGCGCCTAAGACTGGTGTGACCAGGACAAAGGGCGGCGACACAAAGGTCGACCAATCAGAAGCCGAGTGTTTCTTCTGCAAGAAGAAAGGGCGTTGGAAGAGGAACTGCAAAGAATACCTGCAGTCTCTCAGGAGCAAGAAACAAGGTAAGACATTCATGGAAAATGTTTTCATGATTTCCTTAACCACTATTGATTCATCTAGATGGGTATTGGATATCGGTAGCAGTTTTAACGTCTGCAATATGTTGCAGGGACTGAGGATTAGTAGGAGGTTCAGGAATGGAAAATTCAATCTGAAGGTTGGAAACGACGCAAGTGTTGCTGATCTAGCTATAGGATCAATTTCTCTTGTAATGCCTACATGCAAGACTTTGTTGTTAGAAGACAGTCACGTTCCTAAATTTGTTTCAAACGTTATTTCTATTTCTATGCTTGATATACATGGATTTCGAACAGTTTTCAATAGAAACATTTGCTCTATATATCATTGTGATGATTTATGTGTGAATGGTTACTTGTAATAAGGGATTTATGTCTTACCTGATGTTAACATTGAACAAATTAACATGCATGTTTCGGGCCATAAGAGAAAGGTAGATAATCATCAAAGACAGACGTACCTTTGGCATTGTAGACTTGGTCACATCGGTGAGAAGAGGATAAACAGGTTGCATAAAGATGGTCTTCTCGGCCATTTCGATTATAAATCTTATGCAACTTGTGAGTCCTGTCTCACTGGTAAGATGACCAAATCTCCGTTGAGTGGAACCGGAAAGAGAGCTACATAAATCCTAGGACTCATACATACCGATGTATGTGGATCTATGAGAGTTCAAACCAGGGGTGGATATTCACGTTCACTGATGATATGTCGAGATATAGATTTGTGTTCTTGATGAGACACAAATCCGGGTCTTTTGAAATGTTCAAAAGATTCCGCAGTGAAATGGAAAAACAAACCGGAAAGAGTATCAAGGTGTTGAGATCTGATCGGGGTGATGAATATCTTAGTCATGAATTTGTCGATTATCAAAGGTAAAATGGGATTTTGTCTCAATGGACTTCTCTTGGTACCACAGCATAATGGTGTGTCCGAAAGGAGAAATCGCACTTTATTAGATATGGTCCGATCCATGATGGGGTTCACAGATCTTCCAATAAACCTGTGGGGTTATGCTTTAGAAGCAGCCGCATACATTTTAAACAAGGTTCCCACTAAAGCACTCTCTAAGACTCCATATGAGATATGGAAGGGACGGAAACCAAACCTGAGACATATCAAGGTTTGGGGTTGTCCGACCGTCATTAAGAGACTACAACCAGACAAGCTTGATGCTAGGTCTGACAAGTGTAGGTTCATAGGATATCCCAAGAAAACTATGGGATATTATTTCTACCACCCGTCTGAGCACAAAGTGTTTGTGGCCAGAACGGCAACCTTTCTTGAGAGGGAATTCCTTGAGGAAGGAATTCATGGTGGGGAAGTAGTTCTTGACGAGATTTAAGAACCCGACGAACCAACACAAGCTCATGGACATGAGATGTCAAATGAGCGTTCTTGGCTGGGTGATACAGTGTTAGGCTCCGCCGCTTCAACTTCAAATGTTGAAGTAACAGTGCCCGTTAAGAAACAAGTTCAGGAACTCGTTCAGGAACAAGTCTAACAAGATATCCTAGTGCAGGTTGAACCTGCTACACGGCCTTTCTTGAGACGGACAACACGTTCTCGACGTGCACCTGACAGACTTAATCTGATGGTGCAAAAGGACGTGGTCGGTCATAGAGAAGACGACCCATTGACTTTCTAAGAGGCTATACAAGGCCCAGATTCAAAGAAATGGTGGAAACCCATGGAATCCGAGATGGAATCTATGAAGATCAACAAATTATGGACTTTGGTTGATTCTTCACAGGCTTCTAGACCGATTGGTTGTAAATGGGTTTAGAAGAAGAAGATTGGAACAGAC
Source organism: Gynandropsis gynandra (assembly GCA_036759665.1). Lineage (NCBI taxonomy): Eukaryota > Viridiplantae > Streptophyta > Magnoliopsida > Brassicales > Cleomaceae > Gynandropsis > Gynandropsis gynandra. Next base: position 19,838,647 of record CM071873.1, read on the forward strand.
AGGCAGGTAGAGACCTATAAAGCTCATCTAGTTGCCAAGGGGTATAGTCAAAGAGAAGGGGTTGACTATGAAGAAACATTCTCCCCTATGGAAATGCTCAAATCTATTCAAATTATGCTTGCGATAGCGGCGTACTATGACTATGAGATTTGGCAGATGGACGTGAAAACAGCTTTCCTTAACGGAGAGCTCCGGGAAGAGGTTTTCATGACTCAACCTGAGGGTTTCACGTCGCCGACTCAAGGTCATATGGTATGCAAGCTTCAGAGGTCCATTTATGGACTCAAGCAAGCTTCTCGAAGCTAGAACATTCGCAAGGCAGTTGCAGTTGAAGAGTTCAACTTTGTTAGATGCGATGAAGAGCCTTGTGTGTACAAGAAGTTTAGTGGGAGCACGGTTGTCTTTCTTATGCTTTATGTGGATGACATATTGCTAATGGGAAATGACATTCCAGCATTGCAAGAGACGAAGTCATGGTTGTCTGATCACTTCTCCATGAAGGATCTAGGAGAAGCAGCCCAGTACATCGATAGTATCGTGAGACGATACAACATGGAAAGTTCCAAGAAGGGCTATCTACCGATAGGCACTGGTATTTCTCTTTCTAGGGAGGATCGTCCTAAGACCCGGGAGGAAAGAGAACGCATGAGTTGGCTTCCCTACGCTAGCGCAGTGGGAGCCATGACATGTACTAGGCCTGACGTAGCCTATGCGCTAAATGTAGTGAGTAGATATCAGGCAGATCCTGGTGACGAACACTTGAAGGTTGTTAAGAACATCCTTAAGTACTTGAGAAGGACTAAGACCGGTTCCTCATTTATGGTGGTTCTAACTTGGAGTTAGAAGGATTTACTGATGCGAGTTTGTCGACAGACAAGGATGACAGTTAGTCCATTTCAGGCTATGTATTTTGTCTGAATGGAGGCGCAGTTAGTTGGAAGAGTTCCAAGCAGGCTATTACAGCAGATTCGGTGACTGAAGGAGAATATATAGCGGCTTGCGAAGCAGCTAAAGAAGCGGTTTGGATGAGAAAGTCCATAGATGAACTTGGTGTGGTACCTTCGATAAAGGAAGTCTTTCCTTTGTTATGTGATAACACCGGAGCTATTGCTCAGGCGAAAGAACCAAGGTCTCATCAGAAATCGAAACATGTTCTGCGGAAGTTTCACCTGATACGAGAGATCATAACGCATGGGGACGTGCAAATCCAAAAGGTGGATGGAAAGGAAAATGCAGCAGATCCGTTCACGAAGGCGCTTGCGTCAAAGGAGTTTGACAAGCATAAGCTGAGGATCGGATTGAGAGAGATGACTAGCTGGTATTAGTTTATAAACATGTAGCGAGTTGTAATTTACACATCGATTTCATTTTTAATAATATATGGCATTATTTTCATTTGATGAATTTTCATAAGTGTATGATAGAGTCCAAGATTAAATCTGAAACTTGACATCATGATAGAGATCATAATAAAGAGAACGAAGAGACACAACCATTCCGTCAATAGTCACAACCTTATGAACAGTCATGACTGTTCATAATTAACCGAATCTTGGCTCCATGGTTGTGTCTCTTCGGTTTGATGAATTTTCATAAGTGTATGATAGAGTCCAAGATTAAATCTGAAACTTGACATCATGATAGAGATCATAATAAAGAGAGTCAAGTTTTTGTATAATTTAATCTGAATTGTTCTTGTTCGTAGGATCACTACTCGGACTACAATGATCCGGAAAGAACAACATGTATGAGATAAGTTTCTATGGTGATAGAAATCAGTGGATCTCTTTTACTAAATCACATATATGGGTGATACACATGATGATGTGATCACAGAACTGACCTAAAGGGAGAAATGCTTAATGGTGAAATAACCAATGAACTGTCATAAGATTTCTCCAGATAGTTAGATAGTTAGTTTTTTCCTTAGCCCTGAGATTAGCATAGTAACTAGCATCTCATCTATTATTCTTTGATTTTGTACACCAAGTATCTGAGAGTATTAGTTCAATAGATATTGGGAATAAATAGATATTTGCGTAGTTAGTGACTGATCAAGATGGGATCCATCAACTCTGGGTAAGAGTTTGAGCTCTATGTTGTCAGTAATCACAATGATTGTACGAATCTATGGCCAGAGTACATTGAATGAATGAAGAAAGGTGTTTCTTAGGTTCATTCATCAGTCAGTTGTGATTGACATGAGACATAGTTGGTGATCCGTAAGGCTGACAGTTATGACCATGCTTAGGACGCATCCGGAGCTGTAAAGATGGAAGGAAATACTAATGTCAACTTCACCCTGGTTCATTTTGGGTAAGGTTGTTACTCAAATGAGTAAGGATGTTACTTCACGCTATCCAGTCGTTGGGGTGTGTTGCTAGACGCCAACCTCGATTAGTTAATTAGTGGAGACTAATTGGCTACCGGTTTAGTGATGAACCTACGAGGTCACACGCATACGAGTGTCTCGGTCTCTGCTTGTGATTGTTAGACAATCAGTGTGGAATACAATTATATTTTTTCGCTAGCACCGAAGAATATAATTGTACTTGATTTTCTTTTGGGGTAGTACATCATATGTATACACAAGTATGTGTATGGAGATACATATATTTTGACTATTTCAAATATTACATAAAGGCAAGTGAGAGATTGAAAGTATTATGCCATTTATGTAATATTTTGATAGTTTGGGTTTAAATCGTAATTATTAAAAGTTAATAATTATTTAAGAAACAAAAACGAGTTTTCGTTTTCAGTTTTACACAAATCAAAACCCTAGCCGTCAAAAGAAAAACGAAGAACGAAAAAAAGTTTTCATTCTTCCCGAATTCTGCACCAACGGTTGGAAGGCAGATCCGATCTCAGTGTGGATACACGTAGAGGGCTTGCGCTATCAAGTCCTACATCCGATAATCACACGCTCAACGTTAACAGGTATATTCGAAATCACTTCTAAATATGTTAATCGTTGAGACCCAAAAAACCAATCAGAACATGACTAGATCTAATAATTCAGGTTGATAAAAACACGCTTCCGCACCCCAAATCAACCCAACAAAAACCATTTGCATCCACTTTTAAGTAATTAGTCCACAATTAGTGACATTGATTAACGATAAAAATCAATAAATCAAAAAACCACTTGTATCCACTATTTAGTAATTATTCCACAATTGATTAACAATTTTTGCTAGTCATTCACAAAACCTTGTAGCACATTATAATTATTAAATAAAAATGTCAATGCCATTGTGAAAATCCTTCTTGGTTTCCGTGCGAGTGCTTGGAATCAACATGTGATGAATGTGCAACATTGTTTGTATAACTCAGATAATACATCAAATACTTTTGCCTAACAGTCATAGAAACCAAAAAATTATTAAACCATTTGCATCCATTACTGAGTAATTATTCGAAATATAGTGACATTGATTAATAATTCTTATTCTTATTGATGATTATGCCATTTATAAATACAATCTACACACAAACCCTTTCAACCTAACAGACCATATAAATATTGCACGATTCTACCTATTCTACACCCTTCAACCAGCTTTTTACCTTATTATCAAAGCCTTAGTTATAGTTGCCAAACGACAATATGTCTACTGCCCCTACTATGTTCGCTGATCTAATGGGTTGTCGCTCTAAACAATGAATTCTAGCTCATTTTTCACATGTGGGAAGAGTGCAACCTAAAAAAGGTGGAAAACTTATATGGATAGATTTCCTTCTAATTGATGAAACAATTTGTATTTCCTCTTTAAATTACATATTTTAAATTGTGTTCACAACTTATTTCCCCATATTTATTAATAATCTTACCTTTTTCAGCCATATTTGATCCACAAATCATTCACCTTGGCCTTGTGGTTTTGATGCCCATGATATCCTCCACATTCTACTGATTCTTGTAAATCCGACATATTGTGTAGTCGTTCATATAGTATTTGTGTACATGTTTGCATGGTGCCTTTTCTTTTTGTACCACGTTCTTTTGAAAATATTTCTTATCTTTTCTAAATTTATGTCCATGGGGAAGAAATCATCTATGAAAATCAAAACAACATGGTTTTTCTCATGTACTAGACGAAAAGAATATGTATCCTCCATACAATATGAATTACCAAACTAATGTACGTGCTCCATCTAGATAACATTCCATAGGCAAGTAAGTCAGTAATCGTCCATGATAACATGTAATCCGTCGTAGTGTTTTTATGATTCTTAGGTTTAGTTTTTATTAGATTTCTTGGACTTTACCGAGTTATTGAGTATATTCGAGGATTTTATCTACATTTCGTGTTTTGTGTAGGAAACGAAAATATGAAGGAAAACACGAGTGATTACGGTAATTCCACCCTGAAAACGTGATATTTTCTGAATGTCAAGATACAACATGTGCACGGCCATGGATCCAAATGAAACACTCAAGCACCGAGCGAAAGGAGCGGAAAAAACATTTGAAGTGTGCATGCTCGGGTTGAGAAGTGAGCCCGCTCGGGCTCAGGTTGTGCAATTAAACCAGAAAATCACCGAGAGCAAGCCCGACTCGGGCTCATAGGATGCACGCTCGGGCAAGCCAGCCCGCACAGGCTGAATGTGGTGCACGCACGGGCTGATGGACTGCACGAGCGGGTGCATTGTGTGCCCGTGCGGGTCCACCTTTTTCTCAAAAACCTACCTTGAACTTTGAACGGCCTGAATTTAAAAGGAACAGAAAGGGGAAGCCAAGATCAGACTGGAAAACGCAAGAGAACAAGGGGAACGAACCAGGCAAAGGAGAAGAGAGAGAGCACGGCCGAAGAAGGAGACTTCGGGGAACCGAAGGATTCGTCGGAGGTTACGCTCGGGATGATAGGGGAGTCGAACACTTACTTCGTTTTTGTTTGCTTCTCTATGTATTCTGAGTAGTTCTCGTTGCCATGGGTTAGGGATGCCATTGTATTGGATCGTTTAGTTATTAATGCTTGATTTCGGTTTTGTTCAATTGAGTGGTTCGATTTGTGCGTAATGCCTTCATACGTTGTTGATTTCATGCTTGAATAAGACTAGATCTATTCTACTAAGATTATGCACGTTTGAGGGAGATTTGAGATTCGTCTAGGCTTGGGAGAGTCAGATTTGAGTCTCGTGAATGAACTTTCGAATGAATTAGGATAACGAGAATTTGGCCAATCGGTTAATCTATTTAGGAACGGTAATAATCGAGGTAGAATTCCCATTGTTCTTAATGCATCTAGAAGTTCCGCACTACATAGGGATATGAGTGTCCTTGATTTCCTAGATAGAGGACTTAGGCTTGAGAGAGTCATTTCCGTTTATAGAGGTCGAGTTTCCATCCGACATTAGAGGTTGAATTTCCCATAGTTCTTCATCCATCTAGAAGTTCCGCACTACATAGGGATATGGGTGACGTTGATTTCCTAGGTAGGAGATTTAGGCTTACGCCAAGTCATTTCTAGCATTAGGGGTAGAGTTCCCTACTGTTCTTCATGCATCTAGACGTTCCGCGCTACATCGAGAGATGAGTGACGTTGATTTCCTAGGTAGAGGATTAGATAATAGTTCCCCATAGATTGATACAAACCGACTTCATGATCCTTAGAAACATTTATTGCATGTTTCGGTATTCCCGAAACCCATGGTACTCTATCTTTTTTAGTCTAGCTTTGTCATCCTTTATTATCTTTACTTTCCCGTTTCATAATCTTATATTGATCGATCTTCTTCTCGTGAATTCTTAGTTCTAACGCTGCACTCAGACCCCAGAGTTCGACCCTTGTACTACACGAACCGTATACTTGCGGTAGAGTGGTCTTGGAAATAATAAAACCTCTGATTCCACACATCAAGTTTTTGGTGCCGTTACCGGGGACTAGTTACTGTATTGGACTTAGGATTTCATTGAGTCGAGATCCAGTCAAGCTCGGGACGTTAAACAAGCGCTTGTCGGGAGGCAACCCGACTTTTTGAATTTTTTTATTTCATTTTTAGAACTTATTCTTTTTGCATTGATGTACTCGGTGAGTAATTATGTTGTATTTTCTAATTTGGATTGTGTGATTCTTTCTCGCAGGTTTTACGACTTCTATATCATCCATTACGGAGGAGACGCATACAACGCCCAACCGCATCGCTAACTCGGGACACCAAAACACGCAAGGTGCACACGTTCCAACCCTTATTTTCCCGTGTTTTGGTATGCGAGATTCTCTTAGGTCTTGAACACCGAGACAGTGTTTCATTCAAGTCTGGGGGAGTACTCATCGAGTAGCATGCATGTGATTAGGATCTTGCTTTTTAGGAATAAACGGATGGGCACCTAGTACGAATTTTCGAGCTTTAGTCATTATTGTGCAACTTTATCGAATCGTGAACAATAATCTAGGTTTGGTTAGAAGTCTTTTAGATACCGATTAGTTGTGTAGTTGTGCTTGAAACCATGATCTATAGTTGCATTCACCTCCTAGGTTTCAGTACCAAGTATCCATATCTCCGTGTATACCGATTGAACATTGCTTTGTTTGATATATTTTATCGTTCATTGATCATTAGATTCCACACACTTATACTCCGCTATCAATATTTTATTCTTGGATAAGTTTCTAACTATTCCAGGTTCACATTGACATGAGTACATCGAGATCGATGGTTTTGGTCTAAGTGGTGGGCTGAGGCGCTATTCTACGTCTTAAGGGTTAGACTGAGGCGTAATCTAGAAAAAAAGAAGAGAGAAAAATTTTCTTCAATGACGCACCTCTTCACTCCGCTAAGGTTACAAGACCTTATGAGTGTGCCATAGGCAGCCTGGGTCTAAGTAGAAAGCCATCCCTCTTCAACTTCGACATCCTAGGAACAAGGCGTGGATCTAAGTAAGAAAAAAAAGAGAAAAGAGATAAAGAACGAGAATACGAGTTTAGTGATATCTCAAGCTTAGGGAATTGGTATGGAGATCGCTTGGACGTTGTCTAGGAGTATGGATTAGACTTAGGTCATTGATAGGATTGCATGGCTCGTGACTTTCGGTTGATAGAAGTCTGAACTAGGTGCGCTTAGGCTTGCATTCATGTGACGCGTTGTTTTGCATGATGGCTAATCCTTCGAAGTTTTTGTACTAATGCCCATTGTTGTTTTACTCTTCTTGTACTCGACTATAGAATTGCTCGAGGACGAGCAAAGGTTAAGTCTGGGGGAGTTCGATAACTCGTAATCCATCGTAGTATTTTTATGATTCTTAGGTTTAGTTTTTATTAGATTTCTTGGACTTTACCGAGTTATTGAGCATATTCGAGGATTTTATCTACATTTCGTGTTTTGTGTAGGAAACGAAGATATGAAGGAAAAAACGAGTGATTAATGCAATTCCACCCCGAAAACGTGATATTTTCTGAATGTTAAGATACAACATGTGCACGGCCATGGATCCAAATGAAACACTCAAGCATCGAGCGAAAGGAGCGGAAATAGCATTTGAAGTGTGCACGCTCGGGTTGAGAAGTGAGCCCGCTCGGGCTCAAGTTGCCTTTTTCAAATCCTGCTGCAGCTGCACGAGCCCTTCCTGCGTGCAATTAAACCAGAAAATCGCCAAGAGCAAGCCCGACTTGGGCTCATAGGATGCCCACTCGGGCAAGCCAGCCCGCACGGGCTGAATGTGGTGCACGCACGGGCTGATGGACTGCACGAGCGGGTGCATTGTGTGCCCGCGCGGGTCCACCTTTTTCTCAAAAACCTACCTTGAATTTTGAACGGCCTGAATTTAAAAGGAACGGAAGGGGGAAGCCAAGATCAGACTGGAAAAGGCAAGAGAACAAGGGGAATGAACCATGCAAAGGAGAAGAGAGAGAGCACGGCCAGAGAAGGAGACTTCGGGGAACCGAAGGATTCGTCGGAGGTTACGCTCGGGATGATAGGGGAGTCAAACACTTACTTCGTTTTTGTTTGCTTCTATATGTATTCTGAGTAGTTCTCATTGCCATGGGTTAGGGATGCCATTATATTGGATCGTTTAAGTTATTAATGCTTGATTTCAGTTTTGTTCAATTGAGTGGTTCGATTTGAGCGTAATGCCTTCATTCGTTGTTGATTTCATGCTTGAATAAGACTAGATCTATTCTACTGAGATTATGCATGTTTGAGGGAGATTAGAGATTCGTCTAGGCTTGGGAGAGTCAGATTTGAGTCTCGTGAATGAACCTTCGAATGAATTAGGTTAATGAGAATTTGGCCAATCAGTTAATCTATTTAGGAACGGTAATAATCGAGGTAGAATTCCCATTGTTCTTAATGCATCTAGAAGTTCTGCACTACATAGGGATATGAGTGTCGTTGATTTCCTAGATAGAGGATTTAGGCTTTAGAGAGTTATTTCCGTTTATTGAGGTCGAGTTTCCATCCGACATTAGAGGTTGAATTCCCCATAGTTCTTCATGCATCTAGAAGTTCCGCACTACATAGGGATATGGGTGACGTTGATTTCCTAGGTAGGAGAGTTAGGCTTACGCCAAGTCATTTCTAGCATTAGGGGTAGAGTTCCCTACTGTTCTTCATGCATCTAGACATTCCGCGCTACATCGGGAGATGAGTGACGTTGATTTCCTAGGTAGATGATTAGATATTATTAACATTCATTGCATGTTCCGGTATTCCCGAAGCCCATGGCACTCTATCTTTTTGAGTCTAGCTTTGTCATCCTTTATTATCTTTACTTTCCCGTTTCATAATCTTATATTGATCGATGTTCTTCTCGTAAATTCTTTGTTCTAACGCTGCACTTAGTCCCCAGAGTGCGACCCTTGTACTACACGAACCGTATACTTGCGGTACAGTGGTCTTGGAAATAATAAAATCTTTGATTCCTCACATAAGTCCACAACAACACCACTTTAAATGTGAAGTTTTGCTTCGCAATTACATTATATGCGACAATTCTATTATTCCAAAAATCTTTTATTCCCTAATTAAGGGCTGTAAAAACACATCAAAACTTTTCTTTGGATGTTCTGGTCCTGGAAACGTCAAAAACCTAACTTCTCTTTTCAAATACATCTCTGGAGACACATATTACGAAGACAAAATCACAGGCAATAGAGAATATTCGCTTCCGGATTTTCCATATGGACTAAAAGTATCAGTGCACAAAACAAGATAAACATTTCTCTATTCATACGCAAACTCAGAAAATATTTCGTTGAAATACTTCTAAGTCTTACCATCCGATGGATGTTGCATTATCCATTAACCCATCGAATATTCTGTGTGTCATCTCAGTGCCATAACGGTTTTGTTATTCATATAAACTTCTCAACCTATTTGCTACAGGCATATAAAACATCTTTTTGTACGATACATATTTTTGTGAAAATAATTTGTTTGGAAAATATCTATTTTTACCTCACAATTTACATCCAAAAGATCTTTATCTCCTCCACAAAACAACATGCAACTATTTCTACAAATATCAATCTTCTCATGTGGCTTTCCCTAATGCTTTAAAACAATATTTGTTTCATAATATATCTCAGAAGCTTGATTATTTTCCGTTAACTATTCATGTATGGTCTTGCAAAAATGAATCCATGCAATCTTCAGCTACATTTTAGTTTGGTTTTAACTCATCAATCTTTAAGGTAAGGATAAATGGGACTGACCTTCACGAAAACCTCCATATATAGGTTGTTTCTTTGTATCCAATCTGTTCAAAAATTGGTGTACCGCATTGTTCGGCATCTCTTCTTGTGTTTGCTTAACAAATCAAGGAGGAACATCTAACACCAATTCCGCATATGGATTGGTCATCGTTGTTTCACAATGAACCTTTTCATTTCTTTTTATTGCTTGTACTTCATATACATTGTCTCTAACGCCATAAACTTCATCCTGAAAGAACCAAATTTCATAATTCTCTACAAAAAAGGTTGTATCGACCTTTTTTGTAGAGTGGATGTATAGAAGAAAACATCTCACGTTCTTAAAATCGATTTGTATATATACATCCACGTTCTTGAAGAGTGGATGTATAGAAGAAATGTTTTCTTGTAGAGTGGATGTATGGAGTTAAGAGATGTTTTCTTCTATACATCCACTCTATCGATTTGTATATATCTCTATTTAAAGAAGACAACATTGTTTGAAAGTATATTTTTTGTTCATGGCTTGATGCAAAGGAATTTGAGTTTGGTGTATAAATATTCAAACTTTCAACAAATGCTCGTTAGAATTGCCAATGAATACCCATTGAAATCAAACTGTCGAATTTCTCAAATGATCGCACCGTAATTTCAAATTTACCAATGGACATCCGTTGGAATTTGAACGGGGCATCCATTGAAATGAGCAATTGTCATCCACTGAAAACATTTGGCGGTTTTCTAACCAACTTTCAATGGATTCACCAATATATATCGATGAATATTATTTGTTGGAATTTCCAACATACGTTAACTAATTGTTGCCCGTTTATAGGCTACAAAACTTTGACTAATATAAATATATTTCAATAAAGAAAATAAGATAAAGTAAGATTGTAAAGTTCTAGGAGAGATTATGACGATTTCCCTAGAATTTTTGAATTTTCCATGAATAATAAATGCAATATAAATTAGAAGTCTTCATTCTTTGAGTGACTTTAATTCGTCGCTCGACCGTATGTTTTGGCATTAGACCCAAGCCAACCGTCAGTTGAAAAACCTTTTTAAAATTTTGTGATCATTCTTGCTTTTTTTTGTCTACTGGTGATCACATCATTCTCTTTCACTTGAAAAAGCTTTTTCCTCAAAGCTGGACATAATTTTAAATATAACAATCTTAACTCAAGTAGACCAAAAAAAGACTTGTAACAATAAATTAAATGTGAAAGCGATGATGAAAAATAGAGCGCCCTAAATAGATAAAGACACGACGATTAATCCTCATTTAAAGAATTATAGCTCAACCAGAAATGATGTGTTCCCAAAAAGTTAAATTCTAAATAAGCGGTGGAAATAAACTACGATATTTAATCAACTAGAAACGACAAACTAGACCTACACAATCAATGGTTAAGATGATCGATCCTAGCTCTTCGAATAATTCGTATTAAGAAACTTGATTCGTTGAATGACACTACAAACATTTGTGGATGAACGCTTGATAAGTCAGAACAAACACACAAACGGAATCACTCCATCCGATATTGTTGTTGGTCCCAAAAAGAAGTATAAGCTAAAAGTTCACGAATCACTCTAGGTGAAACTCAAACTTACAAAATTATATTACATTTTTTATCAAATAGCTTTACATATTTATAGGCTAAAAAGCTTTGACTAACATAAATAGATTTCACTAACAAGAATAAGATAAGATAAGATTGTAAAGGTCTAGGGGAGATTATGTACAATTCCATGAGATTTTTTGCGATTTTATATGGATAATGAATGCAACATAAATTAGAAGTCTTCATTCTATGTCTGACTTTAAATCGACGCTAAACCGAATGGTTTTGGCGTTAGACCCAACCCGATCGTCTGTTGAAGAATCTTTATAACATTTTCTTATCTTTCTTGCTTTTTTTGTGTCTCCTCACGATGACATCATTTTCTCTCCCTTGAAAAATTTTTCCCCAAAGAAAGACACAAATTTTAAATCTAACAATCATAACTCAAGTAGACACGAAAAAAGACTTATAACGATAAAATAAATGCGAAAGCGTTGAAGAAAAATAAGAACGTCCTAAATAGATAAACACCGAAGGTTAATCCTAATTTAGAGAATTTCAGCTATGATATCAAATGATATGTTGTCGGAACGTAAAACTCAAAATAGGTCGTGGAGATCAACCAAGACCCCAAATCTACCAGAAACAACAAACTAGACCCACACAATCAACTGTGAAGATGATCGATCCTAGCCCTTTGAATAACTCTCATTAACAACCTTGATAGGCTGAATGACGCAAAAAATGTTAATAGCCAAACACTTCATAAGTTAGAACGAACATCAAGAATGAAATCCCTCCATATTTTAAGTTTGTTAGTTCCAAAAAATAACCGTGAGGTAAAATATCATGACTCATTCTAGGTGAAGCTCAAACTCACAAAACGATATTATATTTTTTTTATCAAATAGTTTTGCATATTTATAAGCTACAAAAGTTTGACTAACATAACAAGATTTCACTAAAAACAATAAGATAAGATAAAATTGTAAAGTTCTAGGGGATAATATGTAGAATTTTATAGGATTTTTGAAATTTTCCACGAATAATAATGCAACATAAATTAAAAGTATTCATTCTTTGACTGATTTTGAATCGTCCCTCGAACGAATGGTTTTGGCGTTAGACGACCGTCTGTTTAAGAATATTTTTAAATTTTCTGATCGTTCTTGCTTTTTTACCTCCTCGTGATCACATCGTTCTCCCTCACATGAAAAATATTTGTCCAGAAGCTTGAAAAATTTTTAAACATAACAATCTTAACTAAAATAGACAAGAAAAAAAGACTAGTAACGATAAAATAAATTCGAAAGCAATGAAGAAAATAAGAACGTTACGATAAAATAAATTCAAACGCCTTTAATCAACCAGAAATGAAAAATTAGACCCACACAATCAATGGTGAAGATGGTTGGTCCTAGCGCCTCGAATAACTCGGACTAACAACCTTATTTCATTAAATGACGCCACATACGTTTATGGACAACCTCTTGATAAGTTAGAATAAACATCATGAATGGAATCACTCCATCTAATAAATTTATTGGTTCCAAAAAGAACAATGAACTAAAATATCCTGAATCACTCTAGATGAAACTCAAACTCACAAAACTATATTATATAATTTTATCAAATATTTTTTCCTATTTATAGACTACAAAATTTTGACTAACATAAATAGATTTCACTAAAAAATAATAAGAAAAGCCAAGATTGTAAAGTTTTAGGGGAGATAATGTAAATTTCCTGGGATTTTTTGGAGTTTCCATGAATAATCAATGCAACATTAATTAGAAGTCTTCATTCTATGAGTGACTTAAAACCTCACTCGACCGATAGGTTTGGCATTAGACACAAGCCGAATGTCTGATGAAGAATCTTTTTAACATTTTCTGATCGTAAAACTCTAGATAGGATGTGGAAATAAACCAAGACTCCTAATCAACCAAAAAAGACAAATTAGACCCACAAAATCAATGGTGAATATGATCGGTCCAAACCAATCGAATTACTCGGATTAATAACCTTGTTTTGTTAAAAGACGCGACAAATGTTTAAGGACGAACGATTGATAAATCAGAACGAACATCACAAACGAAATCGTTCCATCCCATATTGTTGTTGGTTCAAAAAACAAGCATGATCTAAAAGCTCACATCATTCGTGTCTCCTCGTGATCACATCATTCTCCCTCATTTGAAAAACCTTTATCCTCGAAGTTGGACGCATATTTAAATATAACAATCCTAATTCAAGTGGATAGAAAAAATTACTCATAATGATAGAATAAATGCAAAAACAATAAAGAAAACTAAGAACGCCCTAAATAGATAAAATACATGAATGATAATACTAAGTAAGAGAATTACTGCTCTGATACCAAATGATATGTTCCTAGAACGTAAAAATCTAAATAGGCGGTTGAAATCAACCAAGACTCCTAATCAACCAGAAATAACAAACTAGATCCATAGCCATGGGTTAAAGAGCTTTGCCGATATGTAATGAAGTTTTGTTCTTAATGCTTGGTTGTAATATTTAATCGTTTCGTATTGATTGGTTGTTCGTAATGCTTTTGTTCTTGTTGGCCACTTGAATGAATGATTATAAAAATCTAATTTCATTGGGAGATGAATTGGATTTTGGAACGTAGCCATGATATGAAGTCTCGATTGATTTAGAACCTTGGTCGGTCAGTTAATTGAACTTAGGAGTTAGGATAGCGATCTTAATGCATCTAGTAGGTGATATTACACATTGGGAGATTGGTAGTAAGCATGCTAGATAGTGGGTTTAGGCATCGGGAGAGTCATTCCCTAAGAAAGAGCTTGAATTCCCCGAATACGTAATGATATCTATAACTATGATCTTGTTAGAACTTCGTTGCATCATCGTGCATCTCTCGAAACCGGTGGTGTTTAGTTCATTGAATTTAATCTGATAGTTAGTTAGTTGGTTTACATTTATTTGCATTTTCATCACTTATTGACTTTTACCGTGCTTTTAATTAGTTTACTAGCTTTAGAGTTGCATTGATTCCTCGTGTTTGACCCTGGCACTATACGATCTGTATTCTTGTGGAAGCGTAAGTCTAGGTAAATTATTACTTGAGATTAACCACATCAAGTTTTTGATGCCGTTCCCGGGAAATTGATTACAGCTTTAGTGTTAGGGTATATTTGGATTAGGACATAGTCTTTTCCGGAGTCTTATTCATTTTTCGTGTTTTTTGTTTTATTTTATATTTTCTTTTTTCTTGAGTCAAATCTTTTTACCCCTCGGACCCTAACCGTTTCTTGTGTTTCAATTGTGTGAGGTACATTATCGCGCAAGACCGAGCAAATCGCAGAACGGTGCATCCTAAACGCGCCACAAATCCCAACCGTGTTAACCTATGGAACCTACTTGACTCCTAGACATACGAAACTCTTGTCTTGTATCGTCAGAAGGGATGTCCACGTCGAATTACAACCAGCTATCAACACCTTTGCCCACATCACGACATGGATCAGAGTTATCTTATACATAACTTTCTGCAAGAACTCATGGACAACATGGGAATTCTGATCATAGCCATAGCTGGAGGTTCTCTCAGCAACCTCATGTTTCCACAGATCGAAGACCTAATCAATCGTATGGCTGATGAAGGCAGCAAAGCCACTAGAGAATATAATCGCAACGTTCTAGCAAGGGTGGCTAACTTGAACGATACAAATGTTTTACACGCCGGTCTAGTCGAGGTGAAAGACCAAGTCGTAGGGATCTACAATCTCCTATATTAGTCGCATCGTTTCCATTATTCGGAGCAATCAGAGGAACGAGGGGTTTAAGGGTACGAGGAAGTGAACTACGTGAGCCACAACCAGCCTTTGGGAAACACGTACAATCACGGATGGATAAATCACCCAAATTTCTCCTACAAGAATTCCGACGGTGCATTGAACGCACAACAACTATTGTGAAACTTTCAGCCACGAGTAATGCAATGGAATCAGAATTTTCAGCCAAGGACACAGCCCTAAACCCAGGATTACCAGCCACGTGCGCCTCCTCCTCTGCAAGAAGAAGCTAACGCCGATATTACATCTATGCTAGCTCAAATCTTACAAGGACAAAAAGATCAATACAACGAGTTCAGAGGAATGAGAGCAGAACATGAAGATGTAAAGAAACAATTTATGGAAATGAAGACGTGCCTAAAGATCTTGGATACTCAAGTTGCACAACTCGCTGCGAACTCCTCTCAACCGCAAGGAGTTCTACCGGGGAGGCCGGAAGCAAATCTCCGTGAGCACATCAACGCCATATATCTACGGAGTGGTAAGACGGTGGATTGATCCGCTCCTTTGATGTTTAAAAGAGGTGAAGCAACTAGTACAGAAGTGGAAAAGGGGAGCAACGATGAAAAGCAAAAGAAGAAAACCAAGGAGGAAGAAGAGCCAAAATACGTGAAACCCGAACCAAGACCGCCTCCTCTGCCATTCCCACAACGTCAACGTAAGAGACTGATGGACCAGACCAATCCCTCGACATTTGACAAAGGTGAACCGTCCAGTATAGTAGTGGAAAAGGGCAGTAACATCGAAGAGCACAAAAATAAACCCGAAAAGGAGGAGCCAAAATACGTAAAATCCGATCCAAGACCGCCTCCTCTGCCGTTTCCCCAACGTCAATGCAAAAAGAACGATGTTGCTCAATTTGCTAAGTTTGCTGAGATGTTAAAGAAGATGCACATCATCATTCCATTCCACGAAGCGTTGAAGAAGATGCCTTCATACGCTAAGTTCTAGAAAGAGGTGCTTGCGAACAAACGAGACGTGGAGATGGAAACTGTCATGGTGACTAACTCGATGCTAAAGCCAAACCTACCCAAGAAGATGCCCGATCCAGGTATATTTGTGATCCCTTGTAAAATACTTGATTATGAAATTAACAATGCACTAATTGATGTTGGAGCAAGCGTGAGCGTGCTACCATTGCCGTTATACGAAAAATTGGATCATAGGGACAGGTTGGATCTTAAACCTACACAAATGGCACTCACCATGGCTTATCGAAGTGTTAGAATACCAGAGGGCATACTGGAATACGTGCCTTTACAAGTTGGGAAATTCTTCGTCCCGGTCGATTTCGTCGTCTTGGTTATGGAGGAGGACAAGAAACCAATTATTCTCAGTAGGTCGTTTGCTCAATACGGCAATGACAATCATACATTGTGCTGATGGTAGACTCACACTTAAATTCGGAGATGAAAAAATGGAGTTCAATCAGAACGACACACTCAAGTAGCCTTGTATGGTGGATTAAGTATTCCACATCGACGTCCTAGAGAGACTAGCCGAAGAAGTCTTTGACGAGTTCGGGAATATGGATTCCCTTGAGTTTGCTCTTTTAACAGCTGAAAAAGAAGTGTATAAAGACCCAAACGACGCAATATACTATACTAAACTGCTGGAGGAAGAAAAGACGAAGGAGATTCCAGACACCGAGCTAGACGCACTCCGAGCAGATTTCTGTGCGATCCGAGCACAGCAATTCATAACCCAAGCAAAAGGTGAAATATCGGACAATCCTTATCAAGATCAGTGCTCAACCCACAAACACATTAGCATAGCTCGATTGGACATCAATTTGAATCAAGAAAATGTCCTAAATCAGTGTGCAAACCTCCACGCATCCATGGCAGATTCCAGCGCGTGTCAAACAGCAGGTAGCACAAGTTCAACCGCTCCCGAGATGAATAACAGCCACGCCAAACGTCCAGCACATAATTGCGGCACTGATAAGACACCCAAGGTGAAGATGAAGCCTTTACCACAAGGGCTCACGGACCAAAAAATTTCGGAGACGTAGAAGGAAACAAAAGACGAACACCTAACTGGTTTCATGGACTGCACAACCGAACTTATGGACAGCTCGACCAAATTTATTGGACAGCACGATCTAGCCCCCAACATAGGAAACAATACAACTGAGCTTAGGGAGGACATGATTGATCGTGCAAGGAATCCAACTTATCCGCGTGCTACACCCTATCAAGTACACTATGCACGCGAGACGCTACGTAACGACGACGTCGAGGACGTCCACCTAATGAGTAGCATGTTTTGGTCAGGCTCCTGACCTTAAACAAGCGCTTCTCGGGAGGCAACCCGATTCCCATATCCTTTTATTTATTTCTTTTTAATCTTTTTTAGAATTCGACTCTTATTCTTTTCACAAGAATGCTCCTTACCAACAACCCCGATGTATCGTACTGTCTCCTTCGGATTTTGTGACTTTTGTTACAGGTTTTCCACTTCGACATCATCCACAACATAAAGAAAGATGCATACGCCCAGCTGCATCAACTCGGGACAGCAAGCACGCATCAGGTTTACGCGTTCCTATCTATCTTATTTTTCCCGAGTTTTTGCATGTTAGTCATTCTCTTAGGTATTAAACACCGGGACGGTGTTCCGTTCAAGTCTGGGGGTACTCTTCGAATCTCATGACTGTGATTAGGATTTAGATGTTGACTTCTTCGTTTATTTTTCTTTTATGTTATTTTTGTTAGGATTAGACGGACGGATATCTAGAATGAAAAATTTTGAACCTTAGTCACCTCTGTGCAACTTTGTCGAATTGGGAACAAAAGTCTAGGTTTGCTGAAACATACCTTAAGATATCGGTTAGTTAGTGGTCGTGCATGAATCCATAGCCTATAGTTGTATTCATCCCCTTAGGCTTCAATCCCAAGCACTTATATCTCCAAACATACCATTCATTCTTTGTTTTGTTTCGATCATTATATTTCCACGCACTTACACTCCGCTGCCAATAGACTAAGTTCTTTAATTTTTTCAGCCCTAGATTGACATGAGTGCATCAATATTGATGGTTCGGGTCTAACTGGTGGGTCGAGGTGGTTTTTCTATGTCCTAAAGGTTAGAGACGATGCGTAATCACAATAATTAATCAAAAGAAAAAAATCAGCAATGGCGCAACCTCTTCACTCCGCTAAGGTTACAAAACCTTATGAGTGTGCCAATTGGCAACCTGGGTCTAAATAGAAGGTTGTCCTCTTCAACTCCAACGTCCTAGAAACCGAGTGCGAAATTTGAAAAAAAAAATGTGTGGAAACCGAAAAGAAGAAAAAGACAATCGAAAAAAAAGAAAAAGATAAAGAATAATAATTTTCTTAAGCAATGGTATCGAATTGTTTGTGCATTAGAATAGGTATGGAGATCGCTTCGATATTGTCTAGGGGTTAGTGAAATGAACTCAGGATATGTGTAGGATTGCATGGATAGTGGCTTTTGGTAGATAGGGGTCTAAATTCGGTGCATTTAGACCTATGTTCGTGTTACCCATTGTTGCGTAGGGTGGCTAACTATTCGAGTTGATTGTGCTAGTTTCCGGGTGTTGTCTAACTCTTCTCTTGATTAGTTCAAATCTTGCTCGAGGATGAGTAAAGATTCAAGTCTGGGGGAGTTTGATAACCTCTGTTTTGTCATAGTATTTTAGTTGATTTTCGTAGTTAGTTCACCAAGCATTAAGCATCATTTAGTCCTCTTTCATCCTTTTTCGTGTATTTGCAGGAAAAGATTACCTCGAACACGAACACGAGCAAACACGAGCGAATACGAGCAATGGCCGTACACTACCTAAAACTGCACGACCGAGCATACAGCAAGGGAGAGAGCACGATCGATCACCATGCAATGCACGACCTGGTGGATGAGAAGATGAGGTGCCCGACCGTGCAGCACACACCAGCCCAATCAATCTACTCAAGAGACATGCATGCCCGACCGTGCAGCCTTCTTAGCCCGCCCGTACTCCTGTTCCAGAATACATGCCCGACCGTTGCAGCCTTCTTAGCCCGCCCATGCTCATGAAGCGGCACCAGAAGCCCGACCGTGCAGCCCTCTTAGCCCGACCGGGCTCCCCAAACAGAACACATCCCCGAAGATGTTGCACGAACAGGGCTGATGAGATGCACAATCGGGCTAGTTTAAATGAAGAGTTCGACCGTGCTAATTCTTGTGCCCGGTCGGGCACATTAAACCTGCACGCCGCCATGAAGAAAAGGAAAGATTGGGTTGACAGAAAATAATAGGAAAACGCACGAGAAAGAATGGAAAGACTTGGTAAAAGAGGAAAAAGAAGAAAAGGAAAGAAAGAAGAAGAGGAAAGAAGGATATTCAATGGGGATTCAGGCTGGAAAACGAAGGGGATGAAACAGAGCAGACGCAGAGAGAAAGAGTAGAGAGAGCAGAACGCGTACAAGGGCAAGGACGTGAGGACGAAGCCGGAGAGCGGAGGAGCTGTTGAAAACGTCGGTAATAGAATAGGGAGGGATCTCATTCTTTATTCATGTCGAATGTAGTTATCTTTTGTGTTTCATTTTCGAAGATCATGTCCGAGTAGGTCCATAGCCATGGGTTAGAGAGCTTTGCCGATATGTAATGAAGTTTTTTTCTTAATGCTTGGTTGTAATATTTGATCGTTTTGGATTGATTCGTTGTTCGTAATGCTTTTGTTTTTGTAGGCCACTTGAATGAATGATTACAAAAATCTAATTGCATTGGGAGATGAATTGGATTTTGGAACGTAGCCATGATATGAGGTCTCAATTGATTTAGAACCTTGGCCGGTCGGTTAATTGAACTTAGAAATTAGGATAGCGATCTTAATGCATCTAGTAGGTGAGATTACACAATTGGGAGATTGGTAGTACGCATGCTAGATAGTGGTTTAGGCATCGGGAGAGTCATTCCCTAGGAAAGAGCTTGAATTCCTCAAATACGTAATGATATCTATAACCATGATCTTGTTAGAACTTTGTTACATCATTGTGCATCTCTCGAAACCTATGGTGTTTAGTTCATTGAATTTAATCCGATAATTAGTTAGTTGGTTTACATTCATTTGCATTCCCATCACTTATTGACTTTTACCATCCTTTTCATTAGTTTACTAGCTTTAGAGTTGCATTGATTCCTTGTGTTCGACCTTGGTAGTATACGATCTGTATTCTTGCGGAAGCGTTAGTCTTGGTAAATTATTATTTGAGATTAACAACATCAATGACGAACAAAATCACTTCATTCGATAAGTTTGTTGGTTCTATAAAAAATCATGAGCTAAATTCTCATGAATCCCTCTAGGTGAAACTAAAACTAATAAAACTATATAATATTTCTTTTATCAAATAGTTTGCTCTATTTGTAGAATACAAATGTTTGACTAACATAAATAGATTTCTTTAAAAACAATAAGATATGATATGATTGGAAATTTCTAAAGGAGATTATATAGAATTGCATGGGATTTTTTGGATTTTCCATGAATAACAATACAACATAAATTAAAAATCTTTATTCTTTGACTGACTATAAATAGTCGCTCGATGGAGTTATTTTGGCGTTAGAACCAAGTCGACCATCTGTTGAAGAATATTTTTAACATTTTTTATAGTTCTTGCTTTTTTATGTCTTATCGTGATCACATCATTATCCCTCACTTGAAAAAGCTTTGTCCTCAAAGCTGGACACAATTTTAAATATGACATCTTAATTCACGTAGACAGAAAAAGACTCGTATGAATAGAATAAATGCGAAAGAAGTGAAGAAAATTAAGAACACCCTAAATAGACAAAGACACGAAGGATAATCCTAATTTAGAGAATTCCAGCTCTGATACCAAATGATATCTTCCTAGAACATAAAACTCTGAATGGGCGGTGGAAATCAACCAAAACCTTGAATCAACCAGAAACGACAAACTAGATCTACACAATAAACGGACAAGATGACTGGTCCTATTCTCTCGAATAAATCGGATTAACAACCTTCATTTACTCAATGACAGCACAAACATTTATGGACGAACGCTTGATACGTTAGAATGAACATCATGAACGGAATCACTCCATCTAATAAGTTTCTTGGTTCCAAAAAGAACCATGAGCTAAAATCTCACGAATCACTCTAGTTGAAACTCAAAACTCACAAAACTATATCATGTTTTTTATCAAATAGTTTTTCCTATTTATAGGCTACAAAAGTTTGACTAACAAAATAGATATCATTAAAAATAATAAGTTAAGATAAGATCGTAAAGTTCTAGGGGAGATTATGTATAATTCCATGGGATTTTTCGAATTTTCCTTGAATAATCAATGCAACATAAATTAAAAATCTTCATTCTTTGACTAACTTTCAACCATCGGTCAACCGAGTGGTTTCGGCATTCGGACCAAACCGACCGATTTTTGAAGAATCTTTTTAATATTTCTCGATCGTTCTTACTTTTTTGTCTCCTTGATCACATCATTTTTCCTCACTTGAAAAAGCTTTATCCTCAAAGCTAGACACAATATTAAATATAACAATCTTAACTAAAGTCAACACGAAAAAAAATTGTAACGATAAAATAAACGTGAAATCAATGAAAAAAATCAGAACATTCTAAATAGATAAAGACACGAAGGATAATCCTAATTTAAAAAATTACAGTTCTGATACCAAAGATATGTTCCCGCAACATCCTAATCTAGAGAATTTCAGCTCTAACACCAAATATATGTTCTCGGAACGTAAAACTCTAAATAGACAGTGAAAATAAAGCAAGACAACTAATCAATCAGAAATGATGAACTAGACCCACACAAACAATCGTAAAGATGATCGGTCCTAGCTCCTCAAATAACTCAGATTAATAACCTTGATTCGCTGAATGGCGCCATAAAAGTTTATGGATGAATTTTTTATCAGTCAGAACGAACATCATGAATGGAATCACCCCATCCAATAAGTTTGTTGGTTCTAAAAAGAACCATGAGCTAAAAGTTAACGAATAACTATAGGTGAAGCTAAAACTCACAAAATGATATTATATTTTTTTATCAAATAGTTGTGCATATTTATAAACTACAAAAGCTTGACTAACATAATTAGATTTCACTAAAATTAATAAGATAAGATTGTAAATTTCTAGGGGAGATAATGTAGAATTCCATAGAATTTTTGGATTTTCTATGAATAATCAATGCAACATAAATAAGTAATCTTAATTCTTTGACTGACTTTTAATCATCGCTCGACCGAGTGGTTTAGCGTTAGACCCAAGTCAACCGTCTGTTGAAGAATCCTTTTAACATTTTTTCGTCTTTCTTGCTTCACTTTTTTGTCTCATCGTGATCACATCATATTACTAAGTCGGTCTCGAAAAATTTAAAGATTTGATAGTAAGTTCAATATAAAAACATTTCCGAGAGATCTCTAGTTGTTGTCTTCCTTTACCCTCGACTCCCTCCGATCGAACGATGGCTAGAGAATCTTGGAGTGATCTTGTGTAGATATCTTGGAAACCCCTTTATCATAGGGGTTCTCGACTCTACATGATTCAGACTTTTCTCTAGTACATATTCTTGAAGAATCTCTCATGTTTTCAAAAAATGAATTGGAGGACTTTTAGTTGAAAAACATTTTCGGAACCCATCCAATATCAGCAAGACGAATGGAATTTTAAACAACATTTGGACCCCAAAATCATCAATACTAGAGAAATAGTTACGTATTTAGAATTACTAACGTCCATGTTCGTAAATGGGTTCTATGAAAGAAGTTTTGGCATATTGCAGGAAGTGTTATATCAGTGTCAGTTTGGACACTAGATTTTTTGTTAGAGAAACTATCTTTATCCAAAGTCAATAATTGGGTGGAATTCAGGAAATTACCTCTAATCTATTTCGATGAGGATATGCTATGTCACCTCTGTTTCTTGTTTAGGTGATCCTCTATATTTGGCTCCAACTGCAAGGAAAGAAAAGCTCGATTCAGCCAGGATTGTCGTCCAAGTGGATATGAATGTTGAGCCAACTAGTGTTGGATGAATCTTTGTGTGAGAGTTTGTTTCCACTTTAATGTGGTCAATACATGCACCTTGGTCAATACATGCACCTTGGGTATTCTTTGAATTTAGTGTTTTTGTGGAATTTTAGGAGTTTGCAACATTTAATTACCGTTAACTCTTTTGTAAATATGAGTCTATAAATAGAGGAGAAAAAACCGAAAAGCTACAACAGTTTATAGCACCAAATCATCTCTTGTTTCGAGTCTTTCATTCTCTCTAAAGGACAAAGCATTTGGTATCAGAGCATCTTGGTTCAAGAGTTTGAGAGATGTCGGGTTCTACTCAAGGTCAGTCCCGCTGTCCGCGACGTGAAGGAGTGAGGCGTCCCTCCCAACCACCACGAGAGAGACCGCGACATCGTGATGATCGTGATAACGGTGGGCGCAAGGTGGTGGTGTTTCTGCGGATGGAGATCAATGAGGTGGGTAGTGCGGTGTTTCCCATGCTCATGAAGACGAACTATGGAGAATGGTCGCTTCACATGAAGGTGTTGCTTCGTGCACGCTTGTTGTGGGAAGCCGTCGAGGACGGCACAACCGACGAGCAGGAGGATCAGATGGCGTTAGAGGCAATCTTGTGAGGTGTGCCGCCCGAGATGATCTCCACACTCGCGGTGAAGGAGAGTGCAAAGGCAGCTTGGGATGCTATTACGGAGATGCGTGTCGGCTCGGACCGGGCGTGTTAGGCCAGCGCTCAGAAGGTAAGGAAGCAATACTAGAATATTGCGTTTCTCGATGGCGAGTCGGTGGACGATTTTGCCATGCGTCTCAATGGGTTAGTAAATCAACTTGCTACCCTTGGTGATCCTGAACCTGCGCATAAAGTGTGGTGAAGTTCCTAGTTCCTCCCAGGTTTTCTCAGATCGCTCTTTCAATAGAAACGTTACTTGATTTATCAACACTTTCTATGGAAGAGGTTACCGGGAGGTTAAAGGTGGCAGAGGAGCGGTATGAGCAAGAGGCCACCATGCAGGGCGTGGGGGCAAGCTCTATCTCACTAAGGAGCAGTGGACCGCGCGTACCAAGTAGCGGGACTCCAAGTCGGTACGTGTAGGGGACGTGAACAACCATCAGCCTCGCGGGTCACGCAAAAAAGGCGGCGACAGTGGTACCAATTTGGGGAATGACAAGTGCTACAACTGCGGGCGTTGTGCTCATTGGGCAAGGGATTGTCGCAAGCCCAAGAAGGAGCAGGCGAATCTAGTTCAGGTGGAGGAGACCATGGACCAACCGGCGCTTCTCATGGCGCAGACTTGCGAAGTCACCAATTCGGAGGTACCTGCACCGGCACCACTCTGTATCAAGGAACCACGTGCTCAGGCGTTCCTTGGTACCAGTTTTGATGAAGATAGTCTGGAGGGTGGGTACCTGGACACGGGGGGCCACAAATCACATGACGGGTCGCAGCGACGTCTTCGCTGAATTGGATCGGACGCTGGTAGGCACAGTGAAGTTTAGTGATGGCTCTGTTGTTGACATCAAAGGTTTTGTATAATCTTTTTTGAAGGTAGACATGGGGAGCACAAGGTGCTCACAGGGGTCTACTATATCCCACGCCTAAGGAACTCGATTATCAGCATTGGCCAGCTTGATGAGAATGGTTGCACGTGAAGATTGAGGATGGTGTGTTGCAGAACTGGGATCAGCAACAACGTCTTTTGGCGAAAGTCTCACGTGGCCGGAATCGCTTGTACGTCCTTTCGTTGAAGATTGCTCAATCGATTTGCCTTGCAGTGCATCATGGCGATGATGCTTGGAATTAGCATGATTGGTTTGGGCACATCAGCTTTGACGCCTTGGAGAAGATGGGGCGACATGGCCTGGTCAAGGGCCTTCCGTAGTTGGAGCACGTGGAGCAGTTGTGTGACACTTGCGCCATCACGACGCATTGGCAAGGTGCTTTTCCAAAGAGGCCAAGTACCGCGTTGTGGCACCACTCGATCTCGTCCATGGAGATCTATGTGGTCTTATCACATTGGTAACACCAGGTGGCAAACGTTACTTCTTGTTTCTGGTGGACGATGCCACTCGTTACATGTGGGTCGTCCTCCTAACTGACAAGGGGAGTGCACTAGAGGCCATCAAGCGTTGGCAGGTGGTTGTGGAAGGCGAGAGCGGACAGAAGTTGAGAGTATTTCGTACAGATAACGGCGGCGAGTTCACTTCCTCTGAATTCGCCTCCTACTATGTGGAGCAACGTGTGACTCATCACTTTACCGCACCCTACATCCCGCAGCAGAACGGCATGGTGGAGCGGCGAATCCAGACCGTGGTAGCCATGGCGCGTGCCCTGTTGAAGCAGAGGGGCATGCCGACAGAATTTTGGGGAGAAGCAGTCCCCACAGCGGTTTTTTTTTTTTTGAATCGAGCCCCCACGAAGAGTCTTCCGGGCAAGACTCCTTACGAAGCATGGCAGGGGCGTAAGTCTGCTGAGCATTTCTTGTGTGTCTTTGGTTGCAGGGCATACAAAAAAGACATGTGACAACTCAAGAAGCTAGATGATCGCAGCCTCCCTGTTGTGTTCATTGGATATGCGGAAGGAGTGAAGGGATACCGCGTCTTGGATCCAGTAACGCGATGTGTGCATATTTTCCGAGACGTCATCTTTGATGGGGATCACCGCTGGGAATGGGCAATTGTGAACGACGACCAAAGGTCTTCCAGTATCTTCACCATTGTGTACCCAACCCCTGGTCACGTGGTTGATGCGGGTATTCCAGGTGAGCAGAGCTCCGTAGGAGAGAGGAGCCCAGGCCAGTGCTCAGGGGGGAGCAGAGGTCGAGAGAGCAGGGGACATGGGAGTTGAGAACCCTGGAGCAGGGGCTTGGGATCAGAGGCGCAGGGTGCTCTGGTTCCTGAATTTGTGACACCCCTGCAAGACGACTCCACGAGGCGTGACGCGGCGCATTCTCCTGATGCCCCGTTACGCTATCGCACTTTGGCTAACCTGTTTGGGAATGGAGACGAGGTCCCGGCTCCCGGACACTTTTTGCAGGAGTTGGAGGATGCAAAGCTGCACTTGGCAACAACAGGGGAGCCTTGCTTGTTTGCTGAAGCAGAGAGCGACGAGGCATGGCGAACCGCGATGCAGGAGGAAATTGATGCCATGGTTCGAAATCGGACGTGGGAGATAGTAGACCTTCCTCGGGCCATCATCCAATTGGTCTCAAGTGGGTCTACAAGGTGAAGAGGAACGAGGTCGGGGCACGCCTCGTCGCTCGTGGCTTTGTTCAGCAAGCCGGTGTGGATTTTGACGAAGTCTTTGCACCTGTTGTTCGGATGGAGTCTGTCTGGCTGCTGCTTGCTCTTGTTGCCCAGGAGGGGTGGTCCGTTCACCATATGGATGTCAAATCCGCCTCCCTAAATGGTGATTTGAATGAGGTATACGTGAAGCAATCGCTGAGATTTGTTGTTCCCGGGGAAGAAGGCAAAGTTCTTCGTTTGTGTAAGGCGCTCTATGGCCTTCGTCAAGCACCAAGGGCATAGAACGCAAAACTCGATAGCATCCTGAAGTAGCTTGGTTTCATGCAGAGTGAGCATGAGCATGCGGTGTATCTGCAAATGGAGAAACTGCTGCTCTTTTTTTCGAGAGAAAGTGGGTTAGGGTTTCAGAAATGGAAGCAAAATGTGAAATAGAGCAGTTTAAGAGAAGTTAAGTGCAGTTGCAGAGAGAATTTAGGAATTTTGAAAACATTTGAATTAACTGCACTAGTCACATCAGCCCACAAAAACATCCCATCACGTTAAAAAAAACTGCCGGTCAATTTGAAAGAGAAAAACACTCAAGTGCTGTTATTACTCGTCAGATCAATGTGAACTTCTTGACATAAAACATGATAAAAGGAATCAAAACAGAATCAGACCGTTAAGAATTAGTCAAAAACTGTAAACGGCTGATTGTTTAAGTACACTTACTGAAAATTGTTCTCCACTTAAAACAATCTGTTCTATTGCATTTCTTCTTATCATTGCTTCATTTTCTCCCTTTTTTATATTTATTCAAACCACTCATTTACAGCTTCTAGGACGTTATGTAGATATTCTTTTGTTCATATAACAAGCTCCTTTACTACCTTTTTTTTAGGTATACTCTTATGCACGCATAGAGGAGTATTTAAGCACAAATTTTGGCTTTGTGTCATAGGACGTTATAGCTGAAATTGAATATCTCCCAACTTAGACCCGAGCATATACACATGACAAACTAATCTTATTTTTGCATATGAATGCGCATAGAAGTTTTCAGAGGAGTAAGTAGAGTTTTAAGTGCACTTAGGTCATCAGATAAAAGAACTGTAACTCGGAGATATAGAAACAGTGTTCAAACACAGAACAAATACTTAAATCAAGCAGACATTGCAGTAGTTTCCCTCTTCTTCGTAAGATCATCAAACACTCCAAAACCCAATTTTACCAATGTAATACGCAAGAAACGGTCAAAGCTCACAAACACCAAGTGATTTTCTTAGAGAAACAAACCGATTTAAATCTAGGAGTTTCGTAAAAATATCTGCGAGCTGACGTTCCGTAGGCACATACTCCACTTTCATTTGTTTCTGCTCTACTTTTTCTCTCAAAAAATGATGTCTTATTTCTATATGTTTCGTTTTTAGAATGTTGAACAGGATTTTTTGAAATATCTATAGCACTAGTATTATCACACCATGCAGTAAAAGTTCAGGATGTCATACCGTAGTCCATAAGCATTCGGTTCATCCATACCAGTTGAGTGCAACAACTTCCCAAGGCAATGTATTCAGCCTCAGCAGTAGAAAAAGATGTCGAATTTTGCTTTTTGCTGTGCCATGAAACTAAATTGTTTCCGAGAAAGAAACAGCCGCCAGATGTACTTTTACGATCATCTGCATTTCCTCCCCAATCAGCATCACTGAAACCTGCAAGTTCACAGTTAGTATCTTTGGAATATAATATGCCATACTCTGCGGTACCTTTGACATATTTGATAATTCGCTTAACAGCGAGCAAATGGGATTTCTTTGGTTTAGCTTGATATCTGGCACAAATCCCTACACTTAAACATAAATCAGGTCTACTTGCAGTGAGATAAAGAAGACTACCAATCATGCTTCTGTATAATTTAACCTCAACATCTTCACCATCTGCATCTCTTGTCAACTTTGTTGTTGTTGACATGGGGGTACTTGC
>CM071873.1:19883864-19896149 GCA_036759665.1 Gynandropsis gynandra
TTGCACGACTCGGGCCGCTCAACCACGCGATCGGGTGCTGATGCCCGATCGGGCATGAAGAAGCACACGACTGGGCGCGCCTCTCCACGACCGGGTAGAAGTTGTGCCCGAGCGGGCCGCGTATTTCGCAACAATCTAGATCTTGCATTCAAACGACCTAATTTATAGACCAGAAGAGATCTAGAGAAAAGGGGGCGACGTACAGGGGAAGGAAAGGCTTGGAAAACATCAGGAAAGGCTCGGGAGACGCTGGAGAAGGAGAGAGGCATCAATCCACACATCGGTAACACAATAGGGTAGGCCGAGGCATCGGGTTTCCTAGGGTTTTATCATGTTTAGGATTATGTTATCTTCTTTGATAGTAAACTCCATGAGTGAGTAGAGTCCCAACTATGGGTTAGGGATATCGGATTGTAAAGGATGAACAATATTATGTGTTAATGCTTAGATCTATTGATTTTATCTTGATATTCGGTTCTACATCCAACATTATCACCCTTATACTAGTGTTGTCCGCTCAGTAACATAGGAATTCAGACTTTGCTGGAAGGTTAAAGCATGAATCCGGAACTGTTGAGTTGTAGGTTAAGTTCGGCTAATGAGAATCTGACCGGTCGGTTAGTCGTATTAGGAATTAGGATTGCGCTCGTTAAGCTGCCATAGTACAGGTTAATCACTGCTGGAAGGTAGGGTTGCACGTGTTCATGGTTAGGAGGTTTAGGCTCGGAAGAATCATTCCTCACCTTAGGGCATGAATTTCCCATTGTCAAGATAATTCGATAGGTTTATGATCTTTAATTGTTTCATCCATACGATTCCCGGTATCCCGACACCCGTAATGTTCGTCATATCCGAGTTTACCCCAACCTATTATCGTTGTCACCACTTAGTTTAGTTTTTAGGTATTTAGGACCACACCTCTATCTACTTCCATTCGTCTTAGTTTAGTGTTATTCTTAGTTTTAGGTTGCTTTAGTCCCTAGAGATCGACCCCGGTACTACACGATCCGTATACTTGCGGTGAAGTGGTCTAGGAAAATATATAACTCGAGTTTTATCACATCAAGTTTTTGGCGCCTTTGCCGGGGACTAATAACGGTCTAGACTAGGAATTAGCTAGATTAAGATCTAGTCCTTTCCGGAGTCTTTGTTTGTTTTTCGCATTTCTTTTTCTTTTTGTTTTTCCCTTTTATCGAGTCTATTCTATCTACCGCGGATTTACGCTTTGGTGTTTTGTTTCTTGTTGTGCAGGAGCCTTGTATGAGAAGCTCTACTCAGAAACTTCTCATCTACGATCCTGAGGTTGAACGCACTTAAAGGAGCCTGTGCAAGAAGAGAAGGATTGGAATAGCGGATTCCGAATCCGAGGTAGAAAGAACGAGCAATCAAGAGTCATACGCTTCTGAGGAGGAAGATACAGATAGTGCAAGCAGCACAGAAGACAACGCAAGTATTCCCCACATGGCTGCTGCCGACGAGAATTACGGAGCCTACACCACTCCAAAGCACACGCAGTTACTTTCGTGCATGGCCCGCACGATTGATAACCAGGTTGAGCTAAAACCGGCCTTCATACAAATGCTCAACAATTCGGCCTTTAGAGGAATGGAGAACGAAGATCCGAACTCCCACCTTACGGATTTCAAGATGCTTTGTAGCACTACCAAGGTTGGAATGGGAGTTACTCGGGAGGATCTCTATTTCATGGCGTTCCCATTCTCGCTTAAAGATGCGGCGCAACGTTGGCTCTTCAACTTGCCGGCTGCATCAATCACGTCATGGGAAGATATGGAACAAAAGTTTATGCAGCAATTCTTCCCGGATCATAGAACGCTTCTCGCCAAGAGTCGCATTAATTCTTTCCTTCAAGAAAGAGGCGAGACGACGCATGGGAGCGATTTAAGAACTACCAGCGGATATGCCCACACCATGGGATGGATAAGAAGTATCTTATCACAAGTTTCATCCAAGGTCTCCAAGAAACCACCCGATTCATGATCGTGGCAGCGGGAGGTGGTTTCCTCAGCAATCTTACATTCATTCAGCTCGAGAACTTGATCGAGAGCATGGCGAGGGAATGAGGCAAGAAGGTAGGGGAGTCCAATCGAGACTACCCATCAAAAGCTGCAGTGAACGAGCTTGGCATCGCCAACCCGGAGTTGACGGACTTGAAGCAACAAGTTGGCGAGATTCATCGGATGATAGTTGGACTTCATGTGGATCGACATGAAACATCCGTAGGCCAAGGGATGGAGGAAGTGAACTACGTTTCCAATCGGGGCTACCAACAAGGTTATATCAAGAGCCATCCCAACCTCTCGTATGGCAACTCGAACAACGTAGCGAATCCGCAAGACTTCCAACCGTGGATAATGGCGAGAAACCAGAATCAAGGTTTCCAACCGAGAGGTAGTGGTCAGGATTACGGATATCAGCCGTGAGCACAATCTTCGGGTGATTCCGAGATTCTTTTGATGCTCCAATTGATGCACCAAGAGCAGAAGAGTGCACTTGGAGGGATTAGGGCTGAGCAAGAGGAAGAAGAGAATGGATGGATTTCAGACGCATTTGAGACTTCTTAAGACGCAAGTGGCGCAACTAGCCTAAGGTTCGAACCGACAACCCGGACAGCTTCCCGGGAAACCCAAGGCGAACCCCCGCGAGCAAGTGAATGCTATTTTCCTAAGGAGCGGGAACATGGTAGGGAAACCAATACCCCTTATGGCTGCAAGAGAAGAGCCTATGAGCGATAAGATCGAACAAGCCATCACTCCAGTCGTGGAAGAGAAGGTGACCGAGGAAGAGGAGAGGGAGTTACCCTATGTAGCACCTCCCCCGAGGGTACCACCATTGCCCCTTCTGCAGCGTCAAATTCAAAAGAAGCAAAGTGACAAGACCCAATTCTCTCAATTCATAGAACTCTTGAGGAAGCTACAAGTCACTATCCCATTCTACGATGCGCTCACAAAGATCCCTTCCTATGCGAAATTCCTCAAGGATATCATAATGAGGAAAAGAACCATGGATAACGAGATTGTAATGGTAACGAACTCTCTTATACAGCCTCCTACCATGGTCGAGAAGATGCCCGATCCAGGTAACTTCGTCATACCTTGCAAGATTTATGATTACGAAATTGAGCTTGCGCTAATTGATATCGAAGCGAGTGTGAGCTTGCTACCACTATCCCTTGTCGAAAAGCTCAATAGGGTAGGAGATCTTCAACCCACGCGGATGCAAATCACATTGGCTGATCAATCCGTACATAGTCCAGTGGGTATATTGACGAACGTTGCCGTTCAAGTGGGGAAATTCTGGTTCCCCGCGGATTTTGTCGTTGTGGATATGGAGATCAATCCAAAGATCCCCGTCATATTGGGACGACCATTCCTCAACACGACAAAGATGGTCATTTACTGCGCGGAAGGAAGGTTAGTGATGAAGTTCGGGGATGATTCTATCGAGTTCAAACTCGACGAGGCGTTGAAAAAACTATTCATGACCGAACCCGTAATGAATGTTACAACGACGGATGCATCAATGGAGGAGATTAGACATGTACATGGAGACACCCATCCAGAGGACATACCATTGTCTGAGTGCACCGGGAGTCAGTTTCAGTCACTAGCAAGATCGGAAGCACTCACGCAGATCGAGGAGAAGCCGAATTCCTTCGGCAGGGAAGTCACCCGATCAGGCAGCATACTCCACCCGGTCGGGCAGAGCCATTTTTAGACGACCCGGTCGGGCAACTTCATAGCCCGACTCGGGTAATGTCTACGGGGGAAATTTCTCCAATTAACCACCCGTCCGGGTGGTTGCGTGAGCCCGATCGGGCAGATGGATTGAGTGATAAGACCTGATAGCCTGACGCGTGCACACCCTACGGGGGTAAATGCCACAAATTTGGACCCGACCGGGCAGACACCTCTACCCGATCGGGCGTCAGAGAGGAACCGAGATCCACGCGGTTTAATCGATACTTCCACGCGAGCAATTGTTCCAAGGCCACGTGCATCATCTCCTACACCCTCAGTGGCCCATGTACACTCCTATCCCCAATGGAATACTGAGGAAACGCTGAATCATAATCGAGTCCGAAGGAGATACGATAGAGTCGTGGGATCGAAAGAGAATGACCGAGGATCACATTTGAGAAGTCCACCAGGATTCGAGTCCAAGCACGCTGATCAGAAAGAAGACGGAAGAGGCGTACCTCCTCCCTCCGTCACCACAAGCGTATGAAGACGCTAGGGTCGAGCTAAAGACCGAAAACAAGCGCTTCTCGGGAGGCAACCCGAGCCCCATATCCTTTAGTCGTTTTCGTTTTATTTTCATATTTTCGGACTTCCTTTTTATATTTTTTAGTTTTCGACAATTTTCTAGGATCTAGAAATTTAGTGGTCTATCGATTTTTGCTGCATGTTTTCCTCGTCTAATTTTTCTGTTTTGCAGTAGTACCCGATCGGGCAAACCCCTCCACCCGATCGCCACCCGATCGGGCATGTTCAGATTCAGGAGAACCCGATCGGGCTTCGCAAGACGACCCGAGCGGGTAGGTCATCATGGGAGACTACCCGATCGGGCAACACATACTACCCGATCGAGAACCGTAAAATCTGCATGGGTAAGTTGTATTTCGAGTAACCCGAGCGGCTGTTCACTTCACAGAAATTATACCCGAGCGTGCTCCCAAGGTTTTCGACCCCTCACTCTGCAATTCCATCGCTAGAGTCGTTCATACGCCGCCGCCGTTTCATCTTCGCCGGTTGAGACTTGGTTACTCGAAATCCCTTCTCCCTTCTCTTGAAAAATCTGAAAAAATTCCTCATTCTCATCACGAAATCCAGGTATATTCATGAACTATTTTGAGATTTGGAGTGCTATGGGTTAGATCTAGGTCTGATTAGGAAAGATTTAGGGTGAAATTGTCGATTCAACCACGAATCGCGAACTGCAGGTCGCGATTTCGTGATCTACCCGACCGGGCTAGGTATAACATTCGGTCGGGCGTCCCGCACATTCAGCTGATCGGGCAGCTCTCTCACCCGAGTCGGGCACTACCCACGGGGGTATTTCGACGAATTGCTACCCGACCGGGCAACACCTAGTACCCGATCGGGCATCTTGCAAACTGTGCCGATTGCTTATTTTTGTCCTTCAATTGTTTTGCAGATGGCCCCTAAGATCTTTCAGAGTTCCAAGAAGCGCTAATCTGACGCATATGACCCAGAACACGGATGGCCAGCGAGTTCGGATGCGATTACGGAGTTGACGCCTTACATGCCGATCACCACCTCCCACCAACAATACAACTACCGGACGACGACGTTCTTGTCCGATCAGAAGTCGAGGTTTACTGAACTTCAGCCGCGGATCTTCCCGTCCCGCTTCTTATCGGCTAAAGTGATGAGTGCTCTCCACATCAGGGCATACATAGACGCCATCTTCAACACGCTAGGATGGACGGGACTGAGAGATACACAGGAGTACACATACCGTAACCTCACGGTGGAGTTCCTCGGATCGTACGCAGCCTTCTTTCCCGAATTCGGAGATCGAGAGAGAGCCTTCATGGAGTTTCGCCTGCTGGGGCAGAACTATCGGCTCACCGCAAGACAGTTCGCGATCATCCTTGACGCTCCTCACTGCAATTTTACGAAGATGCCAGAGCATAACCGGGGCCGTCAAGCAGGATTATGGGCTCAGATTGCGTACGGCGAATCATCGACGAGGTCGAAGGCTAGCCACATACGCCACCCCACCTTGAGGTATTTTCATTATTTCCTAGTCTCGTCAATACTAGGAAAGGGAGCGCAAGGTGGAGTCAACCACACAGAGTTGGCCTACCTGAGGCGGGTGGTGCAATCAGGCTTTGAGCCTGACGAGTGGGACATTCTAGACGTCGACTTGGCGTCGTTGGTGATGAGACATTTTCTTGACATAGCCACCAAGAAGAGTAGCACGGATACGAAGATCATGTGTGGTGGCATAGTCACGATGATCGCACGGAGAGTCGGGATCAACCTTGGCATCCTAACCGAGGACAAGATCGACGAAGAGCCCGAGTTCAACCTCCAGAACCTACGCAACCGAAGAGAAATCACATTAGAGAGGTACAACGTCATCTGGTGCTACAAGGATGAACATGGTCGCAACTTGGAAGACGACCTAAGTAAGATCCAGATGCCGGGTCTAGATGAGGAGGGATCACGATTCAGGATTGATCCAGCCATCGGACACATCGGCCCGAGGTTAGCAGAGATGGATCCACCTCTAGCCGCTACACCAGGACCTTCCATGTCGAGACAGCGCAGGCGACGCGCCACACATTCACGCACCCGCCCAGAGTATCTTCACCGCCGCTCTGACTTTCCTTCGATGGAAGGAGTCTCCGACATCCTCAAGTACGTAGCGGAGGAGACTAGGTATCAGTCATTTATGACAGAGCAGAGGTACGACATGGAGGCTACGAGGCACGATATCGAGGCTGCAAGGTATGCGGAGCAGCAGCAGTTCCAGGAGCAGTCGATCCAGCATACATACTACCTCACGGAGTCCGTTCGTCGATTTCAGCAGCTCAGTATGCAGCAATACCATGAGCCATACATACCGATCCCGCAGGACTATCATACTGGAGCCATTTTGTACCGTCCTCACATCCCTTACGAGCTGCAGTCCTTCTACTTCCCGTCTGGGGAAGGGGCACCCGCGGAGCCAGCAGACCATCCGGCCACCCGCGGTGGAGAGGATGAGGATTAGATCACTTTTTCCTTTTCCTTTATACTTTCTTTTTCTTTTTCATATTTTATGGACCCATTTTTCTGATTTTTCTTGTTTTTAGTTTTAGCGTTTATGTACGCTCTTTAGAACTTATTGATGTAGTGCTCTTTGTTCTATCTCTTGCTTTGCATGGTTTTATCTCAGGTCTTTCACGCTAACACATGCATTAGAGCACAAGGGTCACACCATCCGGATGTATCACGATTCGAGAAAGCCATACACACACACCAGGTGTACTCGTATTCCTTTTTATATTTTCTCGGATTTTTGCATGTGGGGATCCCTCATAGGTATCGAACACCGGGACTGTATTCCGTTCAGGTCTGGAGGGGGGTACTCTTCATTTTGTGATACGGATTTGACATTAGAGCGACATACTTGCACTTAGGATTAGACTTAGGATTAGATTTAGGAATAAGATTAAAACTTAGTGAAAATTTTTTTCGAGCTTTAGTCATGTTATGCGACATTGTTGAACCGTGGATAATGGTCTAGGTTTGCTTAGAAGCCTTTTGATACCGATTAGTTGAGTAGTTGTGTTTGAAACCCTTATCTAGTTGAATTCACTAGATTTCGGTACCAAGTAGTCATATCTCCGTATATACCCTCTAGCTTAGCTTTGTTGATATTTTTAGCGTTCACGAGTTTGATTCCACATGCTTATACTCCGTTGTCATCTAGGATAAGTTTTTCACTATTCCGAGTTAGGATTGACATGAGTACGTCGATGTTCGATGGTTCAGGTCTAAGTGGTGGGTAGAGGCACTTTTCTACGTCCTAAGGGTTAGAGTGTTGCGTAATCAAGAAAAGAAAAAAAATAAAAAAAATAAAAACCGTAAAAAAATTATAAGATCTTCAATAACGCACCTCTTCGCTCCGCTAAGGTCACGCGACCTTATGAGTGTGCCATAGGCAGCCTAGGTCTAAGTAGAAAGCCATCCCTCTTCGACTTCGACGTCCTAGGAACAAAGCGTGGATCTAAGTGTTAGAAGAGAAAAATGCATAAGAACGAGAAGAAGTAATTTTAATGATATCAAAAGCTTAGGGAAATAGGTATGGAGATTGCTTGGACGTTGTCTAGGGTTGTGAAGTAAACTTAGAGTTTTGGTAGGATTTCATAGCTCAGCACTTTCGATAGATATAAGGCTATACTCGGTACGCTTAGGCTCTTATCCATGTGACGCGTTGATTTGCGGGATGACTAACTCTTCGATATTTTTACGTTAGTATCCATCGTTACTAGATTCTTCTTGCACTAGACTTTAGTTTTGTTTGAGGACAAACAAAGGTTTAGGTCTGGGGGAGTTTGATAACACTGAAAGTGTATCGATTTTAGGCTAGGTTTTAGTGCCATTTTCGCATATATTTCATAGTTAGATTTACATATCCGATACGTT
The DNA here is from genome assembly GCA_036759665.1 of Gynandropsis gynandra. NCBI lineage: Eukaryota > Viridiplantae > Streptophyta > Magnoliopsida > Brassicales > Cleomaceae > Gynandropsis > Gynandropsis gynandra. The sequence goes on from CM071873.1 coordinate 19,892,045, forward strand.
TATTCATTACATATGCCCGTTTTGTTGGTTTTCAGGTTTTTAGGCGACAAGGCCTAAATGAGCTTAAAAAGACGAATTCCTGAGCAAAACTACGCACTTTGAAGATAAATTCACTCAGAGCCAAGATCAAGCCTCAGAACTCAGAGGGACACCCGAGCAACGAGCGGAAAAGAGCAAAATTAAGGAATCAAGGGTGCCCGGTCGGGCACCATGGTCCACCCGCTCGGGTAAAACCTACGGGGTTTTATTCGCACACCTTGCATGACCCGGGCACGAAGGCAACATGATCGGGTAGTCTTACCCGATCGGGCACAACAAGGATGCCCGCTCGGGCGTTAATTCATCCCAAAATTCCCCGAGAGTTTGCACAACTCGGGCCGCTCAACCACGCAATCGGGTGCTGATGCCCGATCGGGCATGAAGAAGCACACGACCGGGCGCGCCTCTGCACAACCGGGTAGAAGTTGTGCCCGAGCGGGCCGCGTATTTCACATCAACCGAGATCTTGCATTCAAACGATCTAATTTATAGGCCAGAAGAGATCTAGAGAAAAGGGGCGACGTACAGGGGAAGGAAAGGCTTGGAAAACATCAGGAAAGGCTCGGGAGACGCTGGAGAAGGAGAGAGGCATCAATCCACACATCGATAACACAGTAGGGAAGGCCGAGGCATCGGGTTTCCTAGGGTTTTATCATGTTTAGGGTTATATTATCTTCTTTGATAGTAAACTCCATGAGTGAGTAGAGTCCCAACTATGGGTTAGGGATATCGGATTGTAAAGGATGAACAATATTATGCGTTAATGCTTAGATCTATTGATTTTATCTTGATATTCGGTTCTACATCCAACATTATCACTCTTATACTAGTGCTACCCGCTCAGTAACATAGGAATTCAGACTTTGCTGGAAGGTTAAAGGATGAATCCGGAACTGTTGAGTTGTAGGTTAAGTTCGGCTAATGAGAATCTGACCGGTCGGTTAGTCGTATTAGGAATTAGGATTGCGCTCGTAAAGCTGCCATAGTACGGGTTAATCACTGGTGGAAGGTAGGGTTGCACGTGTTTATGGTTAGGAGGTTTAGGCTCGGAAGGTTTATGATCTTTAGTTGTTTCATCCATACGATTCCTGGTATCCCGACACCCGTAGTGTTCGTCATATCCGAGTTTACCCCAACCTATCATCGTTGTCACCACTTAGTTTAGTTTTTAGGTATTTAGGACCACACCTCTATCTACTTCCATTCGTCTTAGTTTAGTGTTATTCTTAGTTTTAGGTTGCTTTAGTCTTTAGAGATCGACCCTGGTACTACACGATCCGTATACTTGCAGTGAAGTGGTCTAGGAAATTATATAACTCGAGTTTTACCACATCACTTGGTAAAATTTTTAACGGAATATCACTTCATGACGTTAAGATTGTTTCAAGTTTAAGGTGTAATTTTAAGCTATCACTCTCACCAAGAGGATTCGAGACACTTTCATTCACCTAAAATATTCAGCACACTGTCTCGCCAAGAAGGACACAAATCGACCACCTCTTCCTTTCCTTAGGTTGTGCCCGCCTTGCAAGATTGGTGTCACCTCTTCCTTCTGTAATTATTTTGCATTTTGTAAAATGGAAACTCTCCTTACATGTACAAAGTCAATTTCTAGAATTTGGTGAAGATTAACAGAAGAAGACACAAAGAGAATAAGAGTATTTTGTCTTATTTCTCACAGTACACAGGAAGAACATTATATAGAGAAGATTACAACGTTTAGAAGAAATAAGAAAAATGAAATTTTACAATTATATGTAAAGGGAAGAATATATGCACACAAAAAAAAGGTAGAGAGAAAAAAAATAATTATAAAGAATCGGTAAGTTTACATGAGTTACCGATACCGAGGATCTTCTTGCCAAAGATAGTTTCGACCGTAATTATCGTGATTAAATCACGAGATCTTCTTGCCAAAGATGTGACCGATTATAATCATTGTGATTAAGTCACGGTATCTTCTTGCCAAAGATATGACGATTGTAATCATCATGATTAAATCACGAGATTTGATGTTAACATTCCCCTTCAAGTTCGTAATGATCAAGGACTCAGAAGCCTCGGTAAAACCTTTACCAAGAAAACTCAGTGGGACAAAACTTGGTGAAAGGAAAAGAGTACTATCATGAAGCAGTACATATGTTAGTATCATTCGAACTTTGTTTTCTTGGCGGCTTTAGAATATTGACTAGGTTCATCCTCTTTTGAAGACTTGTACTACTTCTCTCTCTAATAGCTTTGGTAAATAGATCTGGTACCTTGTCTGAACTCCTTATATATGTAGTTGAGATGATTCCTTTTTTTATTTTCTCACAGATGAAGTGGTAGTCGATCTCGATGTGCTTCGTTCTTTCATGAAAGACCGCGTTCCCAAATGAGCTTGCAGGTAATGTTAGTCATGCTTCTGTACGAAGGAATTCAAAATAATCATCTCTCACAGTGCCAGAAGATTGGTGTCCGGTGTTCGCATCTTTCTCGGCATACTTTGATTTTGCTCAGTTCTGTTTCCAGCCCAATCAGCATCTCAGTACCCCACGATCTTTGTATGACAATTGTGTTCCATACAAATTCCTTTTCCCGGTGACCCATTTAGATATCTGAGAATTCTCTCCATAAGGAACCAGTGTTGTTTTCTCGGAGCATGCATGTGTTAGCTAGCTTGGCCCACAGTAAAACAAATATTCGGTCGAGTCATGGTGATATATATTAGCTTTTCGAAAATTTGGTGGTATTGAGACACATTTGATAAAAGTTCCCCCTCTTAATGATCTTTATACTTCTCTTCAATGGGTCTCTTAACCGGTTTAGCACCGAGCTTTCATGTCTCAATCAGGAGATCAAGAATGTATTTTTTTGGAACAAGAACAAACCATTAGTAGAACGAGTAACTTTAATCCCAAGGAATTATTTCAATTCTCCTAAATCTTTTATTTCAAATTTGTTTTAAGAACTCTTTCGTGTTTTCAATTCTGATACAATCATTTCCCAATATAATAATGTCATCAATGTACACGAGAAGAACGCTGGTACCTGATTTCCCTTGAATTGAAAACAGAGAATTATCCGCTTCACTTTTAACGAACCCGTGACAAGTGAGTGTATCATGCAACTTAATGTACCACGCTCTTGGGAATTGTTTTAGGTCATATATGGCTTCCTTGAGTTTCCAAACTCAATTGGTGCCTTTGGCAAGCTCTAATACCATGTTAAATATAGGCTTGGGCCTAACTAATCCCACAAACTAGCTCCAAAGTTTAGAGTTGCTCAATACCATATATAAGAGTCCAAAATTCATGTCCTAGTTGATGTGGAACAATATAGGGTAAAACTCCTATTCCCACCCAAAGTTTGGGTACTTTGCCTATTCCCCCCTCATCTATCACACTCATCCTATTTCCCCCTCATGTATCACCCCTAATCCTATTCCCCCCTCAAGTTTTTTAATTCATCATATTCCCCCACACTGTTTAAAATTCTGTTAAATAACCAGAATTTTGACCCAAACCCTAAAAAACTATCAATTTTGACCCGATTTTATACCCAATTTTGACCCGACCCGACCAAAATTAAAATTGAATTAAATCTGGTTTACCCAATTATTAACCCGGTCCGGTTTAATATAATTTTGACCGGTTTACTGAATTTTGACCCAATTTATTATAATTTTGACCCGGTTTACTGAAATTTTGGCCCGGTTTTGGTGAAATTGACCCGGTTTCTCCCGGTTTTGCTGGAATTTTTACCCGGTTTGCTAAAATTGATCTGGTTTTGACCCGGTTTTGTTGTAAGTGACCCCGTTTTGTTGAAAGTGACCCGGTTTTCTCCCGGTTTTGCTGGAATTTTTATCCGGTTTGCTGAAATTGATCCAGTTTTGACTCGGTTTTGTTGAAATTGACTCCGTTTTGTTGAAATTGATTCGATTTTTTCCGGTTTTGCTCGAATTTTTATCACTATTGAATTACGTTTGCTGAAATAGGTCGGATTCGGATTAAACATGTCTATTCATGTAATAATATTTTGTATATAAATTTTTTATCATTTTATATTTATATAATATATATATATA
>CM071873.1:19907292-19926068 GCA_036759665.1 Gynandropsis gynandra
ATTCACAATTGCAACGGTATTCCGTTAACATTTCTAACGGATATCCGTTAGAAATTGCAACGGACGTCCGTTGGCATCTCTTGCGTCGGATTCTAACGGAGATTAACGGAGATTGCCAACGGAAACTTACCGTTAGAAACCCGTTACAAATTGCGACGGATTGCAACGGACAGGGCAACGGGCATTTTCCGTTGCAAATCCGTTGTAAATTGTAACGGATGGCAACGGAAATGTTCCGTTAGAAATATTCTTGGCTCCGTTAAAATCCGTTGCGATTTGTTTCCAACGGATGGATCCGTTGCCCCATCCGTTGGAAACTCGATGTTTTTTTGTAGTGAATCGACACTCGATTGCTTGTTTCCCCGGAGGCAACAAAGTCAAATTCCACGTGTTATTCTTGTCAAGTGTTTATAATTCTGCTCCATACCGTCGACATCGTCCAACCTCATTGTAAAATCGAGGTTCATAACCTGCTGTTACTGAAGCTAGAAAGGCACTATGGGACGCCGAGACATTAGTGCAAGTAATATAGTTGGTGATGGGATAAGAACAAGTACCTGAAGACTCCTGATGTGAGGGGTAAGATATGCGAATGGGGTCATCCAAACAACGTGTTGAATAAGTAACAAAATCTTTCAATTTAGCAGGACGAAGACGGGGTCAATGACCACGGCCGAGAGTAGGAACTGCGGTTCCTGATGAACAACCAACAATAGAGATACTCCAGAATCCGAAGGCAAGGTGTTTGCCTCTGTCTCTGAAAAGATGTCTGCAAAAACCGAAACTGGAATTGGATTCGAAATTGAAATAGCCGAAGAAGCAGACTAGGGCTGAGCATGACGAGAAGGCTGATTTGTGTCTGAAACCTCAGAAACATGTTTTTCTATTAGGCTAGTATGGTTAGAAAGCATTGGTTCAGGGGGAATAGAGAGCTCGGTCGAATGCCTCTGTGTGTCGAGGCTGCTCTTATAGGTTCACCAAAACATCGGGAGGCATCTCAAGTGAGTCAAAAACGGCCGGATGCAACACAAGATTAGATATGGGGATGTTCATATTAGCAATGGCAGTTGCAGAGAATGGAAACATGTTCTCGTGAAAGACAACGGGAGATGAACACCTCGTGAGACTCCAAATCAAATAGCTTCCACCCCTTTTGTGTGCTGGGAAAGCCAATCAAAATACACCGAGAGCTACGCATAGAGAACTTATCACTTGGTTTGCGGCCTTTGTGAGCGTATGCCAGACAACCAAGCAAACGAATTCGATCATATGATAGATTTCACCCATGAAGAATCTCATACAGAGTCTTGCCTTTTAATAGAACCGAGCGGCTTGCCAGAACACACTCTCCCAAAAACTGAGCCGGTAAGCTCGCGTGAAACATAATTGCACGAGCTACGTTGAGGATGTGTCGATGTTTACTCTCTACCCGTCTATTTTGTTGCGGAGTGTACACGCAAGAGGTTTGATCTACGATTCTTTGTGCTGTAAAATAAGGTCGCAGCACAAGAAATTCTTTGTCATTGTCGGTTTGAACAATTTTAACCTTCCTTTGATATTGACGTTCAACCATCACACAAAACTCTTCAAAGATTTATTTCATTTCATGTTTCGCAACAAGAAGATAGACCACACGGCCCTCGAGTGGTCATCAACAATGGTGAGAAAGTAAAATGCATCGCATGAAGATGGAGTATGTTATGGTCCCAAAATATCAGAGTGAAGCAAATCAAAACAAGCATCCGATTTATTATAACTATTGATAACACGTAATTTGTTATAGTTTTTATATCATTCTTAGGTCTAGTTTAGAGTAGATTATTTATATTTCATTCATCTATTGAGCATATTCGAAGACTTTATCCACATTTCGTGTTTTGTGTAGGAAACGAAGGATTGAAGAGAAACACGAGTGATTATGCAATCTAAACCCGAAAACGAAGCTGTGTAACAAGGTTCGGCTTATGCAAGGCCACGGATGGAAGCGAGTACTCAAATACCGAGCGAAAGGAGCGGAAACTACACTTCAAGACATGCCCGCTCGGGTGGATTGAGAGTGCCCGGTCGGGCTGAATCATTCAAGAAAACCCCGTAGCCTTACACGACTCGGGTGCTCAAGGGATATGCTCGGGCATAGGTGCCCGCTCGGGTGCATTTGGAGTGCCCGCTCGGGCTGATTCATGGCAGAAAACCCCGTAGGTTTGCACGACTCGGGCTGATGAAGTACACGGTCGGGCATGGTGCCCGATCGGGCTCATTTGTGTGTGCACGATCGGGTAGGTCACCTGCACGATCGGGTAAAGAGCATGCCCGCTCGGGTCCAGCGTTCCAACAAACTTTCCTAAGATCTAGATCGGCAAAATTAAAAGGGAAAATCAGATCTAAAAAGAGGGGGGACGAACCAGAACACATCAGAGGAGATTGGGAGACATTAGGGCAAGGAGAAGAAGGAAGAAAACGACGGATCTACGGATCGGGAGCGAGAAGAATCTACCGAAGGCATCGGTTTATGAATAGGGAGTCATCTCTTTCTACATCTATGTCGAATCTAGACTTCTCTTGTGTTTCCTTGTCTGTATTTATGTCTGAGTAGATTCCTTGCCATGGGTTAGAGAGATTTGCTATGTTGTAATGAAGTCATATGCTTAATGAATGGTGGTGCTTAATGCTTTCATTACCTGTACGCCACTTGAATGAATGAATTTGGTTTCTATCATGTTTTCAGATTTCATGGTTGTTCTTAATGCTTTCTCTACCTGTACGCCACTTGATTGAATGATCTTAGAAATCTAATAAACCAACGCCAGGGCATTAGGTTTCGGAACATAGCCATGATTTAGGGTTTAGCCGGTTTAGAATCTACGCCAGGTCAATCGGTTAAATCTAGGGATTAGGATAGCGGACGTAATGCGTCTATGCATGTAAGATGCGCAATGGATACATTGGCATATGCATGCTAGATAGTGGACAAGTCTACGCCAGTCAGTTCCTATAGGAGAGCTTGAATTCCCTGAATCCATGATAGTGCCTTAGACCAATTATCCTTTTAGAACTTCATTACATCGTTATGCAAACTCTCGACACCCATGGTGCCTAGCCATAAAGTCTATTCTCTTCGATTTAGTTTAGTTCAGCTCAATCACAATCACAACTTTAGTCACCTCGTACGTCTAATTCAATTAGTTCAATAGCTACGAAGTCGCATCAATTCCTTGTGTTCGACCCTAGTTGCTACACGATCCGTATTCTTGCGGAAGCGTTAGTCTAGGTTTTATAACTCGATATAACGCATATCAACTATCATAAAAAAATACACGTGTTTGTTTGGCCCTTAAACAAGCATCGCAAGGGTCCTTATTCTCAATAGTTTTACGAAATCCAAATGAATAAAAAAGAAACGACAACACTTTATCTGAGGGATGTCCTAGAAGATGATGCCAAAGCTCTCGAGAGTCCCACTGAGTCGTGTGATAGGCGCGCGCATCAACCGAATCTCGAAATCGATTAACCCCATTGCATTTTCACCCGCTCCAATTAGGATCTTCTTTGCACGGTCCTGAATAGAACACAAACGATCGGTGAATATCACAATACAATCATTTTGCATCAGCAACGGTGCAATAGATACCAAGGTAACATTAAGCACGAGAACGTAAAGAACATCGCGGAGATATAAGTCTCGGCCGAGAGTCATTGTTCCCTTGCGAGTAGCATGCGTCGTCTGTCCATTTGGCATACCAATGGAGCACGGATTGATCTCAACCACAAAACTGAGCAAAGATATGTTGCACGTCATGTGGTGAGAGGCCCCAGAATCTAATGGAATTTCGGTTAAAATGATGTTACCAACAAATCGTTCACCATCTTTGGAGGTTTGAAGTTTGAACAGATTCATCAAGGCCGACGACTGTGCATCGGTAAATCCCTATGAGGATCCGCATTCATGCAGTGAAACAGGTCATTTCTCCTCCGGTTTGATCTGAATTGCATTCGCTTGTGATAGGTCCACGAACAGATCCACCATTCCCATCTTCAGCATCGCGGATCTTGTCACGGGAATCGTTCTTCCGAGGACGTTCATTCCACCTATTCGGGTAACCATGCAATTTGAAACAAGAGGACACTAGATGGCCTGACTTTTTGAAGTGAGAACAGACAAGAGACTTGTTTTGGCTACGATCTACAGCCCAGGTCCGCCAGAAATTGCCTGCACCGCGAAATCCACCGCATCTCATTCCTCCTTCTTTCGCACCATAAAGTGTCGACCCTCCGCTTGTACCACCATCGAGAAAACTCTATTCAGATTCGGAATAGACTCTGAATATCTGAGAATGCAGAGTTCCAAACAGAGTATCATCCAAACCCAAGAGAAACATATGCACTTTCTCATCTTCTCTATCCTTTAACAACAAAGAGTTGAGTTCACCATAGCTGCAGCTACAAACCGGTTGATACACCTCCAATCGTCCCACAATTTCTTGAAAAATTCGAAATATGATTGGACAAATTGTTCTTGTTGATGACAACGCATCATGTCTTGCCGAAGTTGATGAATCCAGGCAGAATTACCGATAGAGAACCGTTGACGAAGATCATCCCAAAGAACCTTCGCCTTTTCGAAAATTGAGATTGTGGTCCAAAAGTGAGCCTTATGTGCTTCGCCCATTCTTCATAATTCTCATTCCCACGAAGTTGTACCGAGGTAAGAATCGTGTCGGGACACTCCGAGGTAAGAAGTTGTACCGAGGTAATAGGAACATCCCGGGGACGGTAACGAGATTTGTTCATCACGTCAGCATCCGAGGTGGCATCCTTGTTTGTCGCTTTGTCAACATCAATACGAGCAACGGTATTCACGTTGGTGCTCATGTTTCAAAAGTCGAGAAATATTCGACAGAAAACGAAAAAAAATTAGAGAATTTAACGGTCAGAAGCGTGAAGCTATGATACCATGCTAAATCTGTAAATTTCTCTTGATTTTTCTCATTGACTTTATCAAATATATATAAAAGTAAAATTAGATTACAAAGAAATACATACAAGGTAACTACCATAAGAGACAAATACACGAATATATCGAGAATATTGCCTCAATCTCGTTAATGTCTATAACAACCTTTCACAAAAAGAAAACTTTATCTTTATTTCACTTAATCAAAAAATATACATTGTCTCTTATTTATACACAAAATTATCAACTAACTATACTAACTAAAACTAATCAACTATACTAACTAATTAATAACTAATTAACAACTTTAATACTCCCCCTCAAGATGAGGAGTGAATGTTATTCACTCCCATCTTGGAAGTGAGTTTATAAAATAGTTCGGAAGATACAGGCTTTGTCAAAACGTCAGCAAGTTGATGTTGCGTTTGAAGATGCAAAGTCTTGATGAAACCTGATTGAATCTTTCACGAACTAGGTGACAGTCAATCTTGATATGTTTTGTGTGTTCATGGTAAACGGGGTTGTTTGCAATGTGTATAGCAGCTGTATTGTCACAAAACAGCAACGCCGGTTGTGTAATAGGAAAAGACAATTCACGAAGTAGGGATGAGATCCATACCAATTCACATGTAGCATTCGTCATTGCACGATATTCTGCTTCGGCACTGCTTCTTGAAACTGTAACCTATTTCTTAGATTTCCACGATAACCTGTAACCGATCGTCTAGAGTCTAGGCATGAAGCCCAATCTGCATCACAAAATGCAGTCAATTTGCTGCTCTTAATAGAAGGATAAAACAGACCCTGTCCAGGATTATTTTTTAAATACCGTAATATTCTTTTCGCTGCAATAAGATGTAATTCAGTAGGAGATGACATGAACTGACTTAATTTGTTAACCGCAAAACATATGTCAGGATGAGTAATGGTTAAATATATCAACTTTCCAATCAATTTACGATAATATGTCGGGTCAGGTAAGGGTGCACTGTCTGTAAGAGACATTTTCGCATTCACATCCATAGGTATCAGTACCGGTTTGGAAGCTAACATACTAAATTCTTCAAGCATTTCCAAAGTATGCTTACGCTGACTCAAAGAGATTCCTTTTGAGGATCGAGCAATCTCTAAACCAAGAAAATACCTGCAATCTCCTAAATCTTTGACAACAATGTGAGAATGAAGAAGCTGTTTAACAGAATCAATAGCAGATTTATTGTTCCCAATAATTAAGATATCATCAACATACACTAAAAGACTAAGAAAATAATCAGAAGATGATTTCAAAAATAGAGAACTATCTGAAACAGATTGTGTAAAACCAGAATTCAACAAAATATATGAGAATTTTAGATGCCATTGACGAGAGGATTGTTTTAAACCATATAATGACTTATGTAGTTTGCAAACAGGATTATCAGGAAAAATCTCCCCCTCAGACGGCATATATCCAGGAGGTAGTTGCATGTATGTTTCTTCTTTTAAATCACCATTTAAAAAGGCATTTGAAACTTCCATTTGATTAATTATCCAATTATTTGATGAAGCTAAACATAAAAGGATTCTTACTGTAATCATCTTTGCAACAGGACTAAAAGTATCAACATAATCAATTCCCTATTTTTGTGTAAATCCATTAGCCACTAATCTTGCTTTGTATCTATCTACACTACCATCAGCATTGTATTTAATTTTAAACAACCATTTACAACCTAGAGATTTCTTATTAGAAGGCAGTGAGCAAACAGTCCATGTTTTATTATTTTGAAGTGCATCTAGTTCCAATTTCGTAGCATTTTTCCAAACATCAGACAAAGCAGCTTGTTTATATGTTTTAGGTTCAGAAACTGTACTAATATTTAAAATAAAATGTTTATATGCATCAGAAAGTTTTGAATAAGAAATAAAAGCATATATGGGATAAGGTGTTTTACGTATAGGAGGTTTGTTATCATGAGATAGATGATAAAGATGATAATCAGATAAGTATTTTGGTGGATTAAGAGGTCTTCTAGGTTTGATGGGAGTGTCATTAGAAACAAAGGAAGAATCAGGAGAGATATTTGGAAGAGTTATCACAGAAGAAGGAATAGAAGAGCTGAAGTCATGATTTGGCATAAAAATATCACTGATTGATATAGGAAGGACAGAATGATCAAAAAAATCAGAAATGTTATTAGAAGAATTTGTGTGAAAAGGAAAGCTATTTTCATGAAAGATTCTATTTCTTGAAATCATAATTCGATTAGTGGTTAAATCAAGGACTTTATATTCTTTATATCCTTGAGGATACCCTATAAAGACAGCAGGGTTAGCTCGTGGACTGAATTTGTTTCTATCTTTAGTAAGAGTTGAAACATAACACAAACAACCAAATACTCTCAAGTGTTCATAAGTAGGTTGTTTTCCATTTAATAGTTCGTATGGTGTTTTATTATCAAGAAACAAAGATGGTGCCCTATTAATCAAATAAGCAGCAGTAGCAACACATTCAGGCCAGTAAGCAATTGGAACATTTGATTGAAATAAAAGAGCACGAGCAACATTTAAGAGGTGTTGATGTTTTCTTTCAACCACAGCACTTTGCTGTGGCGTATAAGCACAAGAAAATTGGTGGAGAATCCCTTTTTAGATAAAAGTTCTTTAAATTGTAACTCATGTGCATTATCTGATCTAATGATTTTGACATTTTTGTTATATTGATTTTCAACATAAGCTAAAAAAGAAGGAAAAACAGAATTGACATCATATTTTTACTTCAAAAAATATACCCAAGTACACCTACTGTAATCATCAACAATAGTGAAAAAATATTTATACCCATCCAAAGATTCTAATGAAAAAGGTCCCCAAATATCAATATGGATAAGATCAAAAGTGGATTCAGATTTATTGTTTAAAGAAATAAAAGGAAGATGTTTTTGTTTGGCTTGAGGACAGATATTACACTGTATAGAACTATCGTTAGAAGAAGTCTTTATTAAAGATTGAGATGATAGAAATTTTATTTTGGAAAATGAAGGGTGACCCAATCGGTTATGCAAAAGAGATGTAGAAGTAACGACGACAAGAAGAGGGATGTTAGAAGGATCCAAGAAGTAGAGATTTTGAGAGGCTTCACCCTTCCCAATCGTCAAGTTCCGAATAGGGTCTTGTATGATACAAGAAGATTTGTCGAAGAGAACATGAAAGTTAGTGTTTTTTATAAGGAGACTCACATTAAGTAGATTAAAATGAAAAGAATGGATATAAAGAATGGAATGAAGGATAAGAAGGGGAGAAAGAATGACAATCCCAATGTGAGAAACAGAAAATTTACTGTCATTAGGGAGAATGACAGAAATGTTAGAAGTTGGTGTAATATTTGAGAAAGTGAAATATCATTGCAAACATGGCTACTTGCACCAGAATCTATGATCCAAGAATTTTTGGGAATATTAAGATGTATATTTAAGGATAAGGCAAAAGAAGATAGGAGGAAAGTTTTACTTATATTTGGAGTTATGCTTTGTTGAGGATTTTGTTGTAACATATTAATCCGAGGATGATAATTGGATATGAAGGTAGGTCTTGGTTTTGGATTGGTGGTTTTATATCCATTTGGATATCCATGAAGTCGATAACATTTTGTTATCAAATGACCTTGAAGACCACAATGAGAGCATACGGGTTTAGGTTTATTTTGGAAATTATGAAAAGAAGGGTTTTTGGGTTTAGAAGTTGGATTTGTGGTTGTGGGATAGGGATTGGTTGATGAAGTCGACATTTCGAATGATCAAATTGATGCAATCGAAACAATCTGGACCGATTTGAAAAAATTCCCGAACTGAAATCGGCAAGAAACCAAGGAGCCACTTATTCGAATGACCGTATTGAATGATGATAAAGAAATAGCGCAGCGGAAAACACCGTCGGAACAAGAATCCGACTGGAAGTAAAAGAGACACCGATGTATCGAATAACGACGGGAAGATGAGAATACACCGTCGGGAGAAGTTTCCGACGGGAATAGAAGGAATCACCGAACTGAATCAATCGACGGAAACCTTAGGTTCGAATCGACTGAAAACGCAGTCCGAATTCATTCCGAACCGATTACTCCGACAATTACCGAGCAATCACTGAACAAGAAATAACCAAACTGAATCAATTGACGGCAACCTTAAGGAGACACAGGTTCGAATCGACTGAAAACACAGATCCTATCGATTCCAAACCGATAACTCCGACAATCATCGAACAATCACCAAACAATAACCGAACAAAGACAGAATCAATTTCTTAGGTAAACAGAGACAAGAAGATACCGACGGTATATTGCAGGTACGGCAGAATGAGGATCACAGGTCCGGCGGAAGGAAGCAAACGGCTTCGATTGAGCACGCCGGAAAGAGGATGAACAGAACACGCCTGAAATATCAAGTCTCCGCCAAACGTCTTCGATTGAGCACGCCGAAAAGAGAGCGACGCGTAACAAAAAAAAATTGAAAAAAAAATGAGTCTCCGCTGAAAACAGAGAACACCAACGCCGCCGAAAATAGAGAAAGCTTCCGAACGCCAATTAACAGAGAACGGAGATACTGCACCGGCGAACAACAGAAGAAGACACCGACGGGATGATAATCCGTCGGGAAGAAGAAGACACCGACGGGATGAAATACCTTCGGGAAGAAGAAGAGGAGTAAAAGTTGAAATCACCGAAAGAAAAAGAAACGGCGAAGAGAGAAGAAAAATAAATGGCGAAGAGAAAGAAACACCAACAGGATGAAATACGGTTGGAAAGAAGAAGAGGAGTGAAAGTTGAAATCGCCGAAAGAAATTGAAATCACCGAAAGAAAAAGAAACGGCGAACAGAGAAGAAATAAACGGCGAAGAAGATGAAGGACCAAGAATCCAGCAGAAGAACCCACGAAAGAGGCTAGGGTCACCGACACCAACTGGAAATTTCGAATTTGAACCAGACGAAGACGTTGAACAGAAGAAAGAAACCGAGGGGCAAGGAAGAAATACGCCGACGGCAAGTAAAATCGGTGATGAAAAACTGACAGAGACGCCGGCCAGAGAAAAATGAAATCGGCGTGGAGAGAAAGGGAATTCGCCAGTAATGGAAGCTGATTAGGGAAGAAAGGGAAATGGAGAATTTTAAGGTTTTTTACCCATAAACGCTCTGATACCATTTGACAAAAAAAAATTTATCTTTATTTCACTTAATCAAAAAATATACATTATCTCTCATTTATACACAAAATTATCATCTAACTATACTAACTAAAACTAATCAACTATACTAACTAATTAATAACTAATTAACAACTAACAACTTTAATACAACCGCATGAAATCTTCATCGAATCTTCATGTATGTGTAATAAATTAAGGTGAAATCCAAAATTTTAAAAAACTATTTTTTATTTTATATTCACTAGTTAAATTAATTAATATTGAGTTGTATTATTTCATCTTTGTGAGACTTCCGTGTTATTTTTAAGATTATTCTCATTTAGTATATTATATTTACATACAATAATAATTTGTTACAAAAGATACTATAAATTACCACAATATATATATTATTTATTTCTTATGGAAGGCAATTCACTCGTTCGCAAAAAGAAAAATTTGTTGCAAAATAAACTTGAACAATATGTAAGATGAGAGAGCAAGAGGTAGAGCAAGATAATTCTTTATTCAAGAAGATTTCTCAAGTGTACATTTACAAATGAAATTGCCTCTATTTATAGGCTTACAAGGATAGATGAAGAGACAAACAAATAGATTAAGAGATAAGGTAGTCATAATTCATAGAATTAAATAGAAATAAAGTGGGAGAGTAAATAGAGAATATGAAGAGTTGGAAAACTCAAAAGACATTCACATAATATTATTATTTTATAATACTCCCCCTTGAATGTCTATTGAGTAATTGGAATATGCTTTATTAAAAATTTACTAGGTAAAACCCGTAGAGAAAAACCCTAGTAAAGAATACATATCCTTAATGATATGGAATAGATATGTTGCCTCGTTAAAAACCTTTATTAAGAAAACCTAATAGGAAAAACTTAGTAAAAGGGAAAAAGAGTGCAACACATATCTTTTCTCCCCCTGATAAGATCATTATTTTATATCTTTCAAACGACGCATTCCAATTAAAGAAACCATCTTCTCAAATGATCTCGAAGGTAATGCCTTAGTGAATAAATCAGCTGGATTCTCACTAGACTTTATTTGTTGAACATCTATCTCACCATTTTGTTGAAGATCATGGGTAAAGAAAAATTTAGGTGAAATATGTTTTGTTTTGTCACCCTTAATGTAACCATCCTTTAATTGAGCTATGCATGCAGTATTATCCTCAAACAATATTGTAGGGATATTTTTATCAATTGGGAGACCACATGACTCCCTAATATATTGAGATAATGATCTCAACCAAACGCATTCACGACTTGCCTCATGAATAGCTAATAACTCTGCATGATTTGTTGAAGTGGCTACCAATGTTTGTTTTATAGAACGCCATGAAATTGCGGTTCCCCCACAAGTAAATACATACCCAGATTGAGATCGGGCTTTATGAGGATCTGACAAATATCCAGCATCTGCATAACCAACTAAATTTGGTTTTGATAAGTTATTATAATATAAGCCCATATCTGTGGTCCCTCGAAGATATCTAAAGATATGTTTTATACCATTCCAGTGTCTTCGAGTTGGCGAGGAACTATATCTTGCCAATAAACTTATTGCAAAAGATATATCAGGACGTGTATTATTAGCAAGATACATTAGTGCTCCAATAGCACTAAGATATGGTACTTCAGGACCAAGTAATTCTTCATTTTCCTCACGTGGTCTAAAGACATCTTTATTAATGTCTAATGACCTTACTACCATAGGAGTACTTAAAGGGTGCGCTTTATCCATGTAAAACCTTTTAAGTACTTTTTCTATATAGGATGATTGATGCAAAAATATTCCATCTTCCAGATGCTCAATTTGAAGACCTAAACAAAATTTTGTTTTTCCAAGGTCTTTCATCTCAAACTCTTTCTTTAAGCATTGCATAGCTTGTGATAACTCTTCAGGAGTTCCAATCACATTTAAATCATCAACATAAACCGCAATTATAACAAACTTTGATTTTGATCCTTTTATGAATACACATGGGCATATAGGATCATTTTTATATCCTTCTTTTATCAAATATTCACTAAGACGATTATACCACATCCGTCCAGATTGTTTTAGCCCATACAACGCTTTGTTTAATTTAACAGAGTATATTTCTCGAGAATTATTACATGCTTCTGGCATTTTAAATCCATCAGGGATTTTCATATATATATCATGGTCTAACGAGCCATACAAATAAGCCGTGACCACATCCATGAGGCGCATTTCAAGTCTTTCGGTCATTGCCAGACTTATCAAGTATCGAAGCGTTATTGCATCCACCACAGGCGAATATGTTTGTTCATAATCAACACCAGGAATTTGGGTAAAACCTTGAGCAACAAGTCTTGCTTTATATCTAATGATCTCATTTTGTTCATTTTTCTTTCGTAGAAATACCCATTTATTTCCAATTGGTTTGATTCCTTCTGGTGTTTGGACAATTGGTCCAAAAACTCCTCTCCTTTTAATAGAGTCTAATTCAGACTTGATTGCCTCTTTCCACATTGGCCAATCATTTCTATTTCTACATTCCTCTATAGAGGTAGGTTCATGATCCTCGTTTTCATTTATTATATCGCGCGCTATATTTTCAACAAAAATATTGTCGACAATTATTTCTTTTCGGTTCCATCTTCTTCCTGTATTGATGTAGTTAATTGAGATCTCTTCATTTTCATTGGTTTCAGGTACCTGATTACTTTCATCATTAACCATATCAATGATCTCTTCTGGAGATACGTCATCATTTTGACCATCAAGATTAGTTGCTCCTTTTCTTTTTCGAGGAAGTTTATCTTTGGAACCAAGTGGTCTACCACGCTTCATGCGCACCTTAGACTCACTAGCAATTATAGGTTGTCCTTCTGGGACATGTATTTTAATTGGAGCATTCACAGCTGGAATATGAGATTTTGTGACTTTTTTTTTGGGTCAGCGAATGCGTCTGGCAATTGATTCGCAATACCTTGTAAATGGATTATCCTTTGAACTTCTAAATCACTTTCTTTTGTTCGAGGATCTAAATTTGTCAGTGATGATACATTCCATGATATCTCTTTCTCCAAATGTTTGTTACTTTCCCCTAATGTTGGGAATAATGATTCATCAAAATGACAATCTGCAAATCTTGCAGTGAAAATATCTCCAGTCATTGGTTCAATATATTTTATTATTGACGGAGATTCATACCCAACATATATTCCCATTCTCCTTTGAGGTCCCATTTTTGTTCGTTGTGGTGGATTAATTGGGACATATACCGCACATCCGAAAATCCTCAAATGAGAAATATTTGGTTCCTGACCATAAACCAATTGCAAAGGGGAATTATCATGATAACTAGTTGGCCGAATGCGTATAAGTTGTGCTGCATGTAAAACAGCATGACCCCAAGCCCAAATGGGAAGATTGGATTTCATAAGTATTGGTCTTGCAATCCATTGAATTCGTTTTATAAATGATTCTGCTAGACCATTTTGAGTATGAACATATGCTACAGGATGTTCTACTCGTATACCAATCGACATACAATAAGTCACAAAAGACTGAGACATGAATTCACCGGCATTATCAAGACGAATTGTTTTAATCGGATGATCAGGAAAATGTGCCCGTAATCGTATTATTTGTGCAAGTAATCTCGCAAAAGCCAAATTACGAGATGATAATAAGCACACGTGTGACCATCTTGTTGAAGCATCAATTAATACCATGAAATATCGAAATGATCCACACGGTGGATGAATCGGGCCACATATATCACCGTGAATTCTTTCTAGAAATGATAATGATTCATTTCTTATTTTTGCTGATGAGGGCCTTGTTATTAGTTTTCCCTTTGAGCAATCAACACAAGAAAATTCATTGGTTTGAAAAATCTTCTGGTTTTTCAATGAATGACCACTTGAATTTTCAATAATTATCATCGTCATCGTTGAACCGGGATGGCCTAACCGGTCGTGCCAAACTTTGAAATGATTTACAACATCAGTAAACTTCGGGTTTACTGTATTATATGCTTCAATCATCTCAATAGATGTGTAATATAAACCAGATGATAAAGCATGTAACTTTTCTAACACACACCTTTTACCCATTATAGTTGAGGTAATACAAAGATACTCAATTTCATTCTCATTCATAGTTTCAATGTGATATCCATTAATACGAATATCCTTGAAACTTAACAAATTTCTTGAAGACTTTGGAGAGTAATTGTAAATGAAAATGATAAACTTTGTGCCATTTGGCATCGCAAAAATTGCTCTTCCGGAGCCCTCAACAATTTTTGCACATCCTGATATGGTATTGACATATGCTTTATCATTTCTTAAGTTTGAAAAATATTTCTTTTCTTTTAGAATGGTATGTGTAGTAGCACTGTCTGCGAGACATAAATCTTTATCTTGGATCTTCAATTGATTCATATTCCAAAATCTATATAATAAAAAATATGAATAAATAGACATAAAATAAAAAATAAAAAGAAACATATATTATTGCATAAACTTTATTTAAATAAAGAGAACTAAAATAAAACCAACATTACTTAGAAAAGAAACATAATTCATAATATTAATAAATAAAAAAAATTAAACTTCTTGATCAATTCTGATCATTTCCATCTTCAGGATGGATAATGAAATGGACAATGTCAAGGGACATCAGATCATCTATGTTTTCCATAAATTTGTTGGAGTCATTCAATCCTTCAATAATCTTGTTGGAGGTCATTGACAACGAAATTAGATTCAACATCATTTCCTTTATTTTTCAATGACTCTTGGTAGATGTTTACAAAATGCTTAGGAGTATGACAAGTACGCGTCCAAATATCCATGCATCCCACATCGGTGGCAAATACTTTTCTTACTCTTGCCTCCATTATTATTCTCTCATTTTCGATTTTTAGCATTGTAATTGATTAGTCCACTGTGGGAATAACCTCTACCTTTTCCTCATCCACATCCACGATAATTGTTAAATGCTACGACATTCGTTTTAGGGAATGGAGCAGAACAGTGGAACGAGATTCATGATTTTTCATCAATAATTCGTTATTTTTCTCAGCAACAAGGAGACGAGAGATTAGATCCCCATATTTTCACGGTATTGTTGATGCAAGCTCATTAGATGCATGAAACGTGGATAATGTGTTTCCATCATATCAGAATCAGTGATGGTTTCACCACATAGTTTATTTGTGAACTTATTCGAAATATTGCTGAGTTATACTCGCTCACAATTTTTAAATCTTGGAAACGTATATGCATCCAATAATAACGTTCAAAAAGAACCGTTATTAAAATATTTAAATTTTGCATTTATTCATTCAATTCAAAAAGAACCGTTATTAAAATATTTAAATTTTGCATTTATTCATTCAATTCAAAAAGAACCGTTATTAAAATATTTAAATTTTGCATTTATTTTCTACCTTACATATTATGTCAAATAATAGCTATACGTGGATAGTTTACAAATTAGTATTTTTAGCTTCATCGTACCCCATATATATATATATATATCAATCAGATATAATCCGAGTTTTAATAATAAAAGAAAAAGGATCCACTAATTGATATAGGGAATGAATCAAGACCACCTTCTAGCGTGTAAAGGTCACATAATTAAGTTCCTAATTAAACACTAAATATATATGTATATATATACACATATATATAAAAAATGTAAACGATTTGAAAAATATCAGATCAAATTATAACTTTTCTGATACACAAGATCCATATAAATGGCGAGTGTAGAGCATACTTAGTTATTTCGATCTTACTATAATATTGAAAAAAAATTGTAATGATTAAGAGAAAAAAAACCTCGAAAGATTGAAAGAAAAACAGAGCCTCGTGCTGATAACGTGTTGCAAAATATACTTGAACAATATGTAAGATGAGAGAGCAAGAGGTAGAGCAAGATAATTCTTTATTCAAGAAGATTTCTCAAGTGTACATTTACAAATGAAATTGCCTCTATTTATAGGCTTACAATGATAGATGAAGAGACAAACAAATAGATTAAGAGATAAGGTAGTCATAATTCATAGAATTAAATAGAAATAAAGTGGGAGAGTAAATAGAGAATATGAAGAGTTGGAAAACTCAAAAGACATTCACATAATATTATTATTTTATAATATTCATTTTGTTTATCTTTTTTACTTATATTGACAAATTAAGATCGTAAAACTTTTGACATAAATATGTCGCGTTCTTTTTAATATGTTTCATAATTAGAATTAATAGAAATTAATAGAATTTCTATGAGATTATATACACATTAGACCAAATATTTAATTTATTTAATTTAGTTGACATTTATGAATTCATGATTCATAAATCTCAAATAGGAGTAAAGTATATCAAATTTTTAGTTTTGATTTTTGTGTCAAATTAATTTAACATAAATTAGATATACGAATTTGAAAGTACCAGAAAATATCAAATTGTAGCTAAACATGGATACACAACTCTTCGGTATGGGATTTTGTAAAGATTCAAGCTTTGTATTTTGAATGATATAATTATACTCGTAGATTTTTAACTAATATATATATATATGAAGTGTTGTAATAAATGTAACAAAACAAAAAAAAATTCTTGTAATAGTAATTACATTTGTTGGTCATTTATTAGTCTATGATTAAAGAAATTTCTCAATTTAATCTCTATAAGAATGTGAATTAAAGAAAATACTAAATTCGTATAAAAACATATCAAATTTGGGAAAATAAATATCAAATTTTCTCATGTTGAAAATAATATATTTTTCTATTTTAAAATTTTGAATTTCATTTTAATGTCAATTTGTTTGTTATTTGTTTTTTGCCAACTTCTTAAAGTCAAAACGTTTTAAAACAAATACAGGAATACTTTACTTTTAATTTATTTTTTATTCTTCTTCTGTTGCTTTTCGAGGGATAAAAAAAATGCATGTTGTGGATAAGATAATGTTACAATAATCCTATAAATACAAATTTAACACAATCTCAATTAATATGAATAAAATTTTGTTTTACCAACTTATCTATATATACTACTCTATATATAATTTTATTTATTAAAAAAGCCATGTGTAGATGCATTTTTTGTATTAAGTAAAAACCCAATACTATATCAACATTAAATTGAAAAACATTCGATTTTTTGTATTGGTATTTTTCATTAAATTATTTTTTCCTTTTCAAAAAATATATTTTATATACCTATATTTTAAATAATTCTACATTTTTTCCAAGGAGAAGGATAGGCTTCTCCTCATCGTTAGGGTCTAACTCAAGCGGGTGGAAAATACTTTGAACGTTAGTTACTATAATTGGATATATTTATAGTCTTTAAATCAACGAGTAATATAGTAATTAAAATTTCGTTGAAGAATGTGTCTAAGTTAATTATCGATTTAAGCAGTCCTCTTCACAGTTGTATTTGACTTTGAAGTTATCACGATGGGAATGGGATCACCAATGAAGGCACATTTCAAGAGCCAACTTGTCGTGTTAGTTTAAGATGTGATTATCTAATAATTAATTTTATTATATTAAATTAGATCATAAACTTCATCGTGCGTCTCTCTCATTTGTTGTTTAAAGTTTATAAAAATGTGTTATTATCAATTAAATATATAAAAAAAATTTCCACAACTTTTTAGATGTATTTTTAGGATTTAGAATAAAAGACGTGCTGATAGTCTTAATATACTATTTTACAGTTAAGGAAGAGTCGTATGAATAATTATTTGGGAAAACATTTGAAAAGTATAAAATTTTTATTTAAGTTTTAAGAATATTGTAAAACAATTTAATTTATGTTTATCCACCGTTGACAACATTTTTCTATTTACTTTAATTTTTTAAAGGTATATCATAAACCCTAATTGTCTATTACATATTTTTATCGACGATATATATTTTACATCGTTGATCTACACATTTCCTTTATATATGTATAATCGGAAAAATTATATTTTTTTTTTCTATAGAATGATGATCACATTTTCAAATTAAACTACGAAATACTATTTCTTTTAATCTCAAAACGTTGTTCCTCACCCTAAAAATATTATATAATATCTTCATAATATTATATTATATTTAAATTTAATTATCATATGATTTGTTTTCATGCTTTAGATTTTTATATTTAAAAATTAAAGTTTAATATATTGTAATATATTTCAATTTTAATCGTAGATATAAGTTACAATAAAAATATATAATTACTTTTAATATCTTTCATTTTCTTGGTTTAAAACCTCTAAATTTTTTAATTTGTTAAATAAAATTAAATATTAAATTTATTGCTAAATAAAAACATGAATTTTCATTTTTTGTGTCCAAAATTTTTCATATCAAATTGATGTGGGTTAATCACAAGTAATAATATACCTAGACTAACGCTTCCGCAAGAATACGGATCGTATAGTACCAGGGTCGAACACAAGGAATTGATGCAACTCTAAAACTAGTAACTAATGAATAAGACGTGTGAAATCAATAAGTGAATGGGAATGCAAATTAAACTAAACTAATGAAAGGAATGTCAACGACTATAAACACCATAGGTATCGAGAGTCGCACAACGATGCAACGAAGTTCTAACAAGATCATTGGTCTTAGATATTATCACGAGTTCAG
>CM071873.1:19938184-19975535 GCA_036759665.1 Gynandropsis gynandra
GTCTCCAATTGGAGACGGCAGAATCGGTTCCCAATTGGAGACGGCTCAGCCCGTCTCCCAATTTTTTTTTGTAAAAAAAATTTAAATCGGTTTTGGTGAAATTTTGACTTGAGAAAATAGAAACAATCATATATATGTGGATATGTGGATCGTTATAAACAAATGGTTCCTCGTATATATGTGGATCGTTATAAAAAAAAATTAAATCGGAACGATAGATCGGGACGTTTTAATATGAGAAAATAGAAACAATGATTAAAAATATATGAAAAACAATTCGTAAACGTTTTAACATGATTCATCATCAGAGTTACACAATTGTTCTGTCGAATCTTGTGTATCTGATTCAAATTCCACATCTTTTTCTTCTATATCTTCATGAATATCATCTTCGTTTCTTTCGAGCTCCTCCATTTCACCATGTGTAAGTTCTTCAACGCGTACATCGTCAATAGCAATAATCTCGGTCATTTGTTGTTGCATTGGCAATTGTTGTTGTTCTGCGTTGTCGATAAATTTGCCCCTCGGAAGTATCTTCATTGCGACACGCCAACCTGAAGATCTTCTAATATGCGGATAGGAAACGTAACAAACTTGATCAGCTTGTGACGCAAGAATAAAAGGCTCGTATTTTGCATATCTTCGTGTGGAGTTAACTTCTACAACGCCTAGTTTGTTTACTCTTGTTCCGCGACCGGTTACTGGATCGCACCAATCACATCGAAATGTTTCAACTGAAAAGCATCTGTTTCTTCCATGTTTCAACTGAAAAGCATCTGTTTCTTCCATGCAATATGGACAAGCCAATCGACCATGCGTTGTCCATCCAGATAACATACTATAAGCTGGAAAATCACTTATTGTCCACATGAGAGCACCTCGTAACATAAAATTTTGTTTCCTCGAGACATCGTACGCTTGAACTCCATTCCATAATTCTTTTAATTCTTCAATAAGTGGTTGAAGAAATATATCCAAACTTCTTCTCGGATGATTAGGCCCGGGAATCATTATTGTCAAAAACAAAAATTCCCGTTTCATGCACATATCCGGTGGTAAGTTGTAAGGTGTCACTATAACTGGAAACAATGAATAATTCTTTCCAGACATCCCAAATGGATTAAAACCATCGGTACAAAGACCTAAATAGACATTTCGACTCTCAGCCGCAAAATCAGGGTATACCTTGTTAAAGTGTTTCCACGCCTCACCATCTGAGGGATGACACATCTCTCCTTCCTGACTTGAATGCTCAGCATGCCATCTCATGTCGCTTGCGGTCTCCACAGATTGATACAATCTTTTTAATCTGTCTGTAATTGGTAAGTACCACATACGACGATATGGAACCGATTTTCCATTCTTTGTTAAATAAAACCGATCTTTTCCACAAAATAGACAATTACTCATCTCCGATGTCTCTCTCCAAAAAATCATGCAATTGTCTTGACAAACATCAATCTTTTGATATGGCAATAAACCCAAAGATCGCATCATCTTCTTTGTCTCATAATAGGAGTCTACTGCATTATTATCTTCTGGCAAATAATCTCTTACTAATTGCAATATCGAATCCATGCAATTCTCAGACAAATTATTTTCAGTCTTCAAATTCATCAAACGTGCAGACAGAGATAACTGTGATAAACCACTCCTACAACCATCATAAAGTGGATTCCTAGCACTTTCTAGCATTTCAAAAAAACTTTTTGCTTCTTCATTCGGATCTTCTTCAATATTTTCGTTTCTTTCACGGAATACATTTTGCACCATTTCCACATAGGGGTTCATTTCTACATCTTGAGAAGACTCAAATTCATCATGATGTATAGTGCCCCTAAAGTTTTCCACAACATTACTAGATCGTGGTGCAAATTTTTCTCCATGACATAACCACATGAAATAATTCGGGGTAAATCCTCTTAAGTATTCATACAATATTACAATTATCCATTTACAAACTAGTAGGTGGCAATTGCGAATTATCATCGTCGTCGTCATCACTGTTTTCGGTCGTATCCCAATTGATAGTGGCCATGTGTGCCTTCATCATTCTGAGCCACTGCTCACGTTCCCTTCTTGATCGTTGAACTTCTCTTTGCATAGCGTTGACCTGTGAGTTTTGTTGTTCTAATTGTGTTTTCATCTTCGAAATTGTGTTGTGTAATTCCTCGTTCGCGACCTTTTCCTTGCCTTTGGAGGAACTCGCATGTTTTGATGACATTCCTCCAAGACCAAATAGACGATCTTTGTACGGTGTTACGTGCTATAAAAATATTGACATTTAATTTAAATTTAAATTATTTATAAAAAATTTATTGTAAAAATATACTAAAGTTACCTCGAAATACATCTCGTTATATTCTTCTTGAGAAAGAGTCGGTTGCGTCCCATCTTCTCTTGGCGGGATTTGGCACACTCGTTCCGATGCCATGTTCACAACATCGCCGTGAATTTGTTTTGTCCTGGCATCTACCCACGAACCGTTGGATTTTTTATTGTGTGTACGTTCTAACAATTCCACGTACGACGGTTCACATCCTTTCTCTTTCGTCTAAAACAAATTTGATGTTTTACATATTAAACAAATGTCACTCGTAATAAAATTTTAAAAAATTTTAAAGCTTACCATATCTTCATAAACCTCCGCGAAAGAGCGAGAACCAACAGTATGCGCACTTAACCCATATCCCGCTCTATCAAAACGACGGGATCGACTAGCGCGCTCACTTCTCGCCTTAAATTCAGGAGTCTCCCAATAGGCAAGCAGCTCTTCCCAGACATTATCAGAGATCCAAACGGGTTTGCTATGTTTTTCATCATACTCCTTTTTTTGTGTCGTATACAAGATTTTTCAGTCGTTGTGTCGCATGCGTTTGAAATTCGGACTTTACTAGTCCGGTTATTACGGGATTCCAATAAACTTTTTGCTGAAAAATAATGATTTAATTATTTATTTAAATATTATACATAAGTTTAAAATTTATAATGAAATGTATATTTAAAAAAATATACCACGAAAGCTTTCCACCATCGTTCTTTTATTTCGGGATCGGTTCGTGTCCAGTTATAACATAGACAATCATAATCAGCTTTCATTATCTATGTGATATGACGATTAAGCTGATTACGCCCAAACCTAAAAATAAAAGTAAATTAAAACTTGATACTTAATTTGTTACAAAATTAATTTAAAGAGTTTGTACCAAAGTTCATCGGATTTTGCATCCGGATCTATACGAGGAAGTTTATGTCTTTCCTCGTCCATAGCTAAAAGCTCTTCAACTGTTGGTTCCTGATGTATCGGAGGCTCGTGATGCATCATCGGTTCGACCAACGGTGACATCTGCTGATAGAATGGATACAACATATATTGTGCCGATCCAGTCGGAAATATATTCAGATTCATAAAATCCGAATATATTGGATCCGATTGTCTCTGATGTTGTGGACCATTAGCACTTTCTTCAGATGTTGAGCGGTTTCTGTTGTTACCGACTCTCCCAGCACGACGCGACATATATTGTGCCGACTGGATTGGCCGTCCGCAAATTGCGGACTGGGATAGAATCGGTCCGCAATTTGCGAACCACCTTGAAAATAGTCCCGAATCCATCCCGAATTACGGACGACTTAGGGACTACTCTGCGGTCTGCAAATTTGCGGATGGATTAGGTACGGATTTATTTTTCCGTCCTTAAGTAGTCCCTAATCCGTCCCTAAATTTAGGGACGGATTACTTAGTCCGCAAATTCAGTCCCGAAATCCGAATTTTCTTGTATTGAAATAGATTATCATATCAAAAACTCGTGTAAGATTTGTGTAATCGATGATGATTATATATTTTATATCTTATTTTACGAAAAATGATCAATATATTTAAATTTTATTATAAGTATCTAAGTAGTTATTATAATTCAATAGCAAGATCAAGACAACCAAATTTTGATATAATCATCTGATAAATTATTAGGCTAAAAAAATATACGCAAATAATAGAAATTATGTAGAGAAATAATAACTCAATTATTATAAAATATTTTTAAATAAAATATATTATATTTTTTATATATAAACTTTTACAAATCCATATCTTCTCATATTGTCACCTAGATAATTATGTCACGATTTTTAAACTTCCGTAATTTTCATTCTATTATATTAAGTTTTTAATGTCAACTAAATACGTTTTAGATAAGATAAAATTAAAGTCAAGAAAAATAGAACCTAATCGAGAAAGAATAAATATGTCGTTTAGCTGACCCAGAGTCGATCCGCCACGCCATCATCAACACACAACCATAAATATTGTTCAAGTCGAACGCTGTAAGAACAACATTTGTATATATATATATATATATATATATTTGAAAAGAATATTTAAATATAAAATTATCAAAATTTTGAATTAAATATAAAAAAGAATTTATTGATTTAGAATAATATTTATTTAATAAAATTGATATATAATTCAGAAGTGATTCTAATGTATTAAAATAATAAACATATATGGATAAAAAAAGATTTTTTATGGATAAAAAATAAAGAGTTTTTTATGAATAAAAAAATAAATTCAATGTATATAAATAATTTTAAAATTTTAAAAAAATATAGAAGACACAACATTTGGTATTCTAAAAAAAATACTATTAAAAAAACTTATTTTTTGCCATTTAATAATTTTTGTTAAAATGATTTCACTTGAAACAACCTTAGAAGAATTGTTATATATACCTTAGAAGAATTGTTATATATGATATTTATATTTGTATATATATCAATAAAAAATTACGGTTAACAATTGGTTAAGAAGTATAAACTTTTTTTTATTTTTAAAACAGATAAATCAAAACAAGATTATTATATTCAATTAAAAAATACATAAATATTTTTTCATCTGCATTCGAATTTTCTATCAGATAAAATATATATGATATCTTTAAAACAGTAAAAAGTTCATTGTTCTTTGATCTAACTATCTTGATTAGTAGATACTATGTAATATAGGTGATAAGATATACGGAAGCATATTTATATATGAACTCGCGTATATGTAAATAAAATTGACAGTTAAACAATCGGATAAACATTATCAAAATTTATTTTAAATCTATAAATCGAAAATGTATAAATCTTTTGTCGTCAGAGTTCAAACTATTGAATAAAAAAATATATAACTTTTGTATTCGATAAAAATATGGGGTATATTTTAGAGAAGTATCAAAATTTGGAAAAGGTGTTTCGGATGTTTTAATTCGGTTTGGTCAACTGAATTCTACTGTGTGAAAAATGCTGATGTCATACATCTCACATCAGCGAAAAATGGCGTATCCTGTAATAAAAATAAAGTCGAAGGGCTTTCTTGGAACTATCCCCTCATATATGCGCCTCCAGTTGTGATGAGAGATTGCTCGTGTTTTTGCTTGCTTTTGACCATCTTCTTCTGTTTTCATCTGCATCTCTCATTCATATTCTTTCATCTTGTGCTCCCCCCGTTTAAGAAACAGAGCTTTGATTCAGACCCAACTATCCGAGGTAGCATGTTTTTCCTATCAATCTCCTTATAGTGGCTGTTTCAACCTAGTTTTCATGGCGGATGCAAGAATTTAGAAACTTCTTATTCTGAGATAAGAGTCCGTTTTTCTTTTTTTTTTCTTTTTCTACATCGTGGAACAGATTCTTGGGTTTGAGTAGTCTCATACACTTGTCTGATCTTTGAGCTTACCTTAGGATCTGAGAGTAAAGAAGAGTCATGTCTGGTTCCCATCAAAGAAACATAATATTTTTATTTGTGAAGTTCGTCTCTGTACGATTTTTTTTAGTTGCCTTGCTGTAATTTCTTCGCCATGAATCTGATCTTGAAGTAAATGACCACACCACAGAATATGATTGCTGGATGCGTACATATATATATATGTGTGGTTATATATTGTGTGTATTTGAAAGACCTGTTGTTGACTATATCAGAGTTTGGAATTTACAGAAGAGATGAGCCTCGCGTACGATCATAATTTCAATTACCCAGAAGCAGAATTCAGAAAGAACCAAGATTTCATGGATCCTTATTACTCAAGTCAGCAACAAGAACAGTTCATTCACGCTAATGGCTCAGCACGTCACCGTTCTACTCCAAGCAATTTCTTAGACAGAAACCTCGAAAGTTGCGGCGTCAACTTCGACAGCGATTACCGGTCTTTCCAGTCTCCGAGCCCCGAAATGGACAGTTTTTTTGCAGAGGTTATGAAGACAGAGCAGAAGCAAGAGCCTTCAATGGAGAGGAACGGTAATGTTGGAACGCAGAATTCCGAGAACTGTGGTTCTTCAATGGACGCTTCGTTCGTTTTCATGAAAAATGGTGGTTTCGAATCCCCAACGCAGGTGAAACGGGTTCATGCTAGTTCCAGTGGATCTGATCTTGTGAAGCAACACAGTTCTCCTGCTGGTTTATTGTCCAACTTGATGATGGACAATGGTAAGATTAGTGATAAAACTTATTTGATGAATTTAGGTTTGGTGGGTATTGGTGATCTTCTCACACTGTCTTAATGTCTTGCAGAGTTTAGTTTCACCAGAGATCTTTGCAATCTTAAGAACTCAAACGATGTTCGCGGTGAAGCTAGTTCGTCCAAGAAAGAAGTGCAAAACAATCATATGAACTTGGAATACAGACCACCAGTGTCAGGTTCAAGCATCATGCCTCCTCAGGTTTCAGAGATTGGATCTGCTTTCTCTGGAGATTCTTGGAACAAGCCGTCTTTCAATGTTTTTCAAGGAACTGGAGGAACCGATATTAGATTTTCGGGTTTGGAGACTCAGGTAAACTTGTTGTGCTTCTCTCTTTCCGATTCTATACAAGCTTGTTTGATCACTGATTTTGATGTGTGATTGTACTTCAGAACGGAAGTTCTAAGAACAGATTGATTCACCATTTGAGTCTACCAACGACTTTCTCTGAGAAGGACAAGGTGGAGAAGTTCTTGCATTTTCAAGGGACTACGGTTCCATGTAAAGTTCGGGCCAAACGAGGCTTTGCGACCCACCCACGAAGCATCGCTGAAAGGGTAATTTCATCGCGTCATTCATTTGGAAGACATATAATGTTTTGTGACCAACTGTACTGATCTTGTTTGATTGTGAATTTCAGGTGAGAAGAAACCGGATTAGCCAACGGATGAGGAAACTGCAGGACCTTTTCCCTGATATGGACAAAGTAATCATCTTTCTCTTGATATATGATATAATTTTTCCATTCTCAAGCGAAGTCATAGAAGAATTACAGACATTATTTTCCAAGTTTTGTGCTTGTCCCTGGCTTTGAGTTTATAGAGTTTTCAAGCCCCAATAAACAAAAACCAGCATCGATGATCGGGAGTGAACATAGACTCTTTCTTCGGGAATATTTTCGGAATTACTAGTTCAAGTGACATAACTGAGGAGAATTATGGTCCAAGCCAGATAAATAATCACAACGAATGGACTTCCTAATAAAACCCAAATAAGAGTTTATTTTAACCCATGACGGACTTCCTAATTAGCTTGTGAATCATAACAAATTCATTAGATTTTTCAAATTGCTCAGTGGGAGACTATCTCGGCTCATTCTTTGCATTTTGTTTCCCTTTCTGGCAGCAAGCAAGCACTGCAGAAATGTTAGATATGGCAGTTGATCATATTAAAGAACTTCAGAAGCAAGTAAAGGTTAGTATTCGTCCATTAAAGCTTAACTATCAACCTTGATCCATCTTCGATTTCTTCTTTCTCACTTAAAGTTACCAATTTTATGTTATTTTCTTCTTCTTGTGATTAGGCTCTCAATGACTCACGGGCCAATTGCAGATGCTCTGGTAAAGGAAAGCGAAATTGAGAGGATCTTTGTTCTTGAATTGAGTGCTCTGTTCTTCTCAAGGATTATTGATCAGATGGTACGATAGCATAGCGATATTTTATAGGTTTTATGTGTTCTTAGGGCCTGTTTTGCTGTTTCTTGCTCATGAATGTGTACTCAAGCTGTCTTTTTTTTTTCTTTTCATTTTTTGCCTTTTTGTTTGGTCTTTTTTTGTATGGTTTAGCTATGTATATTCGTCATTAGTGTATCATGCTATATCTCATCTATTCGCAGAAAATAAATGGGAAATGATGGGTTTATTTATTGAAATTAATAAATATTAATGTACGAACGCTTAAGGTTGCATTTTTCTAATTACTCATTGTAATATTGTTAGATCCCAACTTGCCTCTTATTGTCGTCTTTTCAAGACCAAGTTGTTCCATAACGGTCATAATAACTAGAATAGAGTAACTGTTGAGGTTGATCGTGTGGTTTGGTGAGATACATATTAATCTATTTGATTCCTACTGAAATGAAGATGGAGGCCAATTTCGTCATTTTCACCCATTAACCGTTAGTTAAGTTGGGTAATTAGTTGTCTCATCGTCATTTTCACCCATTAACCGTTAGTTAAGTTGGGTAATTAGTTGTCTCATTGTCATTTTCACCCACTTTCTTCTTCTTCTTTATCTCTATTTCAAAGCCATTCAACGTTACAATACAATGAGAGAATCATAGTGAATTGAGTCCTTCCGCGATAAAGATTAGGATACATGATGGTTAAAATAAACTTCTGAGTAAGGTATATTCAGAACTCAAGAGAAATCTCATTTCACTTTGAGCATTATTTCTTCTTTTATTTTTTTATTGATCCAATGACAATGCAAACCAACAACTAACAAAAACCAAACTAAGATAAAAAAATCGATAGCTAATCCTAACTAAAAGACAAGCCTCTAATACCACTTGATATAAATCTACATTGGTTTTTTATTGTTTACAAGATGGAAGAATTATTTAAACCCCTTTAATAACTTGATAAGAGAACTTGAAACATGTTCAAAACTTGAAGAACACTCCAACCTTGTTACACTCCACTAAAGAAATCTAAATGCGATAGTGATATCACAACACTTGTGGTCTAGTGTTGATAAGTCGTTGAATACTACGATTAGATTCTAAGAATTCCTTCGCTAGATCTTAAAGAAATAACAACAAAACACTTCTCTCAATTCAAAATTTAGTTTAGTTTGTGTACAATGGAATCCTTAAGCTTACAAAGGCAGAATCTAAAGCTAACAAATTAAAACACACGTTCTTAGTCCAATTTAAACAATGCAAATCTTAAAAATCGAAACTCTGGTCGGCCGAGTTGAAACGAGCTCATTCTAGCACCGCCACTCACTACAAAAAAAAATTAAAAATCAACTCAATATTGCGTCGGTAACAACTGATTTTGTGTTGGAATTAGTGTTTTCAATGCTAAAGTAATGTAGACATTGTGTCGAATATGGAATTGTACCAAGCATTATCCGACCTTAGATAAGGTGACACGATTGTAATTGATCATCTCGTTTTCATACATATTTTTTGAACGATTTTAGAGATGTTTACAATATAGATACGATGTTTACGTATGATTTTGTATCCGTTTTACTTGTTTTCGTGTTTTCATGTTCTTCCAGGTTTTAATGCGTATTCGTTCATTTTGGAGCTAAAGGACGTACACGAGATAAAGTACCAACATCGAGGATCATCACGGAACAAACGGGACGAGAATCGACAAGGAATGGTATCAGCCCGCGCGGGTAACTCCCTAGCCCGAGCGGGGCGTTTAGTCGGCAAGTTTGTCCAGCAACTTGAGCACGAACCGGGGAAGCAAGCAGCACGACCGGGGCATCAGCCCGAGCGGGCCACAACCAAGCCCGATCGGAGCACGCATCAGCCCGACCGGGGCACTCTCTAACCCGAGCGGGTCGCCTCGTTTTCCATGCGCGATCATGCGCGCCGCACCCGAGCGGGTCACACACTCAGCCCACGCGGGTCGCATCCGTCACTTGCAAATCCAGATAAGTTAATTTGTCTTAAAACGAATAGGAGTTTTTTGGGGACTTATACAATAAGGAAAACGACTTTAGAGAAGAGGAATAACTGATATTTTACTAGAGAAAGTAATGGAAACATTGCCCAATTTAATCAAGAATGGAAAACTCAAGAAAAGGCAAAATCGGTGGCTGCTGCAACTAAAGGAAAAGAACGAACGACCAGAAGGAAAAAAAGGGAGATAAGGAAAGAAAAAAAGAAAGAAAAGAGAGAACAGGAGCTAGGGGTTGGGGGAGCTTCAGTTAGAGAGTTAGTTTTGGAGTTCTTGATCGAGGAGAGAGAGTAGAGAGAAGGAGGAGATTCTTGCGAAGGAGACGTACAAAGAGCATTGGAGATCAACCCAAAACTTCGGTTTCGTTTGGTTTTCATGTTCCTTAGACTTTCTACTCCAATTATGTTTGTTTACGGACGCATGAGCGAGTAGTTTGTTTTGTTCTAGGAAAAGGGATTAGCCCATGACTATCCCGGAACCACTTTGATTTATCTTTGAATGCATCTTCCCGTTTTCATTTATCTATTCTTTATCTGAGAGCTTGAATGACTTATATTTACGAAGGCCAAGTAGATACATGTGTTAGTGATTAGGAGAATGACCGAAAAGAGAATTCTAGTCCTAGATGATCAGGTTTAGAAAAACCAAGGTTAGGCCACGAAAGTAGGGTAGCAGCGGTTGAGGGTAAAACGGATGAATCACAGATCTTATGGGTTTAGTTCAAGGTGTCAGCCACGAAAGTAGGGGGTAACTTGACTAGATCATGTGTCTATGCCTTGAGAGAGGGTAGATATCATATTAGGATCGTCTGCCTTAGATAACTTGAGTGGGATTACATGATAGATAGGTTGATTGTTGGTTTCGGTAGTCTTGTGGTGAAACCAGATTCCTGGTACGTCCATGAAAAGAGGCAAAGGTAAGATTGCAATTATGGAAGGAGTCGCCATATTTAGACAAACCATATGTTGCTCCACCGGCGTACAAACCTCATATACCGTTTCCTCAACGATTAGTGAGCAGCAAGAACAAAGAACGAGTGGGCAGATTCGTAGAGGGTCTCAAGAAGCTTGACATCAACATCCCATTCGTGGAAACCCTCCAAAAGATGCCTAATCACGCCAAACTCATCAAAGAGGTACTTTCCAAAGAGAGGCATATCGAAGAGAACGAGGCGGTAGCACTCACCGAGGAATGCAACGCTGTCATTCAAAACAAGCTGCCACCAAAGTTTAAGGACCCCGGAAGCTTCTCCATTCCATGCACAATAGGTAATATTGATATCGATAATGCTTTGTGTGATTTAGGGGCAAGCGTGAGCATCAAGCCACACTCGGTTTTCAAGCGGATGGACTTCGGGAATCTCAAACCTACAAAGATGTGTCTATGCCTCACGGATCATTCGGTAAGATATCCGGTGGGAATTGTTGAAAACGTCCCCAACATGGTAGGTAAGCTTTGCATTCCCACTAATTTTGTTGTACTTGAAATAAAGGAAGATGCTAGGGTACCTATTATTCTTGGTAGACCGTTCTTAGCTACGACAGGTTGCATGATGGACGTACAACAAGGAAAGCTTTCCTTATGTGTTGGAGATGAGACGATTGAATTTAAACTGTACAACCCCATGAACGGATCCTTATCCAAGGAGTCTTGCTTTATAGTCGATTCACTGGACGAGTTAGCGAAAGACACACATGATGAAGTAAGTGCTTCTGATCCTCTTGTACAATATTTAACACGAGTTTGCGATAATGCATGATTTTTGGACGAAGGAGCTGAGATGTACACAAAATTCATGAGTGCTATTGAAGCACTAGGAGACGTCTCATGTGAGGAGATACCACATGAAACGCACGCTGGTTTCGCAATGGAGAAGACGTCCAAAGTTGAGCCCGAGCCTCCTTCGTCTTCTTTTCGGTATGAGTACGTTGAATGTGATAAAATATATCCTGCTGTTATGAATACTAACATGAGTGAAACTTCTTCAAATGTAGTAGGTTCAATTATTTCCAAGTAACAATATTCATAGACTGGATTGGATTCCTCACTCACTGGCTCTTGATCTTCATATAGGTTACTTAGTCTCCTCATTCTGTGAACTAGCCGAGAGGAACTACCACTACTACCTGTGTTTTCTCTACTGCTTAACTGAGTTTGATAAATTGAATTGAATAGGTGAGAACCAAGGTATACCTCTCTTACTCCCTCTAGAGCTATGTCCTTGTGGAAAGATTTTAGTCTGTGTCCTTTGAAGTTGTGATTCCCTTTCTTGTTATGTGTTCAAATTGGGACTGATACTGGGAACCACAAGCTGTGTTTTGGTTTCAGTCTGTGTGTCCCAGATCTATCTAGGGGTGGGCACCCGTGAGTATCCACGAGAATCTCACTACCCACACCCGAACCCGTCTAGCGCGGGTAAGTAGTTTTAATACCCGTACTCGTACCCGTAGAGTGCGGGTACCCGCTGTTTGGGTACCCGCTAAAACCCGCCATAATTTTTAAAACCCGCAGGTAACCGTCATGAAACTACCATCGGTCGAGCAAGGCACACAGAGGGTGGAAGGCGAGTAGCGAGGGAGGAAGAGCGAGCGAGCGAGAGGGAGAGCAGCGACGGCCGTCGGTCGAGCAGGGTACGCAAAAGGTGGGAGGCGGCGGGCGGGCGAGAGGGAGAGGAGGCGGTGGGCGGGCGAGAGGGAGAGGAGGCGATGGGCGGAGTATGGGAGAGGAGAGTAGAGAGGCGGCAGGAAGAGCTATGGAGAGGCAGAGGCGACAGGAAGAGCTACGGAGAGGCAGAGGCGACATGAAGAGCTATGGAGAGGCAGAGGCGGCATGAAGAGCTATGGAGAGGCAGAGGCGGCATGAAGAGGGAGAGGAGGCGGAGGGCGGGCGAGAGGGAGAGGAGGCGACGGGGGGAGTGTGGGAGAGGAGAGTAGAGAGGCGGCATGAAGAGCTATGGAGAGGCAGAGGCGGCAGGAAGAGCTATGGAGAGGCAGTGGCGGCAGGAAGAGGTAGAGGCGACATGGAGGTTAGGTCTGGAAAAGGGGAAAGGAAGGTTAGGTTTAGGATTAGAAAGGGGTATTTATGTAATATTCATTAAAATTAAGGGTATTTTTGTAATTTTGTGGGTACCCGGGTACCCGTTAATGATATTAAAAAACCCGTCCCGAATCCGAACCCGCGGGTATTTAAATTTTATTACCCAAACCCGAACCCGCGGTACGAGTAATTTTTTGCGGGTTCCGGACGGGACGGGTAACGCGAGTTTTTTGCCCACCCCTAGATCTACCCTTGCACTCTTTAAACACAACATCTCTAGCCACATCCACATTTCCAAAATTCAGTTTATAAACTCTATAACCCACAAATATGGAATTCTCAGATTTGTCATCCAACTTCTTCCTTTGTTGTGATGGCACTAACACTTGACAAAGACAACCAAATACTCTGAAGTGGCCCACTAATGGTTTGTGGCCACTCCAAGCCTCTAATAGAGTCTTGTCCTTAAGAGCTCGACTTGGTATCCTGTTCTGAATATAGGCAACAGTGCAAAACCCTTCAGCCCAAAACTTGTTTGGTAGTCCTTTATCTTTTAGCATGCTCCTTGTCATTTCCATCAAGGTTCTATTCTTTCTCTCAGCCACACCATTTTGTTGAGGAGAGTAAGCTATTGTAAGTTATTTGTGGACTTCATTCTCCTCAAGAACTTCTATAAACTGATTGGAGTTAAACTCTCCACCTCAATCAGATCTTAACTGCTTGAATTTCTTCCCTGTCTGAGTTTCAACTAGTGCTTAGAACTTCTTGAAGGTAGCAAAAGTATCAGACTTTACTCTTAGAAAGTATACCCACAACATGTATGGGTAATCATTAATGAAAGTGAGCACATAAGCACTTCCATCTATTGAAAGAGTCTACATTGGTCCACAAAGATCTATATGAACCAAATCCATAATCTCCTTTGCCTTTGCTTCTGAGATCTTAGGTAACTCTTCCCTACATTGTTTTCCTTGCATACAGGCTTCACAGGTACATTTTGTGACCTTAAACTTGCGTAACCGCTTCCATCTCCTAATCTTGAATTTTTTGGATGTTGTGCAGACCTGGATGCCCTAATCTCTTATGCCGGAGATCAATAATATAAGGTTCACAAGCTGTTCTAGCTCCTTCCATTGTCAGTTTCCATTTTAGAGGATAAGCTTTCTTATCACGGATACTTCAACCCATCTTATTTCTGATTTTACACTTGTTTCAGTGAACATGACCTTGTATCCATTCTTAACATCTGTGGTACACTTAGTAGGTTCTTATCTAGTCCAAGAACCTGCAAAACATCTTTGATTATTTTCTTTTCCTTCTTTGTCAGCACTTTTATACTTCCCTTTCCTGCCATGAGCAATGTGGCTCCATTTCCAATCTGTCAAGGCTAGTTAAGAAGCCTTTCTCTCGGGTCATATGATTTTTTGCCCCATTGTCTATCAGCCAAACATCATCTTCAAATATTTGATGAACAATGTGAGCTGTTGTGAACAGAGAATTGTCATCGTCTTCTTCTCTACTAGTTTGTGGTTGGTTTAGTGTATGTTTCTTGACTCTGCAGTCCCTAGCAAAATGGCCTACATTGCCGCAAGTATAACACTCATTAATGGTTTTTTATTGCTTGGAATCGTCAGGTCTTTCTTGTTGTTTAATTCTGAAGTAGCATTGTGATTCAACATGGTTTTCTTTCTTGCAGATCCCACACCATTTCTTGCCCTTTGGTTTGAACTCTGGTTTCCCAAATGTTTTCTTACTTGAGTCATCTTTTTTAGCATATCTTTGATTCTTAACCTTGGCCTAAAAAGTTCCCTCCAAACCTCCATGTCTATCATCAAGTCTGAACTCTTAAGACTGCATAGCTGTTATCAGTTCTTGATCCTCTTGTTTTCGTACACGATTCTCTCATAATTTTAGAGATGTTTATGACGATAGATGAAATATTTACATGTGATTTTATATCAGTTTTATTTGTTTCCATGTTTTCATGTTATTATAGAATTTAATGCGTATTTTGTTCGTTTCGAAGCTAAAGAACATACACAAGACAAAGTACGAGTATCAGAGATCATAACAGAGAAAACGAGATGAGAAACGGGCAAGAAATGCGATACGACATGAGGAGACAAAGCCACTGTGCGGGGTGGTTTCCTTAGCCACGCAATACGACATGATTGACAATCTTGCTATAAACCACACCATGTGGTCCATGCCGAGGAGTATGTCGAACAAGACACGAGGTCTTTATGAGGTGCATCAAAGTAGGGCGATGGGCAATGCAGCGAATGCCATGTATTGTGTGCATTGTGGAGATACGGAGCATGTGGTTTACCAATGTATGATGCAAGAAGGCATGGAACAAATGAATTACGCCCAAACAGCAAGGGAACACACAATCTGGGAACACCTACAACCCGAATTGGAGGAACCACCCGAATCTTTGGTATCAAACAACCCAACCAGTGAAGTATTCAGTATTTCAATAAAAGCAGCAGCCGTACCAGCAAACGCAGCAATTCCAGCAACGTCCTCAATCTCCTGAACCTCCTTCGTCAAGCCTTGAGGCGGTGATGCTTGAATTCATCAAGGAGCAAAGGAATCATCAAAACAACATCAAAGAGCAACAATCGCAGCAAGCTAAATTCAATGCGGAAATGGAGACAGCGATTGGTGAACTCAAAACTCAAATGGAATCCTTGAGCACACACGTGAAGATGCTAGAGAACTCCATAGCGCAGCAAGCTGCATCATCCTCTCGAAATCCCGGAATGTTGCCCGGAAAATCCAATCTAAACCCAAGAGAGTTTGTGAATGCTATTACCTTGTGCAGCGAGGATGAGATTGAGAACCCGCCCTCGAACGAGCAAGAGCGAGTTGCTAGAAATTCGGTGGACAAAGGAAAGGTCAGAATCACGATCATGGAAGGGTTTGAGCCAAATTTGAAAAAGCCATATATTGCTCCCCTGACGTACGTACCTCCTATACAATTTCCTAGACGCTTAGTAAGCAGCAAGAATCAAGAGAGAGTGAAACCGTTCGTAGAAGCCCTCCAAAAGATGCCTAATCGAGCAAATTTCATCAAGGAGATTCTTTCCAAGGAGAGGCGTATAGAAGAGAGTGAGACAATAGCGCTCACCGAGGAATGCGGCGCCATTCTCCAAAACAAGCTGCCCCCGAAGTTGAAGGACCCCGAGAGCTTCTCCATACCATGCACCATAGAAAATATCGACATCGACAAAGCTTTGTGTGATTTAGGAGCAAGCGTGAGCCTACCGCCACATTTTGTTTACAAGCGGATCAACTTCGGAGATCTCAAACCTACCAAGATGTGTCTACGACTTGCGGATCGTTCGGTAAGGTATCCAGTGGAAAATTTTGAAAATATTCCCACCAAGGTAGGTAATCTTTGCATTCCCACTGATTTTATTGTATTCGATATTGATGAAGTTGCTAGGATACCTATAATTCTTGGTAGACCATTCTTAGCTACTGCAGGTGCACTGATAGATGTACAACAAGAGAATCT
This sequence comes from Gynandropsis gynandra, assembly GCA_036759665.1. Taxonomy (NCBI): domain Eukaryota; kingdom Viridiplantae; phylum Streptophyta; class Magnoliopsida; order Brassicales; family Cleomaceae; genus Gynandropsis; species Gynandropsis gynandra. The sequence continues at coordinate 19,954,667 of CM071873.1, forward strand.
CTCTCAACGTGTCAGTGACAAGAAGATTGAATTCAACTTTTCCAGCTCTATGAACGGCCCTCCTTTCAAGGAGTCATGCTTTAGAGTTGATTTGTTGGACGAGTTAGCGAAGGAAACACTTGATCAAGTAAGTATTTTTTATCCTCTCGAGAGATGCTTAAAGAAAATTTGTAGGAACACAAGACTTATGGATGAAAAAGCCAGGCTCTATACGAATTTCATGAGCGCCATTGAAGCACCGCAAGACGCCCCACATGAAAAGATGTCGTATGAAACGCTCACTGATTTTCCAGTAAAGAAGGCGTCTAGGCTTCAGCTGGAACATCTTCCTTCTTCTTTTCAGTATGAGACGTGAAAGCCACCCATTCGTCTTAAGAAACGTAGGAGGGTGAGCCCTTCATTGTGTATGCACGGGATGCTTAAGGAGGACAGCCACGAACCCTCCATCGATGATCAAAGAAGGCCACACCAAAGTATGAAAGAGAAAGGAGTGACGGTGGTAATGCGCAATGAGAAAGACGACCACGCTAAAGGATGGCACGACACAAAGATCCTACCTCATTATTTTCGGTCATGTGATTTGGTTCTACTTTTTTACTATTTTTGGACGAAGGAGCTGAGATGTACACAAACTACGTTCCCGTTTCTCTAGTCCATTTAAAGTACAAGAGGTGTTCACGCATGAAGCAGTGGAGCTATGGAGCGAGATGGGCGGAACATTCAAAGCAAATGGGCAGCGCCTAAAGCTATATCAAGCCGCTCAACCAATCGAAATCGGAAACTCCATCTCCTTATTCGATCCACCCATCGTGAGCACATTAAGCATGGAGACGTCAAGCTTAACGAGGTTAAATAAGCGCTTTTTGGGAGGTAACCCGGCATTTTGTTTTCTTTTATTTCGTATTTTCGGACTTGGTTTATTAAAAGAAAGAAGACTTGCCACTGTGACTTCACCTTCCTTATCCTCCATTGGGGCTTCATGTCGAGGACGCCGTCCAATTCAAGTTTGGGGAGAGTAGATCACGTTTATCAGGTGATTTCGTTTTATTTTCTTTTGTTTTTCTCTCTGATTTTGTAGTTCTTAGGTTAGTTTTAGTTTGATTTTTTTCATGAGTTAGATTCATCTCAAGCATTTATCCGGTGACACGTTTTGAGATGAAACTTGACCTAGGATACTTAAGAAATTGGTCTTTTCTCTGATATATTGCATGTTAGAGCTTATTAGTCGGTTGAGGAATGAGTAGGTCGTAAGTCTTTAGGAATCCTAGTGTTACTTGTGGGAAGTTTAGACGAGGTTGCTAGGCTAGTTTCTTGTTAATTTCCTATCCAAATGATTATACTTCATGTAGACGATGCTTTACTTCTTTTTCACGAGGATAATTTGATCATATGAATTGAGTTTGTTTTGCAGAATAAGAGCGCACACTAACACTCCGCTATCGATAGAAATAATGCCTAAAAGCATGATCTAAAATCGATATGAGTGCATCGACATTAATACTCTTTCGATGGTTCGGGTCTAAGTGGTGGATCGGCGATCATCTTTCTACGTCCTAAGAGCAAGGCGCATAAAAGCGCCATCTACTCCGCTGCACTCTTGGATGAGATGCAAGAGTATATCGTCATCGATAACTTGGGTCTAAGTAGAGGTTGAATCCTTTCAAATCCGACGTCCTAGAAACCCTAGTGTGTTTGCATATCAATAAAAGAATAAGAAAGAAAAAATGGAATAAAGAATAAAGAAGCTCGTAAATAAAACAAGTATCCTTTTTTATTCTATGTTTAGCATTTGTTTGAAGTCTTGTTTGGTGGAGAGAGTTGAGGTTTCTCGCTTAGCTCGTCTTTGATTTGGTTTCTTATAAGTAGCCATGATGAACCTAGGATGAAGACTGAAAGTTATTAGGAAACATTTGCTTTTAACTTGCTTGTTGATCGATTAGGTTTGCTTTAGCGGTATTTTTAGGGAAAGGCGAATTCTCAATTTTTGTATCTCCCACATATTCCACGTTTATGTTTGCTTAGGGACAAGAAAACATTCAAGTATGTGGAATTTAATCATCTCGTTTTCCTACACGGTTCTCACATAATTTTAGAGATGTTTATGACGATAGATGCGATGTTTATGTGTGATTTCTAGGGAAAGGGGAACATCCAGTAAATGTTACCCACCTCGGACTCACCTTTTCAGCACGCACGGATCAAGACATGTGAGGAGCCCACACAAGGTGTTCTCCGTAGCCGTGCGTGGTGATGGTCCAGCAAATTCTGCCCGATTCGTGCTCACCTTCAGCATGCACAGGTCATGGAGGGTTAGGGGAGCCCGCGCGGTTTGACTTCTGAGCTCGTGCGGGTTGCATCTGTAACAATTTCCTTTGAAGTTCTCCAACAAGGTATTTGTTTAAAAAGGGACCCCCACGAGTTCAGAAGAAAAAAACACAGAGGGGAACCCTAGGAGGGTAGATAGGAGCCTATCCATCATTGGAGAGAGCCCTTTTATCGTTTGATTTCTATGCTCCTTAAGACATTATATTTCATTTATGTTGTTGATTTTGAACTCATGACTGAGTAGTTGTCTTGTTTTAGGAGAAGGGATTACTGCATCATCATATTTGCATCTCGTGACTGAGGGTAGGTTCTACACTAGGATCGTTCGCATTAGATATCTTGATAGGGAACACATGTTTAGATAGATCGATAGTCGGTTTTGAAAGCCATGCGATGAAACCGTATCCTAGAACGTTTGTCTCATTTGTCAAGAACTCCTAGGTTTACTACACCATCATATTTGCATCTCACAACCATTATTTCATCATAGCAAGTCTGATTCTAGTTTGATTCTTAGTCCGTGTTACGTAGTCCCTGTGGGATCGACACCTAAATTAGTACATACGTGTCATGCACTTACGAGTAGTTTAAGTTAACTTTTTTAACTTGACACGCATCAGTTCTCCTACAGTCAATCTGGCTAAGTCTTTGGTTTTGATATGATCCCGGACGACGTCGAGGATGCGACCTGTAATGTAGAGGAGGACAAGACCTACATCGCTGAAGAAGACGTAACCTGCGCGACCCGAGACGCGACCTGTGCAACCCGAGATACAACCTGCACGACCCGAGACACGACTTACACGAAGGAAGAGGCGACCCACGCCGCGAAGGAGACGACCCGAGACACGACTTACGCGAAGGAAGAGGCGACCCACGCCGCGAAGGAGACGACCCGAGTTAAACGAAAGGCAGACGCGACCCAACGAAAGGACATTGGTCCTATGACTCGAGCTAGGGCTAGGGAGGAGGAGGCCTTGACCTTACCAGCTGGTCCCGGGACCCGAGCTAAAGCTACAAAGCTCAAGGAGGCGATCATCGGGATCATCACGACCGTCCACGTTCAAGATGAGTATTCAAGTCCATGTGAGGTCACTAATATCTATATCGTTCTTCAAGCCGAAGTACAACTCGCAACGGTCAATAATTAGGTAAGTGACTCGCGTGTACTCTTTTCCCTTTGTTGATTTTGTGCCACGGGGGTTTCCAACGATGTGTTTTTAACGAGACCGCGATTCACTTTCCGCAACCTAATTATTGACCTGAGGGTTCCAAGACATTTTCATTTCAAAACATATATATATATATATATATATATATCTAAATGTCATTGTTAGCATATTAATGTTATTACAGACTTTGTATTTTGATACTTCTAATAATAGAAAAACATCATTTTTTTTTTAAAACTAAACAAAACCTATGTTCTTCCCTTTTTATCAATATTTTGTTGCTCCTTGTTCTAGTTTGTCTTAATCACTCCTGCGTGTAGTCATAGTCTGTCCATACTCATGCTTGATTTGTTTGTCCCAGCTCCACGCCCTTGATCCTTGTTCTATGTTCTGGTTCTGCTTCTACAGGTTGCTGGAGTAGCTCAACATCTTCAGTGTGGGCTTGAGAAAAGCTTATACGGATTGAAACAAGCTCCAAGACAATGGTATAAGAGGTTTGATAATTTCATGTGCAATGCCAGATTTTTGAGGTTTGAAGAAGACCATGGCTACTACTTCAAGAAATATGGAAGCATGTATAACATATTAATGCTATATGTAGATGATATGTTGATTTTCGGAACAAATGCATAAGAGATTATGAAGTTGAAGGAAAAATTATCAGAGGAGTTTGATATGAAGGATTTGGGTGATGCAAAACAAATCCTCAGAATGCGAATCACGAGGCATGATCAAGTTCTGAAATTATCTCAAGAAGATTACATCAAACGGGTATTATCCAAGTTTAATATTGATAATGCGAAACCAGTGCATACTCCTCTGGGGCATCACTTCATGTTATCAAGGGATCAGTCACCTTCAACTGATAAAGAAAAGGCCCCAATGTCAAAGGTTCCTTACGCCTCTACAGTCAGAAGTATGATGTATGCCATGATTCGCACAAGGCCAGGCATTACAAAAACAGTGGGAGTTGTAAGCCGATATATGAGCAATCCGGGTAAACTGGGAAGTTGTGAAATGGATTCTCAGGTATTTAAAGGGAACTGTTGAAGTCTCTTTATGTTTCAAAACATCATAGTTGAGCATACGTGGTTACGTGGATGTTGATATGGCGAGTGATTTGGATGGAAGAAAAAGTAATACCGGTTGTATGTTTACATTGGGTTGTACGACTATTAGCTGGACATCCAAATTGCAGAAAATAATTGCTTTGTCAACTACTGAGGTGAAATACCTTGCATCGATAGAAGATAGAAAGGAGAGCATATGGTTACAATCATTTTTCAAGGAGTTAAAACATGATTGTGGTAGAAGTACATTGTACTGTGATAGCCAAAGCACATTTCATCTAGCAAAGAACCTAGTTTATCATGCTTGAACGAAGCATATACAAGTTTTGTATCACTTTATTTGTTTTGTGTCGGAGGATGGATTATTGTGTTTGGAAAAGATCAAAGGAAATTATAATCTTGCAGACATGCTGACGAAAACGGTGACAACTGAAAAACTGAAGTTGTGTTCAACTTTAGTTGGAGTTCTACAATGAATGAAGAATCAAGCTGATAAAAAGGCAAAGAATTAGAGTTTGAAGTTGGGAGTTGGGTATACCTGAAGCTTAGGCCTTATAGACAAAAGACCTTGGCCACTCGCCAAAATATGAAGTAATTGAAAGAGTTGGAAAGATGTCATACAAATTGGCTTTACGTAAAGGATGTTCAATTCACCCAAAATTCCATATTTCACATTTTAAGGAAACAAAGGGAACAAAGGAAACACATTAGTTTCCATCAAATGTGGTTGAACCTTGGAAACGAATATGGAACCTGAGGCGGTTTGGGAAGTAACGACGAAGGCTGGAACACGCAAGAAGAAGCTCTTAGTAAGGTGGATTGGACTCATGGAAGATGAGGCCACATGAACCATTGACGAATTTAATATCAAGGTTTATAAATTTCCACCTTGAGGACAAGGTGAATGTCCAAGGGGAAGCTATTGCTAAACTCCTAATACCCCTCGCAAGAATGAAGATTAGAGGAAGGTGGGATGCAGACAAAACCAAAGGACCAAGCAGCAAGGTAGAGATGAGGAGAGATAGCAAGTGTACTTCAGACACTTATAAATACTTGTGCTCTATATTCTATTATATTCTTGCTCTTCTTTTTGAACTATAGAGCAATTATGAGTTGCTAACTTTGGATCTATATAAACCAAGGAAAGTGTCCTAAAAACTTTATTGAATATCGTTAAATTTCTTTAGATTGGTGTCATCGAATTCACCATACAACAAATACAAAATTTTTTCTTGAACCTTATTCCGTTTCAAATCTTGATTCTATGAGAAACCCTCCACAAAACCTTAGGGCCCGACTGGTGGAAACGCGGCGTTTGCGCTTGCGTTTGGTGGTGTTTGCGCATGCGTTTGTGGGCGTTTTGTTTCATTTTGCCTGAATGGTGGAAACGCGGCGTTTGCGGGCGATTACAACTAAAAGCGAATGGTAGAAAATTATTGCGCTTGCGTTTTGAGGAAAATTACCAAAATGGACAATTGTTAATAAAATTGTCTATTTATATACTTTTTAATTATGATTTTCAAATATTTGAATATACAATATATATACATATATATCTATATTTATGATTAATATAAATTATAATAAAAACTTAAAATAATTTTATCAAAACATATATATATACACAAATATATATATATAATAAACATATATATATACAAATATATATATATACAAATAAAATATCTAAAAAAATAAATCATTTAAACAAAATTTGAAATACATATAAAACATAAAATAAAATATCTAAAAAAATCCAAATACATATAAAACATAAACCAAAATGTACAAAAAAAATCCAAATACATATAAACCATAAAACATAATATCTAAAAAAAATCCAAATACATATAAACCATGAAACATAATATCTAAAAAAAATCCAAATACATATAAACCATGAAACATAATATCTAAAAAAAATCCAAATACATATAAACCATGAAACATAATATCTAAAAAAGATCTCTAACATTAGCGCTCCGCATCCCATATTTCTCGTGCTATTCCATCCCTGACGTTTGACATGTAAACATCGGCAGTTGGATCATAAAATCTATCAATAGCAATATCATCACGTGATGGAGACGTGTTTCCAGTGAGTTCCGGTGTGTAATCCTCAGTAGTCTCAGCCACATTAAAATCGATATCTTCTTCATTAGAATCTCGAATGAAATTATGAAGTGCCATGGTAGCCGCAACAATCTTTTCTTGTATCTTTATACTATAACGAGGTGGACCTTTCAAAATCTTCCATTTACCTTTCCAAACTCCAAACGTCCTCTCAATTACTGAACGTAATGCAGAATGCCTCTTATTAAATATCTCAGGCATAGTCCTTGGTCGACGTCCAGAAAACTGATTAGGGTGATACGGTTCGCCTGGGTAAGGAGCCATAAAACCCTTTCGATTAGGATAACCAGAGTCTACTAAAAAATATTGTCCCGTATCTGGAAAAGGAAAGAACTTATCATGTCGTGCACACTCTATTAATATCTTCGTGTCGTGTGCACGTCCTGGAACTCCAATCCGTGTGTAAATAAATCTCATCTTGAAATCACATATTGCCAAGATGTTCATCGATGTATATTCTTTACGATTCCAATATGTGATCTTGTCTTTGCCACTAGCGAGTACTGGAATATGAGTTCCGTCCAAAGCTCCAATACAATCCCTGAAATATGGAAAATATCTTCTATCGTGTCGAATCATCGGACATATTTCAGCAAAATCTTCTCGCTTCCATGAAACATTATCCGCATGTAGTCGACATAAGGTATCCAGTACTTCTTCAAACTTATATGTCACGGTCCACTGAGAAACTTGGAAATCCGCTGCTACGACTCTCTGTGATATGTTATGTCCCAATATCTTCAAAGTTATACCCAAAGCCAACTCAGCACCCACTTTGTGAAATTCTTGGAGTCCAAACTCCTTAGTTTCCTCAAAAGCTTATGAAACACCGATTTTCTCATACGTAAAAAATGAAGGCATTGTTCATCACTCCCATACATCAATTGATGCATAATCCGTACTCCTCGCTCTGGTTCAGTTCTGATTTTTTCTTTTAAACAATATCTTGCCGGATTTATGTCAATCAACGCATTAAGTGCTTCATCGTCTCCAATAATGATTTCTACAATTGCCTGCAAATTTCAAAAGTAAATCCAATAGTAAAATATTATATAATAAACGTCTTAAAACTAGAAAATAATACATTCAAGTTCCAAAGTTCAAACTCATACGTAAAACAAAATATGATAAATATCTTAAGCATAAAAACAACATATGATAAATGTCTTAAGCATAAAAACAACATATAAAAATCTAAAGAGGACGTTTCTATTCCTTCATATTTCTCGACTCTTTGGTTTGGACCATAAGAAATGGTAACTTCTCTTCATCTGGAAGAGCGAGAAATACACCCCGCATAGTTTCATTTGTCGCTACAAGATTAAGCGATGCCCAATAAAGAGGACTCATAGTGACCAATCCAGGTACAGCCTTAATAGCAGCCACGACATTCGCCATACGCTCTTCAATTGAAGGCCCTTGTTGTATTCCATCTCTCGAAGTCAATCGGTCCAAATACTCATTACGCGCCTCCATTGTTACTGCAATACGTTCTATAGTAGTCTCCATAGGTGTGCGCTTACGTTTCTTCTTCTGACTCACATTTTGCATTGTAGTTGGCCTAGAAGATGGTTGGGTTAGTCCATCTACATGGTCAGAAACACGTGAAGTATTTGCCATCCCCGACATAGACTCTTCCTCATGTGTATCTATAGGACCTTGTGTAGAACTTTGCATCATAAATTGCATACCATTTCCTTCGTTATCTTCTTCATTTTCAGCAATTTCAACTGGTGGAACATGATCAATTAGACCGCGTCGTGGTTGCCATGATTTTTCAACCACTATGGTGACATCCCCACAAACCACATCTAATAGTGGAATGAACTTTAAAGGGTTTGTCCGCAGTTTTTCAGCCTCCGGATAAACCTTGAAAACGGAAAAACACAAAAATATTCAATAAAATAGTTAATAAAATATAAAATGAATTTTAATACAATAAATAAAATTTTAGAGATATACCTGAATTTTGTTTTTCCACCAATGGTCGGGGGCTTGAAGAGTTCCATTCATAGGATCAAATCCTAGACCAGTAGCCCCATAAGTGATCTTACGGTAGATGTAATAGTCTCTCTTCAGACTATCAATCTTGTTCTTAATTTTCCCATAAGTCAAATTCATTCCAAAGCTTTTATTTAACTCTCTAATCAAGTTCTCCTTACCAACGTCACTTAGGTTACCTCCTTTCGTATGTCCGGCTTGTTTCTCTAATATATAGAGATCTAGCATAACACGAGTCATCCGATCCGACCAAACTATTTTCTAAAAAATTATGAATCCCAAATTAAATGACTATCACAACTAATTGTCATTCAAATAACAAAATTAATGCATATATGAAAAATCTTTGCACATATGAAATAGTATATACCTTCTTTTTCTCGCATTCACCACTTGCCGAAGCCATGTGTCTTTGCTGCAACAAAAACAAATCATGACCATTAATGAGCGAAACGAAAATATAAAATCTTCTTCTACTTCACGTAGAGGTCGTGGAGACAAGTCATCAAGTGGGTAGAATTTCGTTCCACACCGCAAACGACATTTCATACAAAGAAATGAAGAACACAACTACATATCCTCAAATCTTCTTCACCGGTGAGAAATCGATTTCAATATCTAAGATCATAACAACAATTTCAATATACTTATGTGAACAAAATGGCTCGTTTAGATCATCCAAACACACTCTTTTGATTAGTGAACAATCAATTCCAAAAAATCAGTGTTCTTCAGATCTTCCTTACTAATCAAAATCCTCGTATTTCACTGTAACGCATAAAGGTTTCAACTTTTTTTGTTGTTGTTGTGATCGGACCCAACTGTTGCAGCTTTGTTGCAGCCACCATGGGTGCATCTGGCGTATGTTTCATCTCAGGAGGATTGTATACAATACACCAAGCTCCCTGGCTAATTTGAGGCAGAGCAAGTTCTGCGCCGCCGAAGTCAGGAGAAGCGTAGTTCTGTAAAACCACTGTCACGAAAATGGTTTTCCATGGTTTTGTCGGAAACCAAACAGAATCCGCTGCCGACACACTGTCACGAAAATGGTTTTCCATGGTTTTGTCGGAAACCAAACAGAATACAGAACTAAAAGAAGAAGATGAAGGGGGAAACCCCACTTCGATAACTGGGAAATTCTGCCATCGACCAAAAAAATGGTAGTTGTGTTCATACACCGAAACCCTAATTTTATGGCCTAGAGAGAACGAGCGAGGAGGAGGAAAGAGGCGAAGAGAGTCGGCGAAGAGACTTACCGGTGAGGAGGAGTCGGCGAGGAGGAGTCTGGAGGAGGAGTCTGGTGGAGGACGATGAGAAATGAGAAGAAATCGCCCAGGCAGAGGAATGAGAAGAAAGGAGACAGAAGGGTAGTTTAGTAATTTAATAAAAAACGCCTGAAAACGTAACGTAACGTTACAAAAAAATAAGATTTTTAAATTTAGCGTTTTGTGACGACTGCGACTTCCTGCGACTCCACCTGTCACCTGAGATAACGCTCGGAGTCGCCAGAAAACGCAGTCGTTGCGTTTGCGTCTTCTGGCGACTCCACCAGTCATCACCTTAGTATGATGTAGGAGATAAGAGGATGAGACACAAGGTCGGGAATCTCGAAGAAGAGTTTTGGAACAATTGAAAACTTGTCGATGAAGTTGGAGACGTTTTGGCCTCCTTCTGTAACGACATTCATTTCGACAGGTGCCATGGATATTTACGTTTTTGAACAATTAAAAACTTGTTGATGAAGGTGGAGACGTTTGGCCTGTTTCTGTAACGACATTCGTTTCAACAATCGCCTTGGTTATTTACGTCGTGAATTATAGTTCCCGATCATCCCAAGAGATTTTTTCACGTATTTAGTTCAAATTAAGAGGATGAAGAATGACCTAGAGGCGTAAAACAGAGGAGAGAAAAAAATTGGTAATTTTGGAATATTATAAAAATAAGGGTACTTTTTTAAATTCAATATATTTATACTCGAGTAGGAAATTATATATAAATATATATTTATTTAAGAAAGATCTCGAGCCTAGTCGAATTCTCCAAATAATTTTTATGTCCTACTACGAGTATGTCCTAGTACGAGTTGAAAAACACTGAAAAATTATCATTGACAACATCTATTTTGTTATAGTATTTTAGTCTCTTTTATAGTTATTTTCATCTTTCATTTGAACTTTAACAAGCATTAAAGTATCATTTAGTCCTCTTTTAGCGTTTTCTCGTGTTATCGTAGGAAATGAAATATCGGGATACAAACACGAGTAAATGAAGCAAAACTAAGCAAAACCACTCTCCTATCAGCTATGCACGGTCAGCATCCAAAGAATCATAAACCGGAGAAGAGAAATGGAAACAATGGCCGCTTACAAAAATGGAAACTTTCGATGGCTGGAACAAAAAAACAAAAATTTTGGTTGCTAGAACAAAAGTAAGAAGAGCACGGTTGGAACATGAAAAGGAAACATGGTTTACATAAAATAGAAGCAAGTTGCTGGAACAAAATGTAAACTTCCAATCGCCTACACAAAAATGGAAAGATTGCCGCCTACACGAGAATTGGAAACTACAACCGTCAAAGATAGAAAATGGAAATGGCCGCTGGAACAATTAATGGAAATGTAAGAAAAAGAAAGAAGTCAGCAAAGCAAAGAGGAAAATGAGAAAAAAGAAAAGGAAATCGTTGCTGCACAAGAGGAAAAGGAAATACAAGCTGCTGAAGAGAATAGAAACCGAGAAAATGGAAACTAGCCAAAGAGGAAAGGAGGAAGAAAAGGAACGTGCTAGCTGCTTAAACCAAAAGGAAATATGGTTAGAGAAGGAAGGGGGAGCTACATGGCTGAAAAATAAAGAGGAAACGTTGACAATTACACAAGAATGGAAAAACAAGAGATGGAAAAAATTGGAAAAGGAAAACTGCAGTTGCTGTAAGAAACTAGAAATTCTAGCCACTAGAGATGAAAGGAAGGGGACGGCCAAAGAGGAAAGAATAGAGAAAATGAAAGAGGAGAAAGAGGGCAAAAATGAGAGAGATTCAGCAGCACAAGACGTACAAAAAAATAAGAGAGAAAAAACAAAGCATGCACGAGAGAGAGAGAGTAATACGCCAGAAGGCTGGAGACTGGACGACGAAGGCGGCACGCGGAGGAGCTTTTGAAGACTATGGTATTGGGATAGGGAGGAATCTTGTTCTATATCTATGTTTGCAATAGTTTTCTTTCGTTCTTTGTTTTTCGGAATCCATGTCCGAGTAGTTTAGTAGCTACAGGTTAAAGTTTTGCCGATATGTAATGGAGGCTCATGCTTAATGCTTGGTTATAATAATTAATCGGTTTTCGGATTGATTGGCTATTCTTAACGCTTTTCTTCTTATTGACCGTTTGAATGAATGCTCATAAGAGTTTGGTTTTATTGGAAGATGAATTGAACTTTGGAACGTAGCCATGATATGAGGTCTCAATTGATTTAGAACCGTGACTGGTCGGTTAATTGGACTTAGGAATTAGGATAGCGGACTCAATGCATTTATCGTGTGAGATTAAGCAATTGGAAGATTGGTAGTACGCACGTTAGATAGTGGTTTAGGCATAAGAGTCATTCCCTAGGAAAGAGCTTAAATTCCCCGAATACGTGATGATATTCATAGCCATAATCTTTGTTAGCACTTCATTGCATATTCGTGCATCTCTCGAAACCTGTAGTGTTTAGTCTATTGAGTTTATCCCGTTAATAGATAGTTTAGTTTCATTCGCATTCTACACACTTATTGACTTTTACCGTCCTTTTCATTAGTTACTAGCTTTAGAGTTGCATCGATTCCTCATGTTCGACCCTGGTACTATACGATCCGTATTCTTGCGGAAGTATTAGTGTAGGTAAATTATTTACTTGAGATTAACCACATCAATCATTTACTTTCTTTAATCATAAGAGTAAGGTGTGTCCCGAATGAGTACCAAATTCATCCTTTCTATTTACTTTCAGATTTTATCACTCTTTAATTTTGTGAATTATGACTACCTTATCTCTTCATCTACCTTGTAATCATATAAATAGAGATAAATGCATTTGTGTTGTATACTTGAGAAATCTTCTTCAATAAATAATTCTCTTCTTCTACCTCTTGCTCTCTTCTCTTACATATTGTTCTACTTTATTTTACAACACGTTATCAACACGAAGGCTCTGTTTTCAATCTTTGAGGTTTTTTTCTCTAATCACTACAATTATATTCTCTTTTGTTATTATATTTATTCTCTAATAGTAAGATCACTATAACTAAGTATGCTCTACGCTCGTCATTTATATGGATCTTGTGTATCAGATAATGTATAGTTTGATCTAATATTTCATATTGTTTTATTCATATTTTTTTCTTTTATTCATATAGTTCATCATGTCAAACCTTGTAAAACTCGAGTTTGAGGCTCTTGACATTACCAGAAAAACAATTATTTGTCGTGGGTGTTGGATGCATAAATCCACTTGGATGCAAAAGGTCTCAAAGAGACCATTGGTATTTCGAATCAATCATTGAATCAAGATAAGGCGACAACCATGATATTTCTCCGTCATCATCTTCATGACGGATTGAAAATTGAATACCTCACGGTCATAGATCATGCAGATATTTTGAAATTGTTGAAAGAGAGGTATGATCATAAGAAAACCGTGATCCTTTCAAAAGCTCGTTATAATTGGATGCATCTACATTTCCAAGATTTCAAAACTGTGAGCGAGTATAAATCAACAATGCTTCGAATAAGTTCACAAATGAAGCTATATGGTGAAACAATCACCGATTCTGATATGATGGAAACACGTTATCCACGTTTCATGCATCTAATGTGCTCTTGCAGTAACAATACCTTGAAAAGGGTTTACAAAATATGGGGATCTAATCTCTTGTCTCCTTTTTGCGGAGCAAAATAACGAGTTATTGATGAAAAATAATGAATCTCGTCCAGGTTCTGCTCCATTCCCTTAAACGAATGTCATAACATTTAACAATTATCATGGTCGTGGTCGTGGCCGCGATCGTGGACGTGGACATGGACGAGGAAAAGGTAGAGGTTATTCCCACGATGGACCAATCAATTATGATATGTGAATTATCAAGCAAATAAAATGCCTAATACTCACTTACCGCAAGAATACGTATCTGTGTAATACCAGGTCGAACTCTAGAGACTAATGCAACATAAGCTAAGAATATAAATAAACTAAGAGAGATGAAAGTGATGATGATATAGGGTAAAATCTCAGAATGTTAAACTAATTACGAAAGCAATAAGAACACCCGAAAAACTTGCTAATTAAGAACATTCTGGACTTCGGGTTACTGGAATTGCAAGGATGCAACCAACAAAATATCCTAAACCAATCAAATTATCTTGATAACAGGAAATTCATGGTCATAAGTAGAGAATGGTGCTCTCGACACCTAAACTCTCTACCCACAATAACATGCAATCCTACCTCGTAGCAGCGACTAACACGTAATTATGGTAGCATTGAGCATGCAATCCTAATTACTGAGTCCTTTAACCGACAGACCAGATTCTCATCAATCGAACTCAATCAACAATCAATATTTCTGGATTCATAATCTAACCTCCCAGTTAAACATGAAATCCTAAATTACTGAGCGGACAACACAAGTATAGAACATTCATCGCATTGATCGTAGACCCGAAACACAATTATCGTGGTCGTGGTCGTGGCCACGATCGTAGACATGGATATGGACGAGGAAATGGTAGAGGTTACTCCCACGGTGGCCAAGCAATAACAATGCTAAAAGAGAATTTCGAGAGAATAATGATGGATGCAAGAATAAGAAAGAACGTATTTGCCACCGATGTGTGATGCATGGGCATTAGGCGCATACTTTTCGTACTCCTAATCATTATTAAAAACTTTAGATTTGAGTGCAAATGACTTCAAGAATTTACCTGGTAGCGTCAAACATCTCTTGAAGCTGGAATGGTTCGGCATAAGCTATTGCACCGGTGAAAGGATTGTACATTTTCAGTAATTGCTTTAGATTGCAGGATGATGTAAGCACCAAGTTATTAGCCACTACAAAGTTTTTTGTTTCAGCGTAAGGCAGAAGATTTTGTTTGGGTCAATTTCTCCTGTCCCCTCAGTCTTCATGCCTTTTATGGTTATGTCTTTTGTGTATGTGCTTCTGATAATTTAAAAGTTAGATTTTGAGATTGTGTATATGGATTAACTTGGTGGCTAGAAGTTCAGACGGATATACACTTGCTGATTCAGACGGATATACACTTGATCTTATTGACCTATTGAGAAACGTGCAGGCTTCCAGGGTGGTTGCACATGTTTAAATAAAGAAATCTCGGATCTGTCGCAAATGTTCAGCTGGACAGTGATGGGAAATGCTTTAAATACCTTTTTGTGGCTGTCGGAGCGGCCATAAGAGGATGGAATTACATGCGTAAAGTGGTTGTTGTGGATGCAATATTTCTGACAGGAGTGTACAAGGGAGCATTGATCGCGACAACCGTGCAAGATGGTGAACATCACCAATATCCTTTTGCATGGGGAATAGTCGACAGAGAGAGGGACGAATCATGTAAGTGGTTTATATCTAGGTTAAAAGAGGTGATAACAGATGAACGTGATGTTATTATGATATCTGATCGCAACAAAAGCTTGATAAAAGCACTCAAACAAGCGTACAAACAATCTGATCATGGTTTTTGTGTGCGTTATATATCGCAAAACATAAAGAGCTACATCAATAAAAGGGCAAGGTAGAACGAGCTCAAAGGGTGATACTGTGGCGGAAATGTTCTTCAAATGTGCAGTAGCATACACAGTGAACGAATTTGAAGTGATATTTAATGATTTGATGGCTAGGTGCAAATATGATCTTTGTGACCTTTGTGACCATTTTGACCAGGTATCCTAATGTTGCAAAATATTTGGAGAAAAAGAAACTAGATTTCGTTAAGTAGGCAAGATGCAAATTTAAGGGTGAAAGGTACAACTTATTAACCACTAATGGGTCCGAATCAATAAATTCAACGTTGAATATGTCAAAGTTTTCGATCCTAGGGGTTTTAGATATTTTTTTTGGAAAGGCAATGGAATGGTTCAATATGTATAGGTTGGAAGCAGCTACTACTGATGATTCTAAAAAATTAACACCTTACGTTGAGAAAACGTTACATGAACGGATTGGACAAATATCCAACTATGAGGTTATTGAATTGAACATGCTGAGTGATGAGGATGAGGCGAGAAACGAGATGGGTAGAAGGTTTGTAGTGAGTCTTAAAAAAACGTGCGACTACAAAATGTTTGGTGTGGATAAGTATCCATGCAGTCACGCATATGCGACTGCATATAAGGTTGGTGAAGGTCACAAGATAGCAGAATTATATTCAACAAACTAACTTCAGGAGACATGACGTTTGACTTATCGAGAACCGTATATCCGGTTCCTGATTGCAGTGATTGGTACATTTTTCTTCAATATCTTGAACTTAGATTTCTAACTCTTATGTTGGCACAAAGTAAAAGACCTAAAGAGAATCATTATATTATACTAGATCCGGTGAAACTCGAAAAAATACCTATCTTCATGGAGACAATCCATAACGAATTTAAATGCGAGTATCATAGTGTTTTTATCCAAATTATATAATTTTATTAAATTAATTTTAAAATGAGGTTAACAAAAGTGACTTTGAGATCGAAGGCCGTGATGAATTTCTCTCATGTTGTTGGCCTGATTCTTTGCTTGTTGAAGAAATCGCTAGAGATGTTCTGAAGAAACTGCATTTCCTTTCTCTGGACAAAATGCTTTAGGTTCCGCTAGTGCTTTCAAGAAGTTGGTTGGAATAGATTCCCGGTTTGAGAAGGTTGTGCCCTTGTTGAACATTGGTTCGCCAGATTTTCTTCATTTTAGGGATTTGGAGCATGGGTGGGATTAGCAAGACAACCCTAGCAGAAGCTGTTTACAACAGTATTGCCTGGAATTTTGAAGGTTCTCACTTGTTTAGAAATGTCCGAGAGGCGGAGTAGAAGGGAGAGCTATTAGGCAGGGATGAATTTCATTCTCAAATACTAGGGCACAACTATCCATGCATTGCTTCCTATGGTGTTCATGGCGTAAAAGAGTTCTTATTGTCCTTGACGACCTGAATAGCTTTAGCCAACTTGAAACTTTGTTAGAGGAGCACAGGTGGCTTTGGGAAAATTCTCTACAGAAACTGAAGAGAGTTTCAAACCTTAAGATATTACATGTGTTGAAAATCAGTTATGATAGTCTGTACGAAGAAGAAACGAAGGATATATTCCTCGACATTGCTTGTTTTTTCAAAGGGAAAAATATACATTATGTGGGGAATATATTAGGTCTTTGCTATGCCTCACTTCTGTCAGGCATTGGCATCCTAGTAGACAAGTGTATGATCCCCATTCGATAAAATGACTAGGAAATGCATGGGATATTGTTTTCCAAGAATCAAAGGCGAACCGGGAAAAAGAAGTCGGTTTTGGACATCTGAAGATGTCCATCATGTACTTAAAAGAAGTTTGGGAAGTGCCTGTAAGTTTAGTTTATTTGCAGATTTGTCAAATATAAGTTGTCAACATTGGTCCTGATGTCTTTGAGAATATGTACAAGTTTGAAATAAACCACAAAGTATACCCATCTTGTGGTCTGAGATCGTTTCCGAATGAGTTAAGGTATCTTTGTTGGTAGGTACCCATTAAAATCTCTGCCATTTTCATTTTGTCCACAACACCTTGGTGAACTAGAATATCACTTAACCTTGTCATTTTGTGTTTCCATATTATCTCATATTAAACTCTCCTTGAATCTTATAATGTGATGTTGCTCACATGGTTGATTATACTGCTGGAGGTAAAAAGATGAAAAGACGGTTCTCTATGCATCAAGCTTTTGTTCTTATGAGATGTGTTTCTCAAATGCCCAAATCTTTGATTTGAAGAGCTATGATTTCTCTATCGTTGCTTTTAGTTTGACCTCTGGTTTTAACATCTTTTCAATTGTCTCATCATCTTGTAAAATCTATTCTTATGAACTGTGGCTATCGCCTGCAGAACTTAAATAGCTTAAAGATACTGAATTTGGAGCAGTCAAAGAAGCTGAAAGAGTTACCCGATCTATCAGGGGCCAGAAATCTCGAGCATATCCATCTTGCTTGGTATGAACAGTTGGTTGGTACCCTCTCCTCCATTGGGCATCTATACAGGCTTGCTGAACCGAAAACGCGGGAATGCAAGAATCTTAAATAACTCCCTAGCTCTACTGAATTGAGGTCTCTTGTATCTATTGACCTGAATGGATGCTCTCAAATAGTTGAGTTCCCAGAGGTTTCAACAACTCTACAGGAAATTAGTCTATCCGGCACTGCAATAGAAGAAGTGCCCTCTTCAAATCAATTGTACATTTCAGGATGTGACAATCGAAGCCCGGTTTCGTTATCACTTCCTCCAATGTTAGGGTTCCACTTTCTGAATGTCCTTCGGCTGAAAGAGTTACACATTGTAAAAATTCCTGCGGACATTGGTTGTCTAACATCATTGAAATATTTAGATTTGAGTGTGAATGACTTCAAGAATTTACCTGCTAGCGTCAAACATCTTTCGAAGCTGGAATGGTTCGACATAAGGTACTGCACCGGTGAAAGGATTGTACATAATCAGTAATTGCTTTAGATTGCAGGATGATGTAAGCACCAAGTTATTAGCCACTGCAATGTTTTTTGTTTCAGCGCAAGGCAGAAGATTTTGTTTGGGTCAATTTCTCCTGTCCCCTCAGTCTTCATGCCTTTTATGGCTGTGTCTTTTGTGTATTGCTTCTGATCATTTATAAGTTAGATTTTGAGATTGTGTATATGGATTTATTTGGTGGATGGAAGTTTAGACGGTAATACACTGGCTGATTTAGCCATATGGGCCTAACAGATGCGTGTCTTTGATCTTATTGAGACGAGTTTAAGTTCTATGACATGGCTCGGGATTACACTAACTGGAGCTACTAAGCATTGAATTTCGAATTCCTTATTTTAGATGAAGCATATGAGCCTTTAGAATGTTGCAGAGTGCAAAAGTGCGGCTGCTACGTGTTACCCATTCTACCTGCCGCTGCTCCAAACATTCCATAGAATCTTATACGGGCATAACATCATTCCTGGTTTTCTGCTGTCTAAAACCATCGAAGGAGATTCAATCGTATCCTTTTCCTGGTGCACGTCAAAGCTGTTGATCTAGAAACCGCAGAAGGTATGTAATAATTGAATAATTTAAATATTTTTTTGGCGTACATAAGCACCTTGGCAGGCAGAGATAATGTTAAAAATAGATGGCCGATCTAAAAAAAGTAGTCACACTGATGCTTTCTCCTAATTAAAAACTTTACGTGCATTGACTTTGAGCACCCAATAAGCTTTACCATAAAATAAACAGGAGATCTTTTGCTCTGATTTTTCACTTCTCTCTGCAATCTACTACTTGTCTGTGATCTTGAGATATAGCTTGATAATGGATGGCACAGTGGAAGAATGCTGCATGACTGGTCATGTTGTTGAGGATGTTTCCTCACTTTCCTTTGTTAAATTCCATCGTCCTCGAAGAACCTATGATGTTTTCATCAGCTTTAGAGGTCTAGACACCCGGAATACTTTCACAAGCCATCTCTATTTCGCACTGTGTAAGAAAAAGGTTGACGTCTTCTTAGATGACCGGCTTGAAAGAGGGGATGAGATCTCTGATGCCCTTGTGCAGGCCATCAAGGGATCCAAGGTCTCACTGGTTGTCTTTGTTGAGAATTAAACTCAAAACTGTCAGAATTTTTAATCAGTTTTCATCAGCGATTTGGAAGGTCAAATGGAAACCAAATTCAACGTATGACCTATGAATCTGGATGCCCCAAGAGTTTAGTTTCTAACGGATCAAGTTTCAAGACGTTTAGAAATTTGTGGAAGAAGTTATTGCTGTTTTAGTAACGAATGGTCAGTTTTGACTGCATGGAGTTTCGGTTTCATTTATGTCTTCTTTTAATTTTGTTGACTATAGAACATTCTAGTCTATTGAAAAAATACTATAAATAGGTATATTATATGTTTGGAATACAAGCAGCGAAAAATAAGAAAGAAACAAATTAAAGAAAGAAATATTTCTCCTCTCTTTTCAAAAGTATTCAAATACTTATATCCTCTTCCATCAAATTGGTATCAGAGCCATGACGAATTTGGGAAGATCTTTTTTGGGCCAAATATCGCTGCCACGACTCACCAAGATGAACTATGACAATTGGAGTATTCAAATGCGTGCCTTACTTGGCTCACAAGATGCGTGGGAAGTAGTTGAAAATGGCTACGATGAGATAGACGTTGTCGGTGCTACACCGAACCAGTTGAAAGCATTGAAAGAAATGCGAATGAAGGATAAGACCGCTCTCTTTCTCTTATTCCAAGCTGTAGATGATTCGGGATTTGAGAAGATTGCTGGCGCATCAAACTTGAAGGAAGCATGGGACACTCTGAAAAAGGTGTTCAAGAGTGCCGAACGAGTTAAGCAAGTGCGTCTTCAAACTCTACGAGGCGAGTTGGAGGCCATGAAGATGAAGGAGTCAGAAGATGTGTCTAGCTATACTACTCGTGTGCAAACAGTTGTGAATCAACTCAAACGTAATGGAGAAACTCTCACCGATGCAAGAGTTGTGGAGAAGATTCTTAGATCATTGACAAATGATTTTGAGAATGTTGTATGTGCTATCGAGGAGTCGAAGAATTTGGAAGAGATGACCGTCGATGATCTCGCGGGTTTTCTTGAAGTGCATGAACAACGAAAAAACAAAAAGAAACAAGAGATATTCGAGGAGGCCTTACAAACAAAAGTAATACATGAGGACAAAGCGATGTATGCACAACATAACCGAGGTAGAGGACGTAGCCGTGGTGGTCATAGTTTTGGTCGCGGTGGATGTCACAATGAAGAGAGAGGACAGCGAGCCAACAAAATTGGCGTGGACGAGGCCGCGGTCGTGGAAGAGGAGATCGTTCACAGCGATCAAACGTCGAATGTTACAACTGTGGAAAATATGGACACTATGCAAGAGATTGCTTTTTCAAGAAGAAAGTTGAAGAAAATGTCAATCTAGTCGAAGAA
>CM071873.1:19977793-19994703 GCA_036759665.1 Gynandropsis gynandra
CTTTCATTTTATCAGGGAACATGTGAAGAATGGAGAAGTGAAAATGATTCATGTTGCAAGCCATGACCAAGTTGCAGATATTTTTACAAAGCCTCTACCAACTGTGCTGTTTGAAAGTTTGAAGGAGAAGCTCGGCATGAAAGATCAGAGAAGTTTGAGTTTAAGGGAGGAATTTGTTGAGAATTAAACTCAAAACTGTCAGAATTTTTAATCAGTTTTCATCAGCAATTTGGAAGGTCAAATGGAAACCAAATTCAACGTATGACCTATGAATCTGGATGCCCCAAGAGTGTAGTTTCTAACGGTTCAAGTTTCAAGATGTTTGGAAATTTGTGGAAGAAGTTATTTCTGTTTTAGTAACGAATGGTCAGTTTTGACTGCATGGAGTTTCGGTTTCATTTATGTCTTCTTTTAATTTTGTTGACTATAGAACATCCTAGTCTATTGAAAAATACTATTTAGGTATGTTATATATTTGGAAAGCAGCAAAAATAAGAAAGAAACAAATTAAAGAAAGAAATATTTATCGTCTCTTTTCAAAATATTCAAATACTCATACCCTTTTCCATCTATGCTTAATCCAAGTGGTGTTTGGATGAGCTTGTCGAGATCGTTGAATGCAAGAACAAAATGGGCCAATTGGTAATACCCATCTTTTACATGGTGGATCCTGCACATATACGCTGGCAAAAGGAAAAGTTTGCTTCTGCATTTGTCAAACATGAAGAAAGATACAAGGACAACATGGAGAGAGTAAATAAGTGGAGGTCTGTGTTAAAGGAAGTGGCTAATCTCTCCGGGTGGGATTCATCAGTTTTTAAGTATGTACCTAAGGCCTTCTTTTCAACGTTAGCTTTGGCTGAGTTTTCACTGTTATTAAGTCTGATTTCTGATTGTTTTTTTTTTCACAGGCCTGATTCTGTGCTGGTCGACGTGGCTGTTCGAGATACTATAAAAAAACTAAGCTGCATATCGTGTAGACCAAATCTCAAATCTCCTTATGCTATTTTTAGGGGGCTAGTGGGAATCGATTTGCGTGTGGAAAAGGTTCTTAGCTTGTTAGACATTGGGGAACCGGGTTTTCTCATCGTGGGAATATGGGGAATGGGTGGAATTGGTAAGACCACTGTGGCTGAAGCTGTATTCAACAAAGTCTCAGGTGATTTCGACGGTTCTTATTTCTTCAGAAATGTTAGAGAGACAGAAGAGAAGGATGATCTTGTTCGGAGGAGAGATGAGCTTCTCTCTGAAATACTAGAGGAGGAACATTTACACATAGGCACTTCTTATATGCGGCCAGACTTTGTGGTCGATAGGATTCGTCGGAAAAGAGTACTGGTTATTCTTGATGATGTAAATGATCCGAGACAATTAGAAGTTTTGTTTGGAGGGCTCGATCTGTTTGGTGCAGGAAGCCGTATGATAATAACCACACGAGACCGACAGGTGCTCAGCTCGTTTGACATAAGAAAGGTATATGATGTTGAGAGGTTAAATGATGATGAAGCATTGCAGCTATTTCGCCACTTTGCTTATCTCTCACATAATCAGACAGAAGCTTACGATGAGCTTGCAAAGAGGGTGGTTGATTATGCTTCGGGTGTTCCTTTAGCGGTAAAGGTTTTTGCTTCCTCTCTTCGGGGTAAAGATAAGCAAAAATGGGAAAATGCCCTGAACAAGCTCAGGAAAGTTCCCAACCTCAAAATTAGGGATATGCTAAAAGTTAGCTATGACGGTCTAGAAGATGAAGAAATTAAGGATATATTTCTTGACGTGGCTTGTTTCTTCAAGGGGCAAGATGTAGATGAGGTGACCAAACTTCTCGATGCTTGTTATCACTCTGTGTCTTACGGGATAAGCGTGCTTGAGGACAAGTCACTCATAACTTTAGCAAGGAACAAGATTGAGATGCAGGATCCACTGCAAGAGCTTGGCTGGGATATTGTTAAACAAGAATGCAAGGCAGAGCCCGGTAGAAGAAGTCGATTGTGGAAACCTGAGGATGTCCACCATATTCTGAAAAGAAACACTGTAAGAAGAAAACGTCACCGATATGCTTTTGTCCCTTTATATGCTAGATTATATCGATGTCCCTTGTGTCACTATTACATGATGGCAATTTGACTCGAGTTACAGGGTACAGAGACAATCAGAGGTATATTCTTGGATTTGTCAAAGGTGAAGGAGGTGAACGTAAATCCTGATGTCTTTGAGAAGATGTACAATCTCAGACTCCTCAAATTCTATGGCAGCACAGAGGTAACCACTAAAGTGTATCCACCTCGTGGCCTCAAAACTCTTCCTGACGAGTTAAGGTACTTATGCTGGCACGGTTGTCCACTAAAATGCTTGCCTCCTTCATTTTGTTCGGAGAATCTTGTTGAGCTTGATATGCCACACAGCAATCTTAACAACCTCTGGAATGGCACTCAGGTATAACAGTTGGAACATATCCTAGATCTTCATTGGGTTCGTTTTCTCTGCAAATCATCCTGATTATACAATTTCACATGTGCAGAATTTTGTTAGCTTAAAGATAATCAATCTGGTTGAGTCCAAGAAGCTGACAGAAGTTCCGGACCTCTCGCAACTGACAAATCTAGAGACCCTTCGTTTTGGTGGATGTGAAAGCATAGTTGATATCCCCTCATCCATTCGCCCTCTGAATAAACTCCTAGAACTCGACTTGAGGGATTGCAAAATGCTCAGACGTGTTCCCACCAAAATCAATTTACGGTCTCTTACAACTTTGAATTTGACAGGCTGCAGCAATCTAACAATGTTCCCAGAGATTTCAACTAATGTGCAGCACTTACATCTAAGCGAGACCGCTATTCAGGACTTGCCTTCTTACATTGAGCGTCTCTCCAGGCTCGTCGACCTGCGTCTGAACAACTGCATAAAGCTAAAGAACATCCCAGATGCCGTACAAAAGTTGGGCTCTCTGAGGAGTGTATATCTACGCCATTGCCGAAGCCTCACAGAGGTTCCATTGCTTTCTGCGAATATCGAATCCTTGTATTTGGAGGATACTGGAATACTGGAAGTTCCATCATCAATTGTGAATCTTTTATCCCTTCGACAATTGTTCATCCGTAACTGCAACCAGTTAAGGAGTCTCCCCACTCAGATTTGGCAGTTGAAATCTCTTCGGGGGCTATACCTGTCAGGATGCTCAAAGTTGGAATCTCTTCCTGTGATAATGGATACCATGGAGAGCTTGTTCTTGCTTGAATTAAGTGGAACCGCTGTAAAAGAGTTGCCATCTTCAATAGAAATGCTGGTAAATCTTGAAGTACTGATGCTTGACAACTGTAATCGTTTCTACAAATTCCCACATACAATGTGGAATCTGAAAAAGTTGAGATATGTCACGACTCATGGAACTGCCATAACTCATCTTCCATCGTTTCACATTGATTTGATAAGCCTCAGGTACTTCTACATTTCAGGATGTGATAGTCGGTTCCCTACTCCTCTAAAGGTCCCTCCATTGTCAAGTTTATGCTCTTTAAATAGTTTAAAGCTAAAGGATTTACACATTGTAACAATACCTGAGGACATTGGAGGCCTAGTGTCATTAGAAAGGTTAGACTTGAGCGGCAATGACTTCGAGACGCTACCATGTAGCATGAAACTACTTTCTAAGCTGAGATGGCTCTCCTTATGTTACTGTCGGCAGCTTAAATCACTCCCAGAGTTGCAGCCAAAGCTGCTAAATCTCGATGCACATGACTGCTCATCACTAAGGACCCTATCAAGCAATATGGAATTCCTTACTGTTGGTGTCAACGGAATGTACATATTCACAAATTGCTTCAAATTGGATGATGATATATGCTACAATATCCTGACCACAGCGAAACTGCGGTTTCAACATAGAGCTGAAGGCACTCTTCTGGTTACGTATTTCTCTGTTTGCATACGTTCTTTAGAAATAAAGAATGTCATATTTCTTTATCTGATTGATAGATTTTGTCTTTTTTATCGCTGTAGGGGAGGAGACATGTTTTGATATGCTTACCTGGTAGCGGGCTTCCGGATTGGTTTCTCTATAGAAACAATGGTCCTTCATTAACCTTCAATCTGCCTGGAAATTGGTATAAAGGTAACTTCACGGGTTTTGCGCTTTGCATCGTGGTTTCATTCGCCGACTACTTCAGTGACACAAATTTCTCCATCTTATGTGAATACCGCTATGAGTCAATAGAATCTGATTGCCTTAAGAGCAGCACATACTTCTTCCCATGGAAAGGTTTCGAGATCCAAGACCAATTTGTCAGCCGTGATTCCCCCATGCAGTCGAAGGTGCAACACCGCTATATTGGGTCAGATCACATTTTCCTTCTCTACAACGAATCTATGTACTTTGAAGCCGTCCAAGACAATGGCTACAACAAAAGCTTTTATGATACCGTGACTTTTAACATCAGTATTCTGGATGAAGCGTACAAGCCCCTGGCCTGTTGCCAGGTAAAAAGTTGCGGCTGCTATATGATATCAAACTCTTGTTTTGAGAAAGGCTTTCTCTGCCAACCAAACAATGGAGACTTGTAATGGATTAGTTTTCATCTCGAAATGATCTCTCAAATTCAACCCAACAAGTCCTCAAAGATATAGAAAGTGAGTGTATTTACAGTTATAGTAAAACAAAAATTAAGTGTTACGTTAATTTATATACATATTTACACTATTTGTCACAACATGCAAGAAATCTTCAGGTCTTGATACCGTATCCGAAAGGAAAAAGAGGATCGTAATTCTTGTCCCCAACATTCATTGGAAGTTGATCCACATTCTTCATCCACGTACGTGCTAATGTCCCCGTGAAGGGAAAATCACCAAAGAGCACATCGGCGACACCTTGGCCTTCGGTTCCCGGCAGCCATGCCACTGCCAAGGCGTCGATCATGTAGAGATAAGGTTCAATCACAAGGGGACGTCCCGTGATCATAACAACCACACATTTCAATCCACAGACGTTCTGGATCATCGTAGGTCCTGGCTCAGGGAGGGCCAACGTCGGGTTGTCACCCCTTGTCTCGGCGTATGGCTTCTCTCCTACGACAACCACCACATAGGAGGCATCACTGTGGAGTTTGATGGTGTCAGCGTTTGGTTCCTCTACGTAGACAACTTCAGTTGTGGTCTTGTCCACTGTATTTTTTACAGCTTGCAAGATTGTTGTACCTATATATGATCCAACATCACATGAAAATGTTTTGACGAAGCCAAGGTATTTGCTTGAATAGGTATACATGTTCATCGTTTTAAAGCGTTAAATTGGTAGAACTGCAACATCAATTGTTCGTTACTTTTTGTCGTTGTAGAAATGAGTTACCGGTTGTATTGCCCGTCGGGAGAAACATTCTAGCATTGCCGGGGACATTGGTTCCGTTGAATCCTTGCCAAGTGAGAGTGAAACCTCCGCATTGCCAACCCAAATTGTTGGCGTGTTGGCCAACAACCAGAATTTTCTTTGCGTTCTTCGCCAGTGGAACAACTTTCTCGTCTTTTGTCTTCCCATTCTTCAGCAATACTATTGATTTCCTCACAGCTTCTCTCGCTACTTCTCGATGTTCCTGCATGATTATACATACGATTTCAATTCAACTAGTTCGATCTCTGTCTTATACAAATAGGGGAAGAATCCGACAAACCTGTGATCCAAGCTTGGAAACTTGATTTGGATCGGCATAAGGGTTCTCAAATAGGCCCATGGTAAATTTCACACGCAAGATCCTGCGGACCGCGTCGTCTATGCGGCTCATTGGTACGAATCCACGGTTCACGAGATCTGTAAGGCTGTCTATGAATTCCACAAATCGAAATGGGACCATAACCTGCGAACCATTGAATTATAATCAACGAACAAATTTGTTTGTAAATTGATTTTTGATTCAAATCAGCTATGAAAAGCGTAGCTAACCATGTCAATTCCTGCATTGATCGATGCTTCTATGGAAAACGTGTAGTTAGCACGCTCTGGAGTGGTAATCTTATCTATCCCGTGCCAGTCAGAGATGACATAACCCTATTTATGCACATGAATTCTTTGTTGTTAGAAACATGGATGCGGTAACAAAGACAAAATGACTATTGAATTCTTTAATTCAATGGTTGAACGAATAGTGAATGTCTTGATCGACCTGAAACTTGAGAGTGTTCTTGAGGTAGTCAGTAAGCATCGCTTTGTTGGCATGCATCTTTACGCCATTCAGACTCGAGTAAGAAGCCATAATCGAGGTGATGCCTTTCTTGATTGCGATTTCAAATGGAGGCATATGGATTCCGTACAACGTACTGTTGTCAGCCACAGTGTTATACTCGTTGACTCCGTTTTGTGTTCCGCCATCACCC
The DNA here is from genome assembly GCA_036759665.1 of Gynandropsis gynandra. Lineage (NCBI taxonomy): Eukaryota > Viridiplantae > Streptophyta > Magnoliopsida > Brassicales > Cleomaceae > Gynandropsis > Gynandropsis gynandra. Next base: position 19,984,154 of record CM071873.1, read on the forward strand.
ACAAAGTGTTTAGCGCAACCACCCACATTAGTCCTGCGTTGTCGTATATATACACATTGAGATTCAACACGCATTTATCAAGAATCAACATGTATACATATACAAAGCTTATGTCCTTACTTGGTCATAGCAACGTACGGGTGGCCTTCAAGGTTCGGAGGGATTTTTCCTTGCAAGCCATCGATTATTTCAGTCATCATATTGACAATCGAAGGATCTTCGCTATAGCTTTCGTAACACCTTCCCCACCTAGGATCTCGACACACCTGTTCCGTTCAATGTTAGGATTAATGTCTTGGCGATGCGTATTTACATGTTCGAAAATCGTATCCATGGCGTTACACTTACCGCTACACAAGGTGCAAATACTTGAGCAATTCCGGTCGCCTTTACCTCAAGCGCAGTTATAGCTCCAATTTTTCTTATAAGTTCAGGGTCCCTAACAGAACATAAAACAACAATTGAGATATCAATATGTGTGAGTACGTACATACATTCATATATACATTCACAAAAAGTGTGTGGAGTGTACGATTGACGGTAGGCAAACCTGGTCACTCCAAGACCAACGTTGTGAGGGAAAATGGTGGCGTTGATAAAAGTGTTGTGGCCGTGAATCGCGTCAACCGAGTAAACAATCGGGATTCCGAGTCTCGTGGAGAGGCTCTGCTTTTGAATAGCATTTACAAGCCTCAATCTCTCCGCTGGATCAGCTCCGGTGTCATAAGGGTTGCTCAAAATGCTACCTGTACATAATGTAGTTTAAGTAACCACAAACTAAACACAAAGCTCTCGTTGCGAAAATAGCGATAGGAATCAGTTACTTACCGATCATATATCTGCGGACAAAGCCAGGGCCAGGTGACAAAGAGTAGTTAGCTCTATCAACTTGGCTCATCTGGCCAATTTTTTCTGGAAGGGTCATTCTGTTCAACAAATCATCAACTCTCTCCTCCACAGGCAACTTGGGATCTTTGTACTTGATGTACTCTGGTGTTGCTGCATCTCCATAATAATGGCTAACATACAAAACAAGAATGGTTATCGCCACAAATATAAACACGTTCGCCATTATGATATATATATATATATATATGAACGTAAAAAAAGAGAACGAGATAAGAAAGAATGATGTTTTCTTGTGGTGAGGTGAAAAAATATTAATGATATTTTGATTATTTATAAGGATAATTATTAATGCTATTTTTGGGATGTTAGTTAGTTTTAGTTCATTACACTAAATTTAACGAACAAAATAGACAAAATGTTAATTGGATTTTAGGTTGTGTGAAGTAGCAACCACTTCCTACTAACCATTCTACACCTCTTTAACTGTCTTCAGTTATCATTTTGTGTCTTGCCATTTTATTCTTTTATTTATTTTTTTTGTTATGGAAACAAATTAAAAATGATTAATTTCTTTTTTATATAATTTACTTTCATTTCGTCTGTACATCGCAAATGCTCTCATATATCTGTTTCATACAATCTAAATAAAGCCTAATCTTATGGATGTCTTCAAGAGTCCGACTGATACGGTGTTTGTTTATCGCTACGGTTTCATTTTGAAATGATTTTGGTGAAAGTTCGATATTCTAAAATGATAAAATGATATTGATATTTAGTCTATTTAAATAACAAAATTGTCATATATAAAAAGCCATTTATGAATATACCTTTTGTATTCATTTGGTATAAATTATTTTTGTACAAACAATAAATGTGTTATAATAAAACGTCACTTTATTTTTTATAAAAAAATTTATTTATTTAAATAATATAACGATAAATTTTAAAATATTTATATTAAAAATTTAAAAGTATAAGTTTTCTTAAAAAATTGAAATAATATACTGTTAATTTGTATTATAATATTTCTGTAAGAAAATATTTAACAAATCTAAAATAATTTTTAAATAATTTAAATATAATATTCTTATTATTATTATTATTATATATGAGTTGCAGGGCTGCCCTAAAAGTTTTGTCTTGACTTATAGCGCATTGAACCAATTATAACGAGTACAATTCACATTAACATATGTGTTAAAAAATATTAAGAATTTTTTTAAATCAATATATATATAATTTTAAAAACACTCATAACATGTTGAAATTGGTAATATATGAATTTATGGCCATTCTAATTAGTTCGAATCGAAGAATATATGTTGAAAAACATTCATAAATACTTGAAATTGGTAGATATGGATTAAATACGTTCAAAGCGTATTCAAATCGTTATATCTAGATTGAAAACGTTGGTAACATGTCTTAAATCAATAAGAGCTAAAAGTAGAATAAGACAAAGCACAGATAGATCGAGCACAGGGAAGCACCATACTGAGCACCAGATTCAGACAAAAAAGTAGAGGTAAACCCTAAAACTTGACCTAAAATCTTCTGGTTGATTAAAGGTTAAAGATGTAGAATATAGAACCTCCCATACGAGTATTAGAGGACAAGAACTACAATTTATGGATCATAAAATGAATACAATATTAAGATCCAAACAGGTGTGGAAAGTTGTGACAAAAGGAGCACTAGAGAGACCTATAATGGAAGATGTCCCTACTAAAGAGGAACAACATAAAGCTTTTAGTTACATGGGAAAAACTAGAGGCTAAGGAATAAATTGCAATCTAGGTATAGAATAGGGCAGTGTCAAGGAGATTTTTGGTGCTCATCTTTTAGTTTGTGAGACTTCTAAAGCATCATGGGATTTATTGAAAGAGATGTTCCAAGGGTATCCTAAGACGACTATGATTAAGTTACAAAAGCTTATAAAAAATTACTATAAAATGAAGTAAGGTGAAAAGGAAAGTATTAAAGACTTTGCAAAGTCACTGGATTTTCAAATGAAATGAGGGCCTATGGAGATGAAGTTAAAGAGGATGCAATGGTATCAAAGGTACTTTGTTCATTGCAAGAAAGGTTTGACCTATATGTAGGGGTCATTGAACCAACTAAAGACCTAACAACTATGATAGTGGGAGAGCTAGTCATATCTCCACGATCCTAAAAGCCTAGACTCGATAAAAGACATGGTGGAGGCCATGAGGGTAGCATTTCATGCTAAATTTAAGGTTTCTCTCATGTTATGGCTTATTTTCTAAGACTTAAATCTGATACACTCACCGTGTTTAGAATGTTCGCTAGTTAGATAAAAACTCAAACCAAGGAAAGGTTAAAGATGTTGATTATTTCACACAAAATCAACTCAGATTTAAGAATTCGTTTATGTAAAATTTGATCATCATCCGTAAGCTAAATCACATAATGCCTAGTATAAGTTAGACACTAGTGAATTTTTTCATCACACAAAACACCATTTGTTGCTACATATATTTATAATTGGGGGTGGACAATTCGGGTTTCGATCCGGGTTCCACGGGTTCGGTCCATGTTCGAGTTCTTCGGGTTATAAAAAATTGAAGCTGCATTGGAACCGTTTGGTTTTCGATTTGGATCCCTCGAGTTTCTATTCAGGTTCGGGTTGTTCGGGTTTTGAAACATTGAACCCAATGAAACCTGAATTGTATTTGGGTTATTTGGATATTTCGAGTTCTTCGGATTTTTAGATTGTTTAGGTATGGGTCATTCGGGTTTTAGAACAGGTTCTACGGATTTTTTGGGTTCTTTGTGAATTTTTGGGTAATTCCAAATTTAACATACAAAAAGTTCAAAAAAAAAACCAAATAAAAATCCATAAAAATATCTTCAACTAAATAAACTATTCGATTCATTCTTGTAGAATACTTCTACTCCAAAAAATGCCAAAATAAACTTCTTCAACCTGAAATTTAAACACTTTACGAGTTTAGATTAGAATACATAAATAAATATTTAAAGTTCATTTCATACATTGTAAATAAACAATGTAGAAAATAAATACCTAATCAAGTTGGACGAAAAGAAAATCATATCTCATAGTCATCCATCCTTTGTGTTCGATATGCTACATAAGAAATATTAAACAATAAGTCTAAAGTTAACATAATATGATAAAAAGAAATATAAAAAAATGCATACCTTGAGAAAGTGTGTTCATGACTTCGGTTTCATCCATTAATTGTTGAAGACTCATTGTTCTATCTACCCAAAATTATGATCGCAACCAATTTTGTGTCAAAATCAAAGCTTCAACCATATTAGGAGTCAATGAACTCCTATATTGGTTTAGGATACGTCCACAGGTACTAAATGATGATTCGGATGCAACCATTGAAATCGAAAAAATAGGTATGATCCATAGGCTCTCATATGGCTTTAATAAGAAAAGTATAAGTCTTGGAACTTGGTACTATTCACTTTCCACCACAACAATATGTCAAAATTTAGATCCAATCTGTTACAAGATTGAACTTTAAGACTTTCCATCAAATAAATATCCAATTCATTTGAAACATCCTTCGCCTTTCCTTTATCAACAACCAATTTCTTAAATTCTCCCCACTGATCATTTTCTTCCTCCTCACACTCATCAACCATATATTCTTCCTCCTCTTGGCTTTCACTACAACTTCCACTTTCCAAAATATTTTTCTTTTTATAATTTGCACTATAAACTCCATAAAGCTTCTGAAAAAATCCAAGAGTAATTCTTTCATCTCACCATATTTTACCACATCATTCTCATACATGTTTTCAAAACAATGAATTGCAAAATTCATTTTACTCTTTGGATGAAGGAAAATGGCGACTAGCAAAATCTTGTTAATTTGTTCCATACCTGCCCAATACTTATCAAATTTATCCTTTTTCATGCAAGATACCATACTACTCATTATAGGATCATCACTACTAGCCATCGACCTCAATCATTTCAATCTTTCATATTTCATTAAAACATCCACTAGATGTCACTTTTGTAGAAGGAGAAAATGCTAACGTAGAATCATAAAAGATTTTCAAGAATCTTACCATTCGACGAGCATTTCCCCAATCACTACTTGATGGCGGTCCAACCCTTCTCCTTCCACTTACTGTATCTTCCTAATGAAAATAAACATCATAATGTTTGTCCTCATCTGCCATTCTATCAAATGCCTTTCCAAATTTTACCACTACACTCAACGTAAGATAAGTTGAATTCCATCTTGTGCTATAATCCAAAGCAAACTCTCTCGACCAATTTTTTCTTGTAATACTCGAACTTGAAATGCCTGAAACCTTGAATCAGATGATCGAACATGTTTCATTGCATTCCTTATATTAATCACACTATCACCAATCTCGCTCAAGCCTTCATTTACAATTAAATTCAAAAAATGAGCACAACATCGTACATGAATAAATTCACCATCATGTACTAATGCATCATCTCTCCAAATCTTCAATTGTCAACCTCTTAATCGCACGATCAATCGAACTAGCATTGTCAACAATTATTGTAAACACTTTTTTTATATCCCAATCAAGCAAATATTTCTCAAGTTGCTTTGCAATTGTTTCCCCTTTATGATTAGACACTGGACTAAAACTAATATTCTTTCGATGTAATTGCCACTTACTATCAATAAAGTGAGTAGTGACGACCATATAACTCACAGATGTGATAGAAGTCCATAAACCGGTTGTCAAAGTCACCCTTCCCCCTTTAATCATACTTTTCAAAATAACTTTTTCAGAAGCATACATTTGAAGCACATCCTTGGTAATATTTTTTCTCGAGGGACAACAAAATTAGGACACAAGACACTGTAGAGATGTCTAAACCCAACATTCTCAACTATAGGAAGTGGCATTTCATCCATAATAATCATTTTAACTATTGCTTGCCTATATGCTTCTTGACTAAATCAATGAGAACCAACATATTAAAATCATTTTGACTTTCAGTATCAGCTCTAGTTAAGACCTTTTGACTATCACTTTCAACAAAACTCTTATAGCTTTTGCAGATGCGAAGATGTTTATTCAAACTACTAGTCCCATTGGTACTAATTTCGCATTTCAATCTTATCTTACAGTAATTACACGTACTGTAATCGTCACATTCTCTGGAAAAAATGTTCCCATATCTGAGATCGTTGAAGATACTAATTTTTGGATTTATGAGGCATATCACTGTTTGAGATGTCGCAGCTCTTTTGTTCGATTGAACTTCATTACCACCGGTTTGATAAAAAACAGTCATCTCCAAATCCATCTAAAACATAAATCAAAGCACAAAAATTTTAGTAATTAGTAAACTGTAGACCAAATTTAATTAGTAAAATCTATTGAAGATTCGATGGATGGAACAATGAGAGGGGGAAGGACGGACAACCATAGGATGAGCAGGCAAACGTACGAGAGACGATGAACAAGGCAAGCACAACACACGAGCAGGCAGATGCACGGGAGGAACAACCACGGGATGAGGAGGCAAACGCACGAGAAGATAGATGCACGAGAGGACCAGCCATGCAATGCATGGGACGAGACGACGGACAGGTACACAGACGCACGAGAGGAGGCGATAGACGTGTATGGGTATGGCTGACGAACAAGCACATCGGCAAAGAAGAGGCACTGCTCGTGAAGGTTGGACAAAGGTAGGAGGCACCGAGATAGAAGATTTAGGGTTTGAGGAGGAAGAAGGTAGGAGCCCCGAAGAGGATGTGAGAAAGAGAAACAAAGTAGTCATAAAATTTGGTTAGGGTTTTCATTTTTTTGAGTTTTTTTTTGTTGTTTGGGTTCCTCGGGTTATCCCGAACCCAAATTCGAACCGAACCGAATCCAAATGGATTTTTTATATTGAATCCATATGGGTTTTCTATATAACCCATACACCTTATGGGTTTGGTTATTCGGGTCGATCCGATTCGGGTCGGTCCGAGTAACCCGAAATGCCCACCCATATTTATAATGTATCGTTCTGTAGAAACTAATCACATATTACTATGGAAACAAGTCATTAGCAGTACTAGAACTTAATATTGATTATCTTACTTTATTTGGGCGCGTTCCTAATTTTTTTAAAGAATTTTTTGGAGATGAAAGGGGTTTCCTCTAATTTCACACAATATATGGAAGAACATTAATAGAAAAGATTAAAACGTTTGAAAGAAATAAGAAAAGGAATACTATTCATTTATATGTAAAGGAAAGAAAATATGCTCACAAAAAGATAGGGAGAGAACAAGGAATGATTGGAAAGGATCAACAAGTTTCATGAGCTAACGATACTCTAGACCATATGATTGGATCATGATATTGGATGCTATCCGAGGATCTTTTTGCCAATGATAGGGTCGACTGTAATCACCGTGATTGAATTAAGAGATCGGATGCTAACATTCCCCTTCAAGTTTGTAATGATCAATGATTGAGTCGTGTAGCCTCATTAAAAAATTTACCAAGAAAACCCAATGAGACAAAACTTGGTAAATTAAAAAGAGTTCTATCACGAAGAAGTTCTTGCATTTGCATCATCCGAACTTGGTCTTCTAGGCGGCTTTAGGATATCGATGAGGTCCATCCTCTTTTGAAGACTTGTAGTACGTCTCTCACAGAGAGCTTTGATAAATAAATCCACTAGGTGGTCCGAACTCCTTGGGTAGGTAGTTGAGATGATTCCATCTTTTATTTTCTCACGATAAAGTGACAGTCGACCTCGATGTATTTGTTCTTTCATGAAAGGCTGCCTTCTTGGCTATGTGGATATCGGCTAGATTATCGCCAAGGCAACATAGTATGATAGAAGAATGGCTCTAACCGAAGTGAGCTCACATGTAGTGTTAGACATGCTTCTATATTCCGCTTTAGCACTCAAGCGAGCAACCACACTTTGTTTCTTACTCGTACCAGGTTTTAGACGTTCGATCAGTTCCATCTCCAGCCCAATCAGCATCGTAATACCCCACGATTGTTGTATTACTGGTACGCTCCATACAAACTCCCTTTCACAGTGACCCCTTTATATATCTAAGAATTCTCACCACGAGTAACTAGTGTCGCTTCTCTAAAGCATGCATGTATTGGCTAATGGTAAGATAGATTAGCTTTCCCACGATTTGTTGGTATTGAGACACATTTGATATAAGTTCCCCTTCTTAATGATCCTTATACATGTTATTAATGGACATTTTAACCGGTTTGGGGCCAAGATTTCTTATATGAATTAGGAGATCGAGAATGTATTTACATTGAGTCAAGAACAAACCATTCAATTCTAGGAAAGTAATTCAATTCTTCTAAATTTTATGTTGAAGGTTCATTTTAAGAATTCTTTTGTTTTTCCAATTTCAATATGATCATTTCCGATAAATGTCAACAACGTAGACGAGAATAACGATGGTACTTGATTCCCTTTGAATTAAAAATAGAGAATTATCTCCTTCGCTTTTAACGATTACATGACAAATGAGTGTATGATGGAAATTGTTATACCACGCTCTTAAAGATTGTTTTAGGCTGTATATGGCCTTCTTCAGTTTGCAAACTCAGTTGGTGCCATTGACATACCTTGGTGAACAATGCACGTAAATCTCTTCGTCAAGATCTCCTTGGAGGAACATATTTTTTCATCTATCTATCATAGGTCCCAATTACGATTAATAACCACGATAATAAGATGCATACCATATGAAGTTTAGCTACGAGAGAAAATGTCTCGGTGTAGTCTATCCATAGGTTTGAGTATAGCCTTTTGCTACACCTCGGGCTCTGTGACATCCAATTGACACATCACTTCTACACTTGATTTTGAATATCCACCCACATCCCTATCTTTCTTAGCCTCTTTAGTACATCCACAAGATCCCATGTCTGATTTTTCTTAAGGGCACATATTTCTTTGTTCATGGCGGACTCCCACTCTGGATGATTCATGACGTCAGTTTAGGGATTAGATTTTGTCCTTTATCGATTTTGCTGAATTGGGCAGAGTGATGAGTTGGTAAGAGATATGTATCACAATAATTTTGTATCGGGTGAGAGATTGCAAGACCTGTGTAGTACTCTCCTTTCTACAACCACTATGAGACCGGTCTTCGGATCCCAATATTGTGCCGCGAGACGACAACATCATGGTGCTCTTGAAATAATTGTATCTTTTAAATTCTCCACCTCCTCATTTGGAGTATCGAGCTCCAGAGCGTGATCTTTCAAGACATCTACAATTCGACCAGTTGTACGAATAAATTCACGTGTCACGTGGACATTTTATATTGTGTGGTTATAACTTCTGATCACCGCTCTTCTGCTGCCTCGATTAACACAGTCTCTCTAATATTCTAGGTAGACGTATGCAGGCAATCATGTGACAACTGAAACGATTCGTCTATAGATTGAGGTTCTGATGTCGATTGATATGATCCTGTGTCAACTTGTTATTGAAGACCTGTAATAAGAAAAATGTAAAGAAGAATTGAAATCTTGTGATACTAAGAGGTTTTTAAGATCAGACCAACTTTGTTTCTCATAGATCTTGTTTTCTCATAGAAGTGGATTTCACGAGATACAATAATCTGTCACAAGTCTAGATGATATCATTTGTAACCCTTCAAGTTCGGGCTATATCCCATAAACATGCACTTCATCCTTTTTAGATTGATCTCAGTTCATGGATGTTCAGTAAGGACCCTGTCAAGAAATATGGAATTCCTTTCTCTTGGGGCAACTGAATGTAAAAATTCACAAATTTCTTCAATTTGGATGATGATATATGCAATAATATACTGACCACAAGGAAACTGCGAATCCAATATAGAGCTGAAGGTTTTGGTTACGTATGGAGGAGACATGTTTTGATCAGCTTACCTGGTAGCGTACTTCCGAATTGGTTTCTCTATAGAAACAATGGTTCTTCATTACACTTCAATTTCCTTGGAAACGGTATAAAGGTAACTTCATGGGTTTTACGCTTCAGTGACAAAAATCTTTTCATCTTATGTGAATACTGCTATGAGTCAATAGAATTTGATTGTCATAGGTCCCAATTAAGATTAATAACCACTGATAATAAGATGTATATCGTATGGAGTTTAGCTATGGGAGCAAATATCTCGGTAGTTCTGTCCATAGGTTTAAGTATAGTCTTTTGCTACATCTCAAGCTCTGTGGCGTCCAATTGACACATCACTTCAATAATTGATTGTAAATATCCACCTACATCCATGTTTTCTTATCCTTTGTTACATCCACAAGATCACACGTCTAATTTTTCTCAAGAACACATATTTCTTTGTTCATTGCGGACTCGAGATGATTCATGAACTCGATTTGGGAGTTAGATTTCTGTCCTCGATCGATTTTGCTTAACAGGGTAGAGTGATTAGTTGGTAAGAGAGAGGTATCACAATAATTTTGTATTGGGTGAGAGATTGCAAGACTTGTGTAGTTACTCTCTTTTGTGCAACCACTTTGAGTTCGGTGTTCAGATCCAATACTTTGCTGAGGGCAAAAAAAAAACATCATGGCGCTCTTGAATAATTGCATCTTTGAAAGTCTCCTCCTCCTTATTTGGAGTATTGAGCTCCAGAGTGTAATCTTCCAAGACATCAACAATCCGACCAGTTATACGGTCAAAATCATGTGTCACGTGGACATTTTTTATCGTGTGC
>CM071873.1:20004085-20031858 GCA_036759665.1 Gynandropsis gynandra
CTGGAATGATGCCCGATCGGGCATGGCATGTGTGCCCGCTCGGGCACAAGGCAAAATGGGCGGGCATGCTTGCCCGAGTCGTGCTAAATGGTCCACACAATTGGCCGTAGGTTTTGCCCGATCGTGCAAGGGTTGTGCCCGACCGGGTGAGGCTTTTCCATGCTCAATCTCGTCCCGTTTGTCTCGTGATGATCCCCGAAGTTGCTCGTTAGCTCCGTGCATGTTCCTTTAGCATCCAAAATGGTCCAAATACGCGTAAAAACCTGTAAGAACATGAAAAGCACGAAAGCAAATAAAACGGATACGGAATCATACGTAGAACATCACATATGTATCAAAAACGTCTCCTAAATCGTGTAAGAAATACGTATGAAAACGAGATGATCATAACCCTTCAAGGTCAGGCTATATCCCACAAACATGCACTTCATCCTCTTTAGATTGATCTCAATTTGTTAATGTTCTGTAAGGACCTATCAAGAAATATGGAATTCCTCACTCTTAGCATCAACGAAATGTATAAATTCATAAATTTCTTCTAATTGGATGATGATATGTGCTATAATATCTTGACCATGGGAAACTACAATTTCAATATAGAGCTGAAGGCGCTCTTCTGGTTACGTATTTCTCTATTTGTATACGATCTTACGAAGTAAAGAGTCTTATATTTCCTTATCCGATTAAAAGCTTTCATCTTTTTTTTTTCGGTGTAAGGGAGGAGACATGTTTTGATCTGCTTAGCTGGTAGCTGGCTTCCAGATTGGTTTCTCGATAAAAACAATGGTTTTTCATTAAGCTTCAATCTGCATAGAAAATGGTGTAAAGGTAGCTTCACGGGTTTTGCACTTTGCAACGTGGTTTCAAAGTTGCGACTGCTATATGATATCAAACTCTTCTTTTGAGAAAGGCTTTCTCTGCCAACCAAACAACGGAGGCTTTGTAATGGATTTGAAATTAGTTTTCATCTCGAAATGATCTCTCAAATCCAATCCAACAAAGATATAAAAAGTGAGAGTATTTACAGTTATAGTAAAACAAAAATTAAGTGTTACGTTAATCTATATACATTTACACTATTTGTCACAACTTGCAATAAAATATTTAGGTCTTGATACCGTATCCGAAAGGAAAAAGAGGATCGTAATTCTTGTCCCCAACATTCATTGGAAGTTGATCAACGTTCTTCATCCACGTACGTGCTAATGTCCCCGTGAAGGGAAAATCCCCAAAGAGCACGTCGGCGACACCTTGGCCTTTGGTTCCCGGCAGCCATGCCACTGCCAAGGCGTCGATCATGTGGAGATAAGGTTCAATCACAAGGGGACGTCCCGTGATCATAACAACTGTTGGTTTTACCTTAGAGCAAGACTAAGGTTGCTCCTCTTCATCTAGTTTTAGTTTTTATGCAAAGGAAAGAAAAATAAAAGAAGAGCATTCTGGAATTGTAACAATGGTGAAAGGTTCTTGGTTGAAAAACTTGCTGAAAAATTGCAGAAAAGAGATGGTGAATTTGGGAAAATTGGTGAGTTTGTTCTTCACCTATATTAATATTGATACAAATTGCTTTACAAAAGCATAACAACCCTACTTTCTGATCCTAGATCCTTTTACATATTTTCTAGTTTTAATTATATATAAAATCAACCTATTTTAGGCTGTAAAAACCGTTGCAACAACCTGCAATTTTACTCATGCTGTCTAAAATCTGTTGCAGGTCATTTTCTGAGTTGTGGACTTCGTGTGCTTCAAATAAGTGGACTGGGCTTCTTCAACAAACTTTCGGGCTTCAGCAATTAGGGCTCCGTATGGGCCTTCTCCTCGTGGCCCAGTATCCTCATTTTCCAGTCTAGGGGTCAATCCCCTCACTTCATCGTCCTGATTTCCATTTGCTGCAAACCCTAGAACAATCCACCGCCTCGCCCCGCCGTTTTCACCGTCGCCGGTGTTGCCCGGACCGTCCGTCGCCGTCCAGTCGCCGTCCAGTCGCAGAGGGGAGATGATGTCTTCAATCTCCCTATTAGCTCCCCTCATGCAAGCTCCCTCTCGATCGCGCGATTCCTCTTCTTCTCCGATGCGATTCCGTCTCCGGTGGTGCCGTCGTTCAGTCCTTGTTTTCGTCCGCCGTGTTGCTCTCTCTCCGGCGTCAGTTCGCCGGTAAGACCTCCTTCTTTAGACAGTTCGTAACCTGCGATAAATCTAAACCCTAACTCGCCTCTTCTCCTCGTGTCAGGTCCTTCGCTCGGTCATGCTTCGTCGAGCTCCTCTCTGCCTGGTTCCGGTGTGCCTCCAGGTGATTCGGCCTCACCCAGCGGCTCTTCCTCTCCCGGCGGCTGTTCTCCGACGGTAAGTGCCATGAATCCACCAATTTCTAACCTTTTCTTCGACTGTCCATTGCTGCCAAGTCCAAGTTCTGATTTTTTGTTCTCTTTTGTGTATTAAGGATTTCCACTGCTGCCTTCTCTGGACAGAATCGTCACCGGCGGTCCTTCGTCTCCACCGCACTGTAAGTTTTTAATTTTCCTTTCTTGGTCGTAGGTTAGTTGTTGTAACCACAACTCACGGTTGGTGAGTGTGGTTAAAACTGTTGTGTACTCAGCCTTAGGCTGAGCAGTAGGGTCTTGCCTCCATGTAGAAAACTTTGAACCAACTTTAAAATTATCTCCGTTTTCGATTCTGGCATCGGCTTTGCCATCGATGGAACCAAAAACCAAATAGTCCACCAACTTGGGGTTCTCAACCCCTTCAATTTGACAACTATAATCAAAATTTAAATCTGTTTTAGGATACCTTACTTGATTAGTAGGGTTCTCAATCGTAGCCTCCTCAATCGTTGTTAGATAACAGCTTGCCAAATTTTCTTCCTCGTCGTGCTCTTTAGTTTTTTTCCATTTTAGAGTGTAGGTTTTGTCGATCATAGGAACCTCCACCACCTTAGCTCCCTTCTTATCCCGAATCTCACAAAAACCTTCAGCAAATGAAACTTTGCATCCATTTCGTACCATTTGTGGTACACTTAGTAAGTTTTTACTTAAACCCGGAATCAAAAACACATCGTTAATGATCCGTTTCCCCTTCTTAGTCATAACCTCAATTGAACCTTTTCCAACAGTAACTAGTTTCGCTCCATTTCCTACTCTAATAGGTATACCTATCTAGAGTAGTGAAATACCTTTCATCCCGAGTCATGTGGTTTGTCGCACCACTATCTATTAGCCAAACTCCTTCTTCGTTTTTAGTCGTCGTATGTGCTGCTGTAAACAGCGCGTTATCCTCCTCTTGTCCGCTTGTTAATCTCGCTTGATTCAATGAGAATTTCTTAAATCTGCATTCCCTCGAAAAATGCCCTGTTTTCCCACAATTGTAGCATTCTTTAGACGTTTTAAAGCCTCTAGACCCTTCTGGTTTGTCATTCTTGTTTCTGAAAAAACATTGTGTGTCGATATGGTTGTCCTTCTTGCAAATACTGCATCCTTTCCTCGTTTTAGTAGTGCTGTCCACTGGTTCCTTCAATATGTCGTATCTTTTTCCAGCTTTTGTGTTTTTATATTCTTGATATTTTGAGTAGAAAGCTCCCTCTAGGCTTGAACCACCTCGGTCCTCAAGCCTAAACTCTTGTGATTCTAGTGCGATCACAAGTTCCCCAACGGTTAACGTTTCCAAGTCTTTCGCTTGCTCCAAAACACCCACATATGGGTCAAACCTCTCATGTAGAGAGCACAATATTTTTGAGACCATCTCGTCTTCTTCCATTCTAGCCCCGTAGGCTCGAATCTCGTTTCCAATCTCCGTTATCTTGTTTGCATAGTCTTTAATTTTTTCTTTGTCGGTTTGCCTCATGTTGTAAAATGAGGCCCTCAAACGTTGTAGCTTAATCCGAGCTGCCTTAGGATCCCCTTGGAACCTAATTTTCAGCAAGTCCCACGCAGCCTTGGCTGTCTCGCACGTGGACAGATGTGCACTGAAGATTTCTTCAGTCATAGCATGATAAATCAGCTCTAACGCACGCTGATCCTTCGCTTCCAGCTCCTCCCATTCTGCCATCACTCGTTTTTTCTCTTCCTCGGTGACCATATCACCGATTTTAGCATCTCCGGTAGCCCTTCCATGACCACCTTCCACAACCCCTTAGATCTTAGGGTTGGTTTTATCTTAATTACCCATAGATTGTAGTTCTTCCCTTCAAACACCGGAATCGGTGTAACTCCTTGAATTCTGTCCATCTTTGATTTTTCTGGTTTTTGGTGCTGATTTGGTGCCGTTTGTGCTGGTTTTTGTGCTGCTTCTCGCCGGTTTTTAGTGCTGTTTTCGCTGGTTCTTAGTGCTGTTTTCGTTGTGTTGCTGGTGCTGATTTTTGTGCATTTTGTGCTTGAATCATCCTCCCCGATCTTGTTAGCTCTGATACCAATTTGTTGGTTTTACCTTAGAGTAAGGTTGCTCCTCTTCATCTAGTTTTAGTTTTTATGCAAAGGAAAGAAAAATAAAAGAAGAGCATTCTGGAATTGTAACAATGGTGAAAGGTTCTTGGTTGAAAAACTTGCTGAAAAATTGCAGAAAAGAGATGGTGAACTTGGGAAAATTGGTGAGTTTGTTCTTCACCTCTACTTGATATTAATATTGATGCAAATTGCTTTACAAAAGCATAACAACCCTACTTTCTGATCCTAGATCCTTTTACATATTTTCTAGTTTTAATTATATATAAAATCAACCTATTTTAGGCTGTAAAAACCGTTGCAACAACCTGCAATTTTACTCATGCTGTCTAAAATCTCTTGCAGGTCATTTTCTGAGTTGTGGACTTCGTGGGCTTCAGATAAGTGGACTAGGCTTCTTCAACAAACTTTTGGGCTTCAGCAATTAGGGCTCCGTATGGGCCTTCTCCTCGTGGCCTAGTATCCTCATTTTCCAGTCTAGGTGTCAAACCCCTCACTTCATCTTCCCGATTTCCATTTGCTGCAAACCCTAGAACAATCCACCGCCTCGCCCCGCCGTTTTCACCGTCGCCGGTGTTGCCCGGACCGTCCGTCGCCGTCCAGTCGCTGAGGGGAGACGATGTCTTCAACAACCACACATTTCAATCCACTGACGTTCTGGATCATCGTATGTCCTGGCTCAGGGAGGGCCAACGTCGGGTTGTCACCCCTTGTCTTGGCGTATGGCTTCTCTCCTACGACAACCACCACATAGGAGGCATCACTGTGGTGTTTGATGGTGTCAGCGTTTGTTTCCTCTACGTAGACAACTTCAGTTATGGTCTTGTCCACTGTATTTTTTACAGCTTGCAAGATTGTTGTACCTATATATGATCCAACATCACATGAAAATGTTTTGACGAAGCCAAGGTATTTGCTTGAATAGGTATACATGTTCATCGTTTTAAAGCGTTAAATTGGTAGAACTGCAACATCAATTGTTCGTTACTTTTTGTCGTTGTAGAAATGAGTTACCGGTTGTATTGCCCGTCGGGAGAAACATTCTAGCATTGCCGGGGACATTGGTTCCGTTGAATTCTTACCAAGTGAGAGTGAAACCTCCGCATTGCCAACCCAAATTGTTGGCGTGTTGGCCAGCAACCAGAATCTTCTTTGCGTTCTTCGCCAGTGGAACAACTTTCTCGTCTTTTGTCTTCCCATTTTTCAGCAATACTATTGATTTCCTCACAGCTTCTCTCGCTACTTCTCGATGTTCCTGCATGATTATACATACGATTTCAATTCAACTAGTTCGATCTCTGTCTTATACAAATAGGGGAAGAATTCGACAAACCTGTGATCCAAGCTTGGAAACTTGATTTGGATTGGCATAAGGGTTCTCAAATAGGCCCATGGTAAATTTCACACGCAAGATCCTGCGGACCGCGTCGTCTATGCGGCTCATTGGTACGAATCCACGGTTCACGAGATCTGTAAGGCTGTCTATGAATTCCACAAATCGAAATGGGACCATAACCTGCAAACCATCGAATTATAATCAACGAACAAATTTGTTTGTAAATTGATTTTTGATTCAAATCAGCTATGAAAAGCGTAGCTAACCATGTCAATTCCTGCATTGATCGATGCTTCTATGGAAAACGTGTAGTTAGCACGCTCTGGAGTGGTAATCTTATCTATCCCGTCGCAGTCAGAGATAACATAGCCCTATTTATGCACATGAATTCATTATTGTTAGAAATATGGATGCGGTAACAAAGACAACATGACTATTAAATTCTTTAATTCAATAGTTGAACAAATAGTGAATATCTCAATCGACCTGAAACTTGAGAGCGTTCTTGAGGTAATTAGTAAGCATCGCTTTGTTGGCATGCATCTTTACGCCATTCAGACTCGAGTAAGAAGCCATAATCGAGGTGATGCCTTTCTTGATTGCGGTTTCAAATGGAGGCATATGGATTCCGTACAACGTACTGTTGTCAGCCACAGTGTTATACTCGTTGACTCCGTTTTGTGTTCCGCCATCACCCACAAAGTGTTTAGCGCAACCACCCACATTAGTCCTGCGTTGTCGTATATATACACATTGAGATTCAACACGCATTTATCAAGAATCAACATGTATACATATACAAAGCTTATGTCCTTACTTGGTCATAGCAACGTACGGGTGGCCTTCAAGGTTCGGAGGGATTTTTCCTTGCAAGCCATCGATTATTTCAGTCATCATATTGACAATCGAAGGATCTTCGCTATAGCTTTCGTAACACCTTCCCCACCTAGGATCTCGACACACCTGTTCCGTTCAATGTTAGGATTAATGTCTTGGCGATGCGTATTTACATGTTCGAAAATCGTATCCATGGCGTTACACTTACCGCTACACAAGGTGCAAATACTTGAGCAATTCCGGTCGCCTTTACCTCAAGCGCAGTTATAGCTCCAATTTTTCTTATAAGTTCAGGGTCCCTAACAGAACATAAAACAACAATTGAGATATCAATATGTGTGAGTACGTACATACATTCATATATACATTCACAAAAAGTGTGTGGAGTGTACGATTGACGATAGGCAAACCTGGTCACTCCAAGGCCAACGTTGTGAGGGAAAATGGTGGCATTGATAAAAGTGTTGTGGCCGTGAATCGCGTCAACCGAGTAAACAATCGGGATTCCGAGTCTCGTGGAGAGGCTCTGCTTTTGAATAGCATTTACAAGCCTCAATCTCTCCGTTGGATCAGCTCCGGTGTCATAAGGGTTGCTCAAAATGCTACCTGTACATAATGTAGTTTAAGTAACCACAAACTAAACACAAAGCTCTCGTTGCGGAAATAGCGATAGGAATCAGTTCCTTACCGATCATATATCTGCGGAAAAAGCCAGGGCCAGGTGACAAAGAGTAGTTAGCTCGATTAACTTGGCTCATCAGGCAAATTTTTTCTGGAAGGGTCATTTTGTTCAACAAATCCTCAATCCTCTCCTCCACAGGAATCTTTGTACTTGATGCACTCTGGTGTTGTTGCATCTCCATAATAATGGCTAACATACAAAACAAGAATGGTTGTCGCCACAAATATAAACACGTTCGCCATTGTGATATATATATATATATATATATATATGAACGTAAAAAGAGAACGAGATAAGAAAGAATGATGTTTTCTTGTGGTGAGGTGAAAAAATATTAATGATAGTTTAATTATTTATAAGGATAAATTTTAATGCTTTTTTTTGGGATGTTAGTTAGTTTTAGTTCATTACACTAAATTTAACGAACAAAATAGACCAAATGTTAATTGGATTTTAGGTTGTCTGAAGTAGCAACCACTTCCTACTAACCATTCTACACCTCTTTAACCGTCTTCAGTTATCATTTTGTGTCTTTCCATTTTATTCTTTTATTTATTTATTTTGGTATGGAAACAAATTAAAAATGATTAATTTCTTTTTTTATACAATTTACTTTCATTTCGTCTGCACATCGCAAATGGCTCTCATATATCTGTTTCATACAATCCAAATAAAGCCTAGTTTTATGGATGTCTTCAAGAGTCCGATTGACCAGATTTAGACAAAGAAAGTAGAGGTAAACTCTAAAACTTAACCTAAAATCTTTAGGTTGATTAAAGGTTAAAGATGCAGAATATAGAATCTCCTATACCAGTATTAGAGGGTAAGAACTACAACTTATGGATCATAAAATGAAGGCAATATTGAGATCCAGATGGTTGTGGAAAGTTGTGACACCTACTAAAGAGGAACAACATAGAGCTTTTAGTTACATGGGAAGAACTAGAGGCTAAGGAATAAATTGCAATCTAGTAATAGAATAGGACAGTTTCAAGGAGATTTTTGGTGCTCATCTTTCAGTTTTTGAGACTTCTAAGGCATAATGGGATTTATTGAAAGAGAGGTTCCAAGGGTATCCTTAGACGACTATGATTAAGTTACAAAGGCTTATAGAAAATTACTATACAATGAAATAAGGTGAAAAGGAAAGTATTAAAGACTTTGCAAAGTCACTCAACTTGCAAATGAAATGAGAGCCTATGGAGATGAAGTTACAGAGGATGCAATGGTATCAAATGTACTTTGTTCATTGTAAGAAAGGGTTGACCCATATGTAGGGGTCATTGAACCAACTAAAGACCTAACAACTATGATAGTGGGAGAGCTAGTCATATCTCCATGATCCTAAGAGGCTAAATTTGATGACAGACATGGTGGAGGCCATGAGGGAGCATTTCATGCTAAATTTAAGGTTTAAAATTGGGAAAAAAGATAGACTCAAACAAAAAAGGTTTTGGTAAGTGATAACACCTAATACTTCATAGTAATTTCGTCATTTATAGGTTTAGTTTTGTTACGATTCTTAGATTTTACCGATATATTGAGCACGATTGAGGTCTTCTTCTATCATTTTATTTATTTTATAGGAAAGGAAGACATCCAAAGGAAACAGACGTAGATGCCACAAATCTACCCGAAAACGTGACCAAAGTGACCAAGGTGTGAAAGGATCACAACCATGCATTATCACTGCTGCACGACCGAGAAGATTGCAGTGGAGAACACACAACACGGTCGGGTATCACTCCTTGCCCGACCGATCAACCAGGCTGAAGAAGCAGACTTGTGCACGGCCGGATACCCTTACAAGCACGACCGAGCTGAAGACACATGCAACAAGCACGACCAGGCTTCAACACTTGCACGAACGGGCTGAAGAAGCATGCCAAATACACGACCGAACTCACACACATGCACGATCGGGCTTTAGAGACAGATTGACCCCGTTGGTGTTGCACGACCCGGGCTTGTTCCATGCCCTGTCAGACACCTCAAGGAAAGCCGCTGCACGACTGGGCGTCATCTTGTGCACGACCGGGCTTGCATGGTAACTGACCAAGCGAATAACAAGGATCCCTTTGAACAAGCGTGTAGTTTAAAAACAAACCAGTAGACAGAAGAAAGAGGAGGGACCATACCAAAGAAGGAGAGAGAGCAAGATTAGAGAAGGAGGCTTCGACCATCCAAAGGATTCATCCGAGGCCACGCTTGGAGAAATAGACAAGATGAATACTTATGGTACATTCCTGCAACTTGGTTTTTCACTTCAGCTATATCGGCGTGTAGAGCATGCATCTCATCCACATTAGCCACCTTTGTTAGAAGAGTTGCGGCTGTATTCACCTGTAGCATTGCTTCCCTTGTCTGCCAATCGATCGATCAGGTCCTTGATCCGGGGAAAGGTGAGATACCTCCAGCTGTGGCTATGATCAGTATCCTCGTGTTGTTCAAAAGTCCTTGCAGAAAGTTATGTATGAGGTAGCTCTGATCTATGCCGTGGTGTGGGCAAAGGCGTTGTTAGCCTTTAAATCATTCCCATGCTTCAGATAAGCTCTCGGCTGCCCTTTACACAAACGTCTTGATCTGATTCTTGGCGAACTGAGCTTTACTCTGAGTGAAGAACCGCATCATGAACTTCTCCTCCAGTTGTCCCCATGACTGTATAGAATTTGGCAGTTGAAAGAGTAACCAATCTTGCGCTTTGTCCTTCACAGAGAATAGGAGGGCAGCTAACATGACATCCTCATCCGAAATCCATTCTTTGGCTCTAGTAGTTTTGCAAAGCATTTTGAAGTCCATGAGGTGCTGATTCGGATTCTCAACAGGTCTCCCTCTAAACGCTGCATTGCTTAGCATTTGAATAAATACCGTTTCTAGTTCGATCCGAGCATTCCTTTTATAGATTCATGACAAGTGCTGGGTGTGCCTAGGAACTGTTTAGAATCCATAGGTTATCGCAGCTTGCAATTAGTGGGGCAGCAAGGGGTGGTGTGCTTTGGTCGCCACGTTCTGCCATCTGTTCCTTTTCTCTCTCATCTGCAAGTTCGGTTTTGATTACCTCCTTAGGATCTCTGTCTGAATTTGCTTGTGTCGTCGTCTACCGGTTGGCTTGCAATAGCTTTCGATCTTTTCCTCAGCGCCTTAGTTGTTTTACCAATCTCTGGATCGCAGATATGATTAGCATTTCTGGTACCCTCATGCACAAGAAAAAACGAAACACTAGAATCGGGTGAGATTCGAAAGGTAAAAAAAATTAACTAAAAAAGAAAAGAAAATATATGAAAAAGAAATAAAGACTAACTAAAGACTCCGTAAAGGATTATGTCCCAGTTGAGAAGTATCCTAGCTCTAATGCCATAACAGATCCCTAGCAATGGTGCCAAAAACTTGATGGTGGTCGAACTCAAGTAATAAATTACCTAGACCAACGTTTCCGCACAAATACAGATTGTGTAGTATCAGGGTCAAACATTGGAGAACCGATTCAACTATAGAGTTTTCTAACTAATTAACAGGACATTTATAAATCAATTGGTGGATGTGGAATGATAACTAAACTATAAATTCAATGACGCTATATACCATAGGTTTTCAGAAGTGCACAAATAATGCAATAAGATTTTATTAAGGATCATGGTTATAGATATTATCACACATTTAGGGAATTCAAGCACTATCCTAGAGACTGACTTTTCCGATGCCTAATCCCACTATCTAGCATGCGTACTACAAACCTCTCAGTTGCACAATCCACATACTAAATGCACTAAGACCACTATCCTAATCCCTGGGTTCAGTCGACCGACCGGTCAAGGTTCTAAATCGATTAAAACCCCAAATCACGACTAGGTTCCAAAACCTGAGCTATCTTCCCATACAATTAGACTTTAAAAATCATTCATTCAAATGATTAGCAAGAATAAAAGCATTAGAAGCAACCAATCAATCCTAAAATGATCAAATATTACTCGCACATGAATTCAAAAAACAAAGCACGAACGAAATATATCTTAGACATAGGTAAAGGGAGAGATGATTCTCTGTTCTAATACCATAGCCTTCAATAGTTCGTCCGCGTTTCGAGATCGTCCCCTCTCTAGCCTTGTTTCGGCCTCCTCTCTTTTCTTCTCCTTCGCTTCCGCCTCTTTGGTCCTAAAGTGTGCTCATTTCCTTTTCTCTCCCTTTTCCTTTTCAGTCGTCTTTCCTTTTCGACCGGCTTCCTTTTTCTACAGGTGTCCTGGTTTCCATTTTTCCTTCTCCAACGGCTTGCTTGTTTCCTTATTGGTTCCAGCCTTCTGTTTCCATTTTTGTTCCAGCCGTGTGGCTTTTCTTTTCTCCCTTCTTATGCAACCGTGTCCCCTTTCTTTCCTTTTCTGTCCAGTGGTCGTTTTGCATGCGCCCCGTGCGAGCTTGGTGACCACCCCACACGTATCCATTTCTTTTCATGCTTTGGTGCTCATTTCTTGTTCGTTTCATGGCATTGTCTCGTGTTGGCGTCCCGATATCTTCGTTTCCTGCAAAACACGAGAAGACGATATAAGAAGATCCAATTTTGCTTAATAACTCTAGAAAGAGATGAAAATACTATGACAAATTAGACGTTATCAACAGAATCTCATCGAGCCGCACGGTCACACTAAGTCATAGACTCATATTGAAACACATGGTCGCAATGGGTCACAAATTGTCACACGGTCGCACTAGGTCATAGAGTCTCATCGAGTGGTACGGTCGCACTGGGTCAGAGAATCATATTGAAACACATGGTCGCACTGGGTCATAGAGTATCATCGAGTCGCACGGTCGCATTGGGTCATAGAGTCATATAGAAACATAGGGTCGCACTAGGTCACAGAGTCTCATCGAGTCGCACAGTCGCACTGGATCATAGAGTCTCTTCGGGTTGCACGGCCGCACTAGGTCACAGAGCCTCATCGAGACGCACACTCGCACTGGGTCATTTGAATTTGAAACACATGGTCACAGTGGATCACATAATTTACCATCTTTTTATGGTTTTGTTACAGGTGTAGTGGATTCGGAGGATGAGAAAATCACACTGATTCATTTTTTGTATGATGTTAAGTTGGAAGAAACGTAAATGGATAATTTGAATGGTTTTGTAGAGTTCAAGAAAACTAGAGAGTATTTTTCTATTGTCCTCCGATTAGTCTGACATACCAACAACTTATTGATGAGTTATGTGTAAAGATGATAGTGGGAAAAATACAATGAAGTTGAAGTTAAGCTATTTGCCTAATATTTGTGAAGATAGGAAGCTGACATATATAATGAATGACAAGAATCTTATTTGTTATATGTTAGATCGCATAAGAGGAATTCGAACATTGCTGTATGTGAAAGTAGAATCGACAAGTGTGAAGTGTGACATGGAAATTGAGAGGGAAGTTAAACCTGTAATTCCTGCTTTTGGAAGCATTGCTAAAGAAGGTGAGGATAGAGGTGTTGTAGATTATGATCACTGTGTTATTTTAGGTTCAAATAACAAAAGTAGAGTTCGGAGTAATCTGATGGAAACAATAAATACTTTGGATTCGGATAATTCTGATAGTGAACATACAAGCGGGTCAAGAGAATATGGTGGATGTACCATGAATGTGGTAGTTGATGAAGTCATTTGTGGCAGTAAGAACGTTGATTCTGATGTGCCAAGAGGGCTTAAGGATTGTGATGGTGAGAATAATTTGCAAATGGTAGTTTACGAGAAGGAAAAGAGTGAAAATAATATCTTATAGTTCGAAGATGGATTACAACTTTAAATTGGTCAAGAGATTGATAGCAAGAAAGATGAACAAGCATTCGTAAGGAAATGTTCACTTGAAGATTTTTTATATATAGAAAATTGAGTTCTGATTTGTAGTTGTGGGAAGTACGATGCAAGTTAACCGGAAATGGTTGTAAATGCAAAATTACACGTGGCAGCAATCCTGAATTCCAAACGGTTTAGTGTGAGAACACACTATCCCATTCATAATGGTTCATCTGTATCTAAACGATAGAAGCCACAAAGGGTACAACGCAATTGGTTAAGAATTATTTGAATGAGGAATATGCCTAGAAATATGAGACACCTACAACAAAAGAATTGATTGCTCGTGTAAAAGCAAAGTACGGTGCCAATCTATCATATTTTATGTCATTAAGAGGCAAATGCACTGCTCAAAAGAGGATTTGTGGTGATGACTTTGAACATTATAGCAGGCTTCCAGGGTGGTTGCACATGTTTACAGAAAGAAATCTCGGATCTGTCGTAAATGTTCAGTTGGACAATGATGGGAAAAGCTTTAAATACCTTTTTATGGCTGTTTGAGCGGCCATAAGAGGATGTAAATACATGCGTAAAGTGGTTGTTTTGGATGAAATATTTTCTGATAGGAGTATACAAGGGAGCATTGATCGAGGCAACAACGCAAGATGGTGAACATCACCAATATCCTCTTGCATGGGGAATAGTCGACAGAGAGAAGGATGAACCATGGACGTGGTTTATATCAAGGTTAATAGAGGTGATAACGGATGGACGTGATGTCATTATGATACCTAATCGCCACAAAAGTTTGATAAAAGCACTAAACCAAGTTTACAAACAAACTAATCATGGTTTGTGTCCGTCATGTATCGCAAAACATAAAGAGCTACGTCATAAAAGGGCAAGGTAGAAAGAGTTCAAAGGGTGATACTGTGGTGGAAATGTTCTTCAAATGTGCAGTAGCATACACAATGAATGAATTTGAAGTGCTATTTAATGATTTGATGGCTAGGTGCAAATATGATCTTTGTGACTTTTAAGACCATTTTTACCTTTTGGACCTTTGTGCAGGTATCCTATTGTTGCAAAATTTGGAGAAAGAGAAACTAGATTTTGTTAAGTAGGCAAGATGCAAATTTAATGGTGAAAGGTACAACTTATTAACTAGTAATGGGTCTGAGTCAATAAATTCAACGTTGAAGACGTTAAAAAAGTTTTCGATCCTAGGGCTTTTAGATATTTTTTTGGGAAAGGCAATGGAATGATTAAATAAGTATAGGTCAGAAGCAACTATTGCTGATGATTCTCAAAAGTTATCACCTTATGTTTTAAAAACATTACATGAACGGATTGGACAGTCTTCCACGTGTGACGTTATTGAATTGAACATATTGAGTGATGAGTATGAGGTGAGACACGAGATGGATAGAAGATTTGTAGTGAGTCTTCAAAAAAGAACATGCGACTACAAAATGTTTAATATGGATAAGTACCCATGCAGTCACACATATACGGCTGCACGTAACGTTGGTAAAGGTCACAAGAAACCAAAACTATGTTGAACATAATACCTTCGGGAGACATGGCGTTTGGCTTATCGAGAAACGTGTATTCGATTCGTAATTGCACTGATCGGAACATTCCTTCTCAATATTCTGATGTTACAGTTCTACCTCCTATGTTGGCTTAGAAAAAGGCAAAATGAGAGGCCTAAAGAGAATCGTTATTCAAGATCTGGTGAGGCTCGGAGAAATACCCCATCTTCGTCGAGACAATCCCATCTTCGTCGAGACAAACGGGTTCAAATGCCAGCATCACTGACAGTGTTTGGAACCTGACAACCGAGACAACGCTAACTTAAAAAAAGGTTTGTTAGTTTGTAATATTATATTATTTGTATTATTAGTTTGTAATCCTATATTATTTGTATTATTTGAACTAAACCTTGGTGACTTTCATCATTATAATTCGATAAATTCTTCGATTTTACATCTATTTTTCCTCATTGACGTTTAAGCATATTGTGACCTTTGTGACTCAAGCGACCCATGCGACCCCTGTGTTTTTGACACTCTCTGTCCATTCATCTCTATTACCCTTATATTAAAAGGTTCATCAAATTCTCTAAGTTTCACCATCACACCTATTTGAGATGAGATTGAATCATAAAAATCCCATCTCTTTCCTATTTTCATCTAAGTCTCTAACCCTAAATTCTCTAAAAAATCTTCATTACATTTCAGACCTTTCTGACCTTTATAACAAAGGTCACATGGTGGACGCAGCACATCGTGCTGTCTATGTGTTACTCAGGGTCTTGGTAATCGTCAGACTCGGTCTCAATACAGATACACACAAGTCCTTACAACGTTGATGAAGGACATTGTGTTGAATGTGCATTACATAAAGTCTTGGTAATCGGCAGACTCAGACATTGTGCTGTATCCGTGGTACTTAAGGCCACGGTTAGAGGTCAACTTGGAGATGGCGTTGAGGGAATTTAGAGGTCAACTCAGACATTGTGCACACACAACTCTCTAAAATGATTTACAGGGGAGGGCTATGATGTGTCTCTAAACTCTGCAAATTTGACCTTTGTGACCTTATGTAATCTTTTTTTCCTTTTTTTGTGACCTTTATGAACTTTTTTACCTTTGTCAAACATTATAAATAAATCTATATTTAAACGTTTAAAATGTCTTACTTTGCATCTATTGTTCGTAATTACGTGAAATCCATAAAAGTGTCGACCCTCAATTGGAATAAAATAAAATAAATTTTAAATGGGAACCCTTGGACTTACGTGCAATATGATCCTTGTGCGACCCTCAATTGGATTAAATTAGAATTATTTTTAAATGAGAACCCATCCCAATCATGCGACCCAATATAACCCTTGTGCGACCCTCAATTGGATTAAATAAGAATCAATTTAAAACGGGACCCATCCCAATCATACGACCCACTAGGACCCTTGTGTGACCCTCAATTGGATTAAATTAGAATTAAGTTTAAATGTGAACCCATTCGACTCATAAGACTACATATGACCCTTTTGCGACCCTCAATTGGATAAAATTAGAATCAAGTTTAAATGGGAACTCATCCGACCCAATGCAACCACATATGACCCTTGTGCGACCCTCAATTGGATTAAATTAGAATCAAATTTAAATGGTAACCCATATGGTCCAATACAACCCTCTCAATTGGAATAAATTCGAAACACTCATTTAATGCGACCAATGCGATCCATGCGACCCATGCGACTCATGCGACCCAAGCGACTCATGTGACCCATGGGACTCTTGTGAAGTGTTGTTTCGTTTTTAGACTCCTTTCTTCCGACCCATTTGACCCTTCCCACCCATGTGACTCATTGTTTTATTGTTAGACTCATGTCTTTTGACCGATGTCTATAAGTCAACGTCTATAGCTCCTCTCTTAGTCTGCGTCTCCAACCCAAAATTCTAAGAAAAATCTTTGTGACCTTTGTGACCTTCATCACGAAGGTGACATGGTGGTTGCAAGGAATCGTGCTGTCTATGTGTTACCCAAGGTCTTTGTAATCGGTGAACTCGGTCTCTATATAGTCACTCACGAGTTGCATTGGAGACCTAGGTGGCGGTGTTGGGTCACTCTTGAAATGTGACTGGAAGATGAAGTGCATGATAGGAGATAACTTTGGACTGCAATACTAAACAAGAAAAAAGCATAAGACTGGAAGACATAGTACATGGCAGGAGATAACTCCGACTAATGAATATCTCTCCATTGGAAATAGAATGCATGCATTGTCTTTGCTTCAAGAAAAGACAAAACACTAAAATCGAGTGAGCTTCGAAAGGTAAAAAAATTGACTAAAAAATAAAAGAAAAGATATGAAAAAGAACTAAAGACTAACTAAAGACTCTGAAAAGGATTATGTCCCAGTTCAGAAGTATCCTAACTCTAATGCCATGATCAGATCCCCGACATTAGCGCCAAAAACTTGATGGCGGTCGAACTCAAGTAATAAATTACCTAGACCAACGTTTCCACACGAAGACTGATCGTGTAGTACCAGGGTCAAACACCGAAGAACCGATGCAACTATAGAGTTATCTAACTAATTAACAGGACGAGTATAAATCAATTGGTGGATGCAGAATCATAACTAAACTATCTAACAAGATATATTCAATGACGCGAAATACCACAGGTTTTCAGAAGTGCAAAAATAATGCAATCCTAGGGATTGACTCTTCTGATGCCTAAATGCACTAAGACCGCTATCCTAATCCCTGGGTTCAGTCGGCCGACCGATCAAGGTTCTAAATCGATTAAAACTCCAAATCATGGCTATGTTCCAAAACCTGATCTATCTTCCTATACAATCAGACTTTTAAAATTTTTCTTTCAAATGATTAGCAAGAATAAAAGCATTAGAAGCAACCAATCAATCCTTAAATGATCAAATATTATAACAAAGCATTAAAGACTAGCATTCATTACATATTGGCAAAACTCTAACCCGTGTCCATGGATCTACTCGCACATGGGTTCAGAAAAAAGCACGAACGAAATCTATCTTAGATATAGGTAAAGGGAGAGATGATTCCCTGTTGTAATACTATAGCCTTCAATAGTTCCTCTGTGTTTCGAGATCGTCCCTCTCTTTAGCCTTGTTTTAGCCTCCTCTCTTTTCTTCTCCTTCTCTTCCGCCCCTTCGGTTCTAAAGTGTGATAATTTCCTTTTCTCTCCCTTTTTACCTCTTATGTTGGCTTAGAAAAGGCAAAGTGGGAGGCCTAAAGAGAATCATTATCCTGGAGTCCGGTGAGGCCCGGAGAAATACCCAATCTTCGTCGAGACAAACCCATCTTCGTCGAGATAAACGGGTTCAAATGTTAGCATCACTGACAGTGTTTGGAACCTGACAACCGAGACAACGCCACCATAAAAAAAGAAAGGTTTGTTGGTTTGTAATATTATATTATTTGTATGATTAGTTTGTAATAATATATTATTTGAATTATTTGGACCAAACCTTGGTGACTTTCATCATAATGATTCGAAAAATTCTTCGATTCGCGTCTATTTTTCCTCATTGACATTTAAGCATATTGTGACCTTTGTGACTCAAGCGACCCATGTGACCCCTGTGTTTTCGACACTCTCTGTCCATCCATCTCTATTACCCCTATATTAAAAGGTTTATCAAATTCTATAGGTTTCACCATCACACCTATTTGAGATGAGATTGAATCGTGAGAATCCCATGTTTTCCTCTCTTCGTCTAAGTCTCCAACCCTAAATTCTCTGAAAAATCTTTGTTACGTTTGTGACATTTCTGACCTTCATAACGAAGGTCACATGGTGGACATAGGGCATCGTGCTGACTATGTGTTACTCATGGCCTTGGTAATCGTCGGACTCGGTCTCTATGCAGATTCACATAAGTCCTTACAACTTTGATGAATGAGATTGTGTTGTATGTGCATTACATAAGGTTTTGGTAATCGGCAGACTCAAACATTATGCTGTATCTGCGGTACTTAAGACCACGGTTGGAGTTCAACTTCGAGATGGCGTTGAGTCACACATGCCTCTCTCTAATGATTTACAGAGGATGGCTAAGATGTGTTTCTAAACTTTGCAAATTTGACCTTTGAGACCTTATGTAACTTTTTTCTTTCCTTTTTTGTAACCTTTGTGACCTTTGTGATCTTTGTCAATCATTATAGATAAATCCAAATTTAAACGTTTAAAATGTCTTATTTTGCATCTATTGTTCGTAATTACGTGAAATCCATAAAATCGTCGACCCTCAATTGGAATAAAATAGAATCAAGTTTTAACGGGAACCCATCCAGCATATGCGACCCTCAATTGGATTAAATTAGAATCAATTTTAAACGGGAACCCATCCGAATCATACGACCCAATATGACCCTAGTACGACCCTTAATTGGATTAAATTAGAATTTTAAACGGGAACGCATCCCAATCATGTGACCAAATATGACCCTTGTGCGACACTCAATTTGATTAAATTAGAATTAAGTTTAAACGAGAACCCATTCGACTCATACGACTACATATGACCCTTGTGCAATCCTCAATTGGATTAAATTAGAATCAAGTTTAAACGAGATCCATGCGAATTATGCGATCCATGCGGCCCATGCGACTCATGCGACCCAAGCGACTCATGTGACTTATGTGACTCTTGTGACTTTTCGTTTCGTTTTTAGACTCCTGTCTTCTGAATTATGTGACCCTTCCCACCCATGTGACTCATTGTTTTGTTGTTAGACTCCTATCTTCCAACCCATATTTATAAGTCAACATCTATGTCTCCTATCTTAGTCTGCGTCTCTAACCCAAAATTCTATGAAAAATCTTTGTGACCTTTGTGACATTCGTCACGAAGGTGACATGGTGGACGTAGGGCATCGTGCTGTCTATGTTTTACTCAAGGTCTTGGTAATCGGCAGACTCTGTCTCTATGTAGTCACTCACGAGATGCATTGGTGATCTAGGTGGCGGTGTTGGGTCGCTCTTGAAATGTGACTGTAAGATGAAGTACATGGCAAGAGATAACTTTGGAATGCAATACTAAACAAGAAAAAAGCAGAAGACTTGAAGAGTAAGTACATGGCAGAAGATAACTCTCAACTAATGAACTATCTCTGAGTGGAAATAGAATGCGTGGAGAGTCATTGTTTCATGCTTCTGTTATCGACATTAAGAATCAATGTAGACAACAATATCAATAATAACAACATTTGAACAAATTCTAAATGTATTATTTTGATTAGTTTTTGTCATTTAATTCTTATAAAGCCGTAAATTCGTCGAGTTCGCATCTATTGATCCATATATGCGACCAAGCGACCCATGTGTTTCTTTTTTAAAATGCCATTATCAAAATATTTGAGTTGTAGATGTCTAATTAAGAATCAATATTGACAATAATTTCAATAATAACGATATTTGAACAAATATTAAATGTACTTTTTAAAATTTTCTCTAACTCATCCGACGGGTTCTTAGAACACTACTATCACTTTTGGAACACAAGCATTCGTTCTATACTTTTTGTGACACATTGATCAAAATCCGTTTTAACCATTGATTGACGTTGTAAATGTATTTTTTAATTGGGGTTTTGTCCTTTAATCCTTATAAATCCATAAATTCATCGAGTTAGCATCTATTGATCCATATATGCAACCAAGCGACCCATGCGCCCCTCAAATGGCAATAATTAGTTTGACATTGTAAATATATTGTTTTGGTTGTTCTTCATCATTTAATCAGTATAAATCCATAAATTCATAGATTTAGCATCTATTGATCAATATATGTGACCAAGCAACCCATGTGACCCATGCGACCCTCAATTAGCTTTAATTAGTTTGACGTTGTTAATGTATTATTTTGATTGGTTTTTGTCCTTTAATCCTTATACATCCATAAATTCTTCGAGTTCACATCTATTGATCCATTTATGCGACCAAGCGACCCATGCGATACTGTAAATGTATTATATTTACCATGCGATCCATGCGACCAAGCGACTTATACGACGCTATCAATATATTATTTTCACCATGCGACCCATAAATTAGTTATGCGTTGTGAACTAGTTTCACCAAAATTCCTGCCAAATTTTCACCAAAATTCCTGCCAAATTTTCACCAAAATTTCAAAAGACATAACAATGTGGTTAAAGTTGGTCACAACCTTTCTCTTTCGTCGATTCAATGTTAGGGTCATGTCTTTTCGAATTCCAACCGTTCCCTTTTTTGAATAAAGACACACTCTCTCTCTAACTCTCACCATCTTCCACCCATCTTTTGCTCTAACACTCATAATATCTTGGCTTCGAAAATATTATATTTCCCTCATTTTGTCCAAATCATTCTTTCCACCTATCTGGAGTACTACCTTGTAATCTCCTTCATCTGTCTATCTGTCGGAATGTTATATGTAGAGAATGTACAGATTTTTATTTTGTTTTTCATTTTTCCGAGGAAGTTCTTAGATGAGAATATTGACAGGAAAACTAGGGACAACAACACGACAATGCTTAAATCGGATGGGCCTTACAAAACATGAGAATTTTGTTGGATGGTTCCTGATTCACTGATGGATGGAAAGATTTCTCCAAGGACAATGATTTTTCGTATTGGGGATTTCGTAGTTTTTCGTCACGAAGGTGACATGGTTTTTAATGTCACCGGTTTCGGAGAAAATATGCGTAATATGCAATATGCATCATCATCATCAAATGTAGAAGCAGGATCATATTCTTTTGCTAAGACATTTTTCACGGCAACCGCAACGCATTCAAATCTAGCCGTAGATGCGTTGGTAAGTTACCTCAAGCCGATTCATCATATATCACTTCGGTTATTTATTCGATTTTTAATCATTTCTGCTAATATAACTTGGGTGATGGTGCTGAGGCTTCCGATAGGGTTTGCGAGGTCGAATGTTCTTAGCGATAGATGATGTAAGATTATGCTGATGATCGATCAAGAAACCGTGAGTCGTGGTGGCGCTAGCATTAGAGGGGATTGGAGAAAGTTTGTCACGAAAATGGATAAAACGAGGGATGTTCCCTCACATTCGAAGTGGTCTCTAATGGAGCAACACCTATGCTTCGGTATGTCCCTCCAACATGGTCTAACGACGACATTCTTTCATTTCAATAATTATTGTTCGGGGTTCATTCCCTTGAACTTGAACTTCATGTTTGTATATTGATTGGTTTTGATAATTTTTGTGGATTTACTATTATTGTTATTATTGTGGATTCACTATTATTGTTATTATTATGGATTTACTACTATTTTTATTTACTATTATTCGACCCAACATACGCCAACATACGCGACCCTTGCGACCCTTGGATCCCTGCGACCCTTTGACCCCCTGCGACCCTTAGCGGCCCTTAGACCCCTATAACCCTTGGATCCCTTGCGACCCTTAGAACCGTTGCAACCCTTAGACCTCTGCGACCCTTGGACCCCTTGCGACTTTTTGACCCCTGCGACCCTTTGACCCTTGCGACCCTTTGACCCTTACTGCCCTTTGACCCTTGCGACCCATTTGATGCGTGTGACCATTGGCAAACATGCGACCCAACATGCGATCCAACATACACGTTCCATGTGAATCAAGTTCAAAAAACATAAATCAAATTTTAAATAAATTAAAAATTATTTAAAAATAATATAAATAAAATTCGAGGATGATATGATGGGATGCCATTAGTCTCGGGGTAACTTCCCCTCTTTTTTTAATATAACGGCTTCTAATAATTTGAAGCGTAAACAAGACAATCACTCACACTTTTGTTCTGTGTTAGACCTTAATAATACTTGTACGATCATTTATCTTCTCCAGAAGCCAAGGAATGAAACTCTTCGAGGCGGAACATCTTGGGCAAAGCTATTCTTATAATCTCTATAACATGATTGATATGCGACTCCATAAACTTTCCCTAGCAGTCGTATACCGTGATGCATCGGTTTTTGAAATCCATTTTCATTGCTACACAACGAAAAGGCATATATCGATTTTTGGGTGATGCAATGTTTACAATCGAGACCAAGCAATCGTACTGATTCACTGGTTTGAACTTACTTCTGAATGGACAAATGCCATCCAAATAATCAGTAAGAATTTCTGGCAATTCTTCCATATCCTCGTACATCCACATCGTGAGCGTCTGCAGGAAAGCAATAGCACAAAAGTAATAATGTTGATATAGTGCTTTGAATCTGTTGACGCGATCATAGAGCTCTAACAATGCCTCATCCAATTGCTGCAAAAAGAATTAACACACATGAGTACTTATGACCCACAATGACCTGTTTGACCTTTGTGACTTTCGGACTAAGGGTTAAAAAAAACTTACATCATCTTCAAGCCATACGTCAGCCTTTAATATGATCTCCCAAAACTCAAGCCCTTGGGGACAAACTAGGACATATATCCACCAACGCTCTTGGTGAGATTTCATTATAAATCTATATAGATGAGTCAATTTTATACCACTAGCATCAATGAATAGACACTCTCAGAATATATTGCCCTCTTCCAGTCCTTAGGGCTTCCACACCAAATGTCGATTCCCTCTAGATTCTTGAACAACCTTTTCTACAGGTTCTTGAACCACTTCTTCTGCGGGTTCTTGAACCAGCTTTTGTACGGGTTATTGAACCACATTTTCTACGGGTTCTTGAACCACCTCTTATCTGGCTTCTTGAACCACATCTTCTGCGGGTTCTTGAACCACCTTTTCTTCGGGTTCTTGAACCACTTCTTCTATGGGTTCTTGAACAATTTTTTTTCTACGGGTTATTCACCCACATCTTCTGCATCAATAGCTTTCCCTTACCCTCACCTTGTTTTTGCTCTTTTCGTCAGCGGAGGTTCAACATATGACTTATGTTTTGCCTTCAGTGGTCTTTAAAATCGTTTAATTACCGTTGGACTACCAGACTAATTTGATAAAGGTCCGAAATATGCATAAAACTTACTTCATTAGACTCATCCTTCGTGACTCATGGGACATATGTGACCATATGACCCTTGGAAATATGCCACTCATGGGACATATACGACCCTTGCGACAAATGCGACCCTGCGATCCAAGCAACCCATGGGACATTTGTGATCCATGCCACCAATGGGACATATGCGACCCTTGCGACCTTGTGACCCATGCGACCTTTGCGACCCTTTGGACAAATGCAACCTTTTGTGACCCGTGCGACCCATGCGACCAATGCGACCTTTGTGACTGAAATTACCTTTTATGACTCAATATTACTTACTTGGTGGTACTTCTGGAGTTCCTTCAACACCAACAGCAGTGGTGACCTCTTTGATAAGACCCGTTGGAGTATCCTCGACACAAACCTCCTCAGGAACACCAACGGCAGCATCTGTATAAAAATTACTTCATTCATTAGACTCATCCTTCGTGACATTGATGCAACCCATGTGACATATGCGAACCTTGCGACCTTTGTGACCCATTCGAACTTTTGTGATACTTGATGGTACTTCGACCTCTTTTACTAGAACACTGGAATTCTCTCAGCGCCAACATCAATGGCGAATTCTTCGATAGGAACCACTGGAGTATCCTCGACAAGAACCTCCCCAGGAACACCAACAGCAAAACCTGCATAAAAAATACTTCATTTATTAGACTCATCCTTCATTACATTTATGCGACCCCTGGGACATATGCGACCCTTGCGACCCATGTAACCCTTGCGACCCATGCGACTCTATGACCCATGAGGCTCTTGCGACCCATCCGACCCATGCTACCATTTTGACCCATGCCAACTCATGTGACCTTTTGACTAAAATGCTCTTTTTAACTCAATGTTACTTACTTGGTGGAACTTCGACAGGAACAACCACTGCAGTAACATCTTAGGAAATGTATTCAATTAGAGGAATGCTAGCGATATATGTAATATTTTCAATTAATCTTGAAATGTTTGCCAAATTCTCTTCTGCGCAATCTCTAGAGTCATTTTCAGCCTCTGACTCCACCAACTCTTCGCTTGGGTCTTCTCTTAACATTGGATATGGATGCCAAAGGAATCCAAAATCATCATCTCTCACAGTGTCGGAAGATTGGTGTCCGATACTCTCATCTTTCTTGGTAGACTTTGATTTTTCCCTCTCAGCACCTTTGGGATTTGCCGCCTTTGATTTTTTATTAGCAAATGAAACCCGACATCCATTAGAAGGTCTCTTACGGTGTTGATAATTCTTTTCTCTGACTTCTTTATTTCATTTATTAATTTATGCTCCAGTGTTAGAGGGACTGCAATTTCTTGTCCTTCAGCGTCAGCTTCATCATCACATTTTCCTTCAACTTCGGCTTCAGCATCACCTTCTCTTTGTTTTTCAGCTTTAGCAACACCTACATATCCTTCCTATTCATCAACTTCAGATATTGGTGGAACATCTACAACCTCTATTGCTTTTTCATCCATGCTCTTCTTCCTCTTAGCCTCTTTTCCTTTCCCATCTTGTTTATCACTTAGAGCCGCTTTTCACGTTAGCAGTTCTTGCTTACGGATGTCTCCCAACAAATACCCTTTGGATTTCTATGTCGATGTTCCAATAAAATCTGAACATCGGGATCATTGCATCCCTCATAATCCTCCAGATAAAAAACTAAAGCTTCCTTTTCGTGTTCAACACGAAGAGTACTTCGAATATCCTGCAAAAACAAAAATAACCATTATGACCCTTTGTGACGCTTGTGACCCTTATGTAATTGTTACCTTAGAATCTCTGATCTGCCTCATCACGTCTATATACTTTGGGTTAAAATTAGATTTAACCCTATTCTTGCACATCATTGGGCATGATGGATTGGCATCCATAACATCAAAACACCATCTGTTTCCGCCCAAACTAAGGATGGTTTCGAATGGAAGTAATTGAAACATTAAAACAAAATGATAAGAATACAAAAAACATTTATCTTATTCCAATAATATATACAACTTACCATTATCGGGATCATGAAATTGCCTTACGGTAAATTGGGTCGGATTTTTCAGTTTTTCAATGTCATTTTTGTTTCGGTGAATTTCCATTAACATGCTTGTGGCAAGGATCCACAAACTTCTCAAATGTGTAAAGCCCCCATGGAAAGCCTTCTCAAAGATCCAAGTCATCAACCATGTCAATGAAATTATGGCTGATAAAATTATCTGCTGATGGCTTTTGATCTAGAATTTGTGCCAACAAGATCAAAGTCACCAACCTCGTCCAGTTGGCGGAATTCTTCGCCTTCACAAGCTTTTCAATGACTTGTACGAGGATCACCTTTCCACGATCGAAACTGATGTGCGTTATATCAAGTAATAAATTACCTAGACTAACGCTTCCGCAAGGATACGGATCGTGTAGCAACTAGGGTCGAACACAAGGAATTGATGCGACTTATAAGCTATTAGGCTAATGAATAAGACGTGATGAATCTAATGGTAGGTGGAATGCAAAATGCAAACTAAACCTAAGATGGGAATGACTCAGCGACAAATCACCATAGGTAACAAGAGTTGCACAACGATGTAACGAAGTTCTAACAAGATGATTGGTCTTAGATACTATCATGAGTTCAGGGAATTCAAGCTCTCCTATAGGAACTGACTGGCATAGCGTTGTCCACTATCTAGCAGCATATACCATCTAAACCGGCTAAACCCTAAATCATGGCTAAGTTCCGAAACCTAATGCCCTAGCGTTGGTTTATTAGACTTCTAACATCATTCATTCGAGTGGCATACAAGTAATGAAAGCATTAAGATCAACCATGAAATCTGAAAACATGATAAAATACTGAATTCATTCATAACGAGTGGCGTACAAGTATGAAAGCATTAAGATCCACCATTCATTAAGCACAAGACTTCATTACATGTTGGCAATACTCTCTAACCTATGGCAATAGATCTACTTGAACATGAACTCAGGAAACGAAACACAAAAGAAATCTAAATTCGACATAGAAAGAGAAAGAGAATGCTCCCTATTCATCGACCGATGTCTTCAATAGATCCTCCATGCTCCGGATCCTTCGTTTCGTCCTTCTCGATCCTTCCAAGTGTGTCTTCTATGGCACTGAATTGTCCTTGAGTCCCCCCCTTCTCAATTTGGTTCGAATCCCCTTTTTATAGATCTGATTTGGTTGTTAGAAATCTTGGGAATTTGTTGAGAAATACAAGGGCCCGAGCGGGCACAGCATCTACCCGCTCGTGCAGGCCTTGTACCCGACCGTGTACATCCATTTTCACCCGAGCGGGCACTCATGCCCGAGCGTGTTCTTCTTCAGCCCGAGTCGTGCAAACCTACGGCGCATATTGATGACCATTAACCCGAGCGGGCACTCCTTTGCCACCCGATCGGGCACGCATGCCTGACCATGTTCCTTGAGTACCCGAGTCATGTGAAGCTACGGGGTTGTCATGGCATCAATTACCCGAGCGGGCACACTTCTGATGCCTGAGCGTGCATGTTTGCACGTTCTCTTCGATCCACGGTCTTGCACAAGCTGAACCTTGTCATTTTGGGGTTAAATTGCCAATATCTCTCGTGTTTCTCGTCATGTCTTCGTTTTCTACACAAAACACGAAATGTAGATGAAATCCTCGAATAGACTCGATAAATGAATGAAATCTAATAAATCTAATCAAAACTATACCTAAGAATGACATAAAAACTACTACGGATTACGTGTTATCAAACTCCCCGAGACTTAACCTTTTGCTCGTCCTCGAGCAAACCTAGAGTCGAGTACTAGAAGAGCTAAACAACAATGGATACTAACACAAATACATCAAAGGATTAGCCATCATGCATAACAATGCGTCACATGAACGCAAGGCTAAGCGTACCAAGTTCAGACATCTATCAATCCGAAAGTCTCAAACCATGCAATCCTACCAATGACCTAAGTTAGTCCATACTCCTAAACAACGTCCAAGCGATCTCCATACCAACTCTCTTAGGCTTGAGATATCATTAAGTTCAAATTCTCGTTCTTATTCTCTTTTTTTTCTTTTCTCATTTTTATAAGATCCACGCTTTGTTCCTAGGACGTCGAAGTCGAAGAGGGTGGCTTTCTACTTAGACCCAGGCTACCAATGGCACACTCATAAGGTCTCATAACCTTAG